>CAMZMU010000043.1:1360094-1826088 GCA_947311845.1 Poa pratensis | reverse complement strand
TTAAGACGCTTGAATCTGCGACCTGATAAGAAAGTGAACATAGAGATGTCAGCACATACATGAACATTAGCACCCGTATCAATCCACCAACATGGAGATTGAAATACTGAAAGCACAATCGGTAAATTACCGTACCTATCAACATTGCTAGCGGTCACGACGTTGACATGCTGTTGGCGCCTTTCCCTTTCTTGTCTACGATCTGGGCAGTCCACAGAGAAGTGTCCGGTCTCTCCACAAGTGTAGCACTTTAGCTCAGATTTGTTCAGCATCTTCTTCTTCTTCTTGAAAGAAGTAGTCTTGGTAGGCATTTGAAGAAGGCTTGCTCTTTGCCTTGCTCTTGCCATGGTGAAAGTTCTTCTTGCACCATGTTGGCGCTAGACTGACCTTCACCACCTCTCTCAGCAGTGTCCTTAGCCCGAGCCTTCTCCTCAACATCAAGAGACGCTATCTTTTCAACGATATCTCCTGTCTCTTGTGTTTGATGTTCTGGCGAAGTTCCTCCATGAAGAGGGCAACTTTGCAATAATGCATCCAGCCACAAACTTGTCAGGTAAGGCAACACTTAGCGTGCTCCAAGCTCCTTCAGCAATGCACTGTATCTCATGAGCCTGTTCGACTACAGAATGGTTGTTAGCCATCTGAAGTCATGGAAGCTCTCCATGATGTACAGTTCATGCCAGCATCTGCTACACCTAATTAGCGTTCAGGCCTACCAGAGCTCTCTGGCATCTGTAATGTGCATGTACACATCAAACAGTTTGTTGCTAAGAGCACTCAAACAAGTCCCACAAAAGCAGTATTGGTTTCCTTAAACTTGTTTGTTCCTCGTCAGATATAGTTCCTTCAGGTAAACCCTCACTAGCCTCGACACTTTCAGAGATCGCAACCACAGTGGTCTTGTACTGCCATCTTAAAGTCCACACCGGTAAACTTGTCCGACCTCAGCGCATCAGATAGATGTCCCATGTTAACTCAGAAAATTGCTATAACAAACATAAGGTTTTTGGATTGTTGGAATATTAGGCATAATTTCCATGATTAATTCCAGAATATAAAGCATGATCGCAAGAGCTACTAACATGTTAATCTCGAAAATACTTGACTATTTATTAACATGAATAGCAGCAAGACATTACGACACAACCATCGGAACGTGACGAACGTACCGAACAATTGTAGATGAAGTAGTCGTTGGAGCAGCGACGACAGCAGCTTGAGCTGGCGACGGTAGCAGCTCGAAGAAGACGACGTTGGAGACGAGTCGCTCGCGGACCCGGAGATTCGTCCAGGAAGTAGAGCCGTGATGAAGAACTTGAAAGCAGTCGCGCGGGGCGCTTCCCAAAACCTAATCTCCCTCTCCCGATACAGGATCACAAGGACAAGTGGTTCTGGAGACCTGCTGTCCCGTTCGCCGGTGCACGCCGCGAACGGGATGGAGTAGACTAGGTGGCGCGCAAGGCCGAGATTGGCAAAACCTAGATTGGTTCGGTGTGACGGCGTGCTTGTTGGCGAGAATCACACGTTCGTTGGGAGACCCCAAGAGGAAGGTATGATGCAGTTCAGCAGCAAGTTTTCCCTCAGAAAGAAACCAAGGTTATCGAACCAGTAGGAGCAGCAACTCTTCAGAAGGTTGTTGGTGGCTCGCGCGGCGACACGATCAAACGTGGAATCTGCACACAACACAATCAAACTACTTTGCCCCAACGAAACAGTGAGGTTGTCAATCTCACCGGCTTGCTGAAAACAAAGGATTAAACGTATGGTGTGGAAAATGAGTATTAAATTGCAGAGAATGAAAAAGGAACAGTTTGCAGTTTGTGGTTGTTTAATCAGTGTAAAAGAATGGACCGGGGTCCACAGTTCACTAGTGGTGTCTCTCCATAAAAGATAACTAACATGTTGGGTGAACAAATTACAGCTGGGCAATTGACAAATAGTGAGCGCATGACAATGCATATACATGACATGATGACTACTATGATATTTAATTGGGCATTACGACATAATACATAGACCGTTATCCAACAGCATCTATGACTAATAATCCACCGCCGGGTTGTCATCCGAGTCCCCGTTGGTATTAAGTTGCAAGCAACGGATAATTGCATTAAGTAAAGTGCGTAATGTAAACAAACACATATGCCCGTGGACATAGCATCGTTAGGTTATCCCTAGTGGCAACAGCACATCCACAACCTTAGAACTTTCTGTCACTGTCCCAGATTAAACGGAGGCATGAACCCACTATCTAGCATAAATACTCTCTCTTGGAGTTACAAGCATCTACTTGGCCAAAGCATCTACGAGTAACGGAAAGCATGCAAGATCTTAAATAACATAGATAGATTGATAATCAACTTGACATAGTATTCAATATTCATCGGATCCCAGCAAACACAACATGTAGCATTACAATAATATGATCTTGATCATGTAGGGCAGCTCACAAGATCTAAACATGATGGCACAAAGTGGAGAGACAACCATCTAGCTACTGCTATGGACCCGTAGTCCAAGGATGAACTACTCACGCATCACTCCGGAGGCAGGCATGGCGATGTAGAAGCCTCCGGTGACGATTCCCCTCTCCGGCAGGGTGCCGGGAAGAGGTTCTGAACCCTCCCGAGCTAGGGTTGACGGCGGCGGCGTCTCTGGAACTTTTCGTGGATATTTGCTCAGGCACTTAGGGTTTTCGCGTCGGGGGGAATAAGTAGGCGAAAGGGCGGCGGCTGACGACCCCCGAGGGGCCCACACCACCCTAGGGCGCGCAGGGGGGGCCCGCGCCCTAGTGGCGTGTGGGGCCCTCCTGGCTCTCCTCTGTTGCTCCTTTCGTCCGTCAGGTGTGTTCTGGAAAAATAGGGACCCCGTGTAGTTTCGTCCAATTCCGAGAATATTTCCAGACTAGCTTTTCTGGAATACAAAAACAGCAGAAAACAGGAACTGGCACTTCGGCATCTTGTTAATAGGTTAGTCCCAAAAAATGTATAAAAGTGATATAAAGTAGATGCAAAACATGTAGCAATTGGTATAAAACAAGCATGGAACATCAAAAATTATAGATACGTTTGAGACGTATCAGCATCCCCAAGCTTAGTTCCTACTCGTCCTCGAGTAGGTAAACGATAAAAACAAAATAATTTTTGAGGTGACATGCTACATCATAATCTTGATCATATAATATTGCAAGGCACATGTAAATGAATGAAGTGATCCAAGTCAATGGTCTATAATTTGCTACCAAATAGATAATGAGTAAACAATGAATCACACAAGCTAAACGTTTTCATGAATAGTACTTTCGAGACAAGCATCAAACAGTTTTGCATAAGTGTTAACTCATAAAGCAATAGTTTCTAATAAAAGGTATTTAATCAACACAAAGGAAGAATTAGTTTCAGCATTTGCTTCAACTTTCAACATATTTATCTCATGGATATTGTCAACACAAAGTAGTATAACAAGTCCAATACATTGCATATAACGCATGTTGTAACAAAGTTGACACTAGTGTTTGCTTGTGGAAGACAGAAAGAATAGGAAAACTGACTCAACATAAAAGTAAAAGAAAGGCCCTTCGCAGAGGGAAGCAGGGATTAATCATGTGCTAGAGCTTTTAGGTTTTTGAAAGCATATAGAGATTGCATAAAATATTTGATACTCCTCCCAACCTTGCTAACACAAGCCATGGCTAACCGAATCCTCGGGTGCCTTCCATCAATCACATACCATGGAGGAGTATCTATTTTTGAGAGGTGTTTGTTAATTGTCAACGAATGGTAGCGGGTGAGAACAGTATTCTACCTGTCAAACGGACTTTTAAGAGCGGCTCCCATGAAGGACGTTATTTCTACCAGCAAGGCAGATCATCCCTCTTTCTCTTTGGTTTACACACATTCAGGTATTTCACTGTTTGTCATTGCTTACTGATGAATCAGGGCAAAAGTGTGAAGAGAATTAATTGGTTAAAGTTGTAATTAATTGGGACTGGGCACCCCGTTGCCAGCTCTTTTTGCAAGTTATTGGATAAGCGGATGTATATGCCACTAGTCCAGGTGTAAAAGTCCATTCGACAAATAGAATAAAGAATAACCACACTAATTCCTCATGAGCTAGTAAACATTGACACAAAAAGGGAATAATAACATTTTGAATAATTTAAAGGTAGCACATGAAAAATTTACTTGGAGTGGCAAGGAAATACCACATATAGGTAGTTATGGTGGACACAAATGGCATGGATTTTGGCTCAAGGATTTGGATGCACGAGAAGCATTCCCTCTCAGTACAGAGTTTAGGCTAGCAAGGTTATGTAAGCAAACAAGAATATCAACCCGTACACCAAGTTTTATATGACAAACATATTGCAAACGTTATAAGACTTCATACCGTCTTCCTTGTTAACCAAACCCTGTTATTAGAAAATATCTAGACCTTAGAGATACCACCGATGCAAACCAAATTTTCAACAAGCTTTACGGTAGTTCTTCACTAATAGGCTTAACTCATGTGATGCACAATTTAATCATGATCTACTTGTTAACTCAAAACAATTGACAAGCATCAAGTTATCCATTAGTGATCTACAAGATTAAGCAAGTTTTTCCTTATACCAATTACCACATGCAACATTTTCTGAACCAACCAAACACCAATCAATTTATTTAATCAACTCTCCAAACAAATATAAGTGAAGCAAGAGAGTACTTTCTACAAAAGAAAGCTAATAGCTCTGACAAGAGATACATGAAAACAAGAGCTAAAAGCTGAACAGCGCTAGATATGAATACTCAACAAATATAAGTGAAGAATAGGAGTATTCTCATGAAAAAGCGGAGCGTGTCTCTCTCCCAATCAAGAATGCTAGGGTCCAGTCAAGCTTTATTGAAAATAAAAGTGCAATACTGAAAATAAAAGCACACAGACGCTCCAAGAAAAGCACATATGATGTGAAAGAATTAAAATATAGTTTCACTAGAGATGACCTGATAATTTTGACGATGAAGAAGGGGATGCCTTGGGCATCCCCAAGCTTAGACGCTTGAGTCTTCTTGAAATATGCTGGGGAGATCCATGGGAGCCTCCCCAAGCTTAAGCTCTTCACTCTTCTTGATCCTATTATATCATCCTTCTCTCTTGACCCTTGAAAACTTCCGTCACACCAAACTCAAAGTAGATCTCATTAGAGGGTTAGTGCATAATCAAAAACTCACATGTTCTATAAAGACGCAATATGATTTGTTACTTTAAACATTAGCTACAGCCACTGATGTTATGTGAAGCTCTTCCACCCAAAAAAGAATTTCACTCAACACTAGTAAAAGAGAGAATGCAAAATAAAAAGGCATAATCTGTCTAAAACAGAACAGTCCGCAAAGACGAATTTTTTCGAGGCACTTACGACGCTCAGATCGAAAACTTGAACTAATGAAAGATTCAGACATTCATAAAGATTACGCACAAAAATTTCAGATTTAATTAACAATCTGGTGATTTTAGGAATTTCGTACAGTGAACAGCAAAAATCTGTTTCTGCGCAGCAATCAAAATTAAGCATCATCTTAACATTAGAGGCTACTCTTGGCACAACAATGCGAGAAAATAAAGATACAAAGGAGTTGCTACAGAAGTAAACATCCTCCTTGACTCAATAAAAGAAAAATTGCAGAAAAAAAATAATGGGTTGCCTCCCATAAGCGCTTTTCTTTAACGCCTTTTAGCTAGGCACAAAGCATGCATCAAGTATTACCAAGTGAAGAAGCATCAACATTGTAATTTGTTCGAACAATAGAATCATAAGGTGGCTTAATCTTCTTCCTAGGAAAGTGTTCCATACCTTTCTTGAGAGGAAATTGATATTTTATATTCCCTTCTTTCATATCAATAATAGCACCTACAGTTCTAAGAAAAGGTCTTCCCAGCACAATAGGGCATGATGGATTGCATTCAATATCCAAGACAATAAAATCAACGGGGACATAATTGTTGTTAACCATGATAAGAACATCATCAATTCTTCCCAAAGGTTTTTTAATAGTAGAATCACAAGGTGAACATCCAAGTAACAATTTTCCAAAGGTGCTAAATCAAGCATATCATAAATCTTTTAGGCATAACAGAAATACTAGCACCAAGGTCACACAAAGCATTGCAATCAAAGTCATTCAATTTCATTTAATGATGGGCTCCCAACCATCTTCTAACTTCCTAGGGATAGAAGCTTCATGTTTTAATTTCTCTTCCCTAACTTGCATGAGAGCATTAGTAATATGTTTAGTAAAAGCCATGTTTATAGCACTAGCATTAGGACTTCTAGCTAGCTTTTGCAAGAACTTAATTACTTCAGAAATATTGCAACCATCAAAATCAAAGTCATTATCAAAAGTAATGGAGTTATTATCTTCCTTATTGCTAGAAATTTCAGCATCTTTATCAAGGACAGTTTCAGAGTTATCAGGCAATTTAGGACATTTTGCAATAGAAGTGGAAACATTACCAACACCAATTATCTTGCCATTAATGGTAGGAGGTTTGCTAACACTTGAGTTTGAAGCATTTTCAGAAGTAGTAATAGTATAAACTCTAGCAATATTATTCTTTCTAGCAATTTCATCCTCTCTTTCCCATCTAGCATGCAATTCAGCTAACATCCTCACATTGTTATCAATTTTAACTTGTATAGCATTGAGAGTTTTGCTCTCTTTAACATCATGAGGCATGTTCTTTAGTTTCAACAAGTCAACATCAAGAGCAAGACTATCAACTTTAGAGGAAAGCACATCAATTTTCCCAAATTTCTCCTCAACAGTTTTATTGAAAGCAGTTTGTGTACTAATAAAATCCTTAAGCATAACTTCAAGATCGGAGGGTACACTCTTATTATTGTTGTAGGAGTTACTATAGGAATTTCCATAACCATTGCCACTATTAGAAGGATAGGGCCTATAATTGCTATTACCAAAATTATTCCTATAAGCATTGTTGTTGAATTATTATTTTTAATGAAGTTCACATCAACATGCTCTTCTTGAGCAACCAAAGAAGCTAAAGGAACATTATTTGGATCAACATGTGTTTGACCATTTGCAAGCATAGACATAATAGTATCAATTTTGGCACTCAAGGAGAGGTTTCCTCAACAGAATTTACCTTCTTACCTGTTGGAGCTCTCTCGGTGTGCCACTCAGAATAATTAATCATCATATCATCAAGAAGCTTTGTTGCAGCACCCAAAGTGATGGACATAAAGGTACCTCCAGCGGCCGAATCCAATAAATTCCTTGAAGAAAAATTTAATCCTGCATAGAAGGTTTGGATGATCATCCAAGTAGTCAGTCCATGAGTGGGACAATTTTTAACCAATGATTTCATTCTCTCCCATGCTTGAGCAACATGTTCATTATCAAATTGCTTAAAATTCATTATGCTACTTCTCAAAGAAATAATCTTAGCAGGAGGATAATATTTTCCAATAAAAGCATCTTTGCATTTAGTCCATGAATCAATACTATTTCTAGGCAAAGATAGCAACCATTCTTTAGCACGTCCTCTCAAGGAGAAAGGAAAAAGTTTCAGTTTAATAATATCACCATCTACTTCCTTGAGCTTTTGCATTTCACAAAGTTCAACAAAGTTATTAAGGTGAACAGCAGCATCATCAGTACTAACACCAGAAAATTGCTCTTTCATAACAAGATTTAAAAGTGCAGGTTTAATTTCATAAAATTCTGCTGAAGCAGCAGGTGGAGCAATAGGTGTGCATATGAAATCATTGTTGTTCGTGCTAGTGAAATCACACAACTTAGTGTTCTCAGGAGTACTCATTTTAGCAGAATTAAAAACAGACAGAAAATAACTTGAAAGTAAACTAGATGCAAGTAACTAATTTTTTTGTGTTTTTGATAATTGAAAGCAAACAAGATAAAATAAAATAAACTAAGCAAGACAAAAACAAAGTAAAGAGATTGGAAGCGTGAAACTCCCCTTGCAGAAGACTGCTGTCTCCCCGGCAACGGCGCCAGAAAAATAGCTTGATGGCGTGAATCACACGTTCGTTGGGAGACCCCAAGAGGAAGGTATGATGCAGTTCAGCAGCAAGTTTTCCCTCAGAAAGAAACCAAGGTTATCGAACCAGTAGGAGCAGCAACTCTTCAGAAGGTTGTTGGTGCTCGCGCGGCGCAACACGATCACCAACGTGGAATCTGCACACAACACAATCAAACTACTTTGCCCCAACGAAACAGTGAGGTTGTCAATCTCACCGGCTTGCTGAAAACAAAGGATTAAACGTATGGTGTGGAAAATGAGTATTAAATTGCAGAGAATGAAAAAGGAACAGTTTGCAGTTTGTGGTTGTTTAATCAGTGTAAAAGAATGGACCGGGGTCCACAGTTCACTAGTGGTGTCTCTCCATAAAAGATAACTAACATGTTGGGTGAACAAATTACAGCTGGGCAATTGACAAATAGTGAGCGCATGACAATGCATATATATGACATGATGACTACTATGATATTTAATTGGGCATTACGACATAATACATAGACCGTTATCCAACAGCATCTATGACTAATAATCCACCGCCGGGTTGTCATCCGAGTCCCCCGTTGGTATTAAGTTGCAAGCAACGGATAATTGCATTAAGTAAAGTGCGTAATGTAAACAAAACATATGCCGTGGACATAGCATCGTTAGGTTATCCCTAGTGGCAACAGCACATCCACAACCTTAGAACTTTCTGTCACTGTCCCAGATTAAACGGAGGCATGAACCCACTATCTAGCATAAATACTCTCTCTTGGAGTTACAAGCATCTACTTGGCCAAAGCATCTACGAGTAACGGAAAGCATGCAAGATCTTAAATAACATAGATAGATTGATAATCAACTTGACATAGTATTCAATATTCATCGGATCCCAGCAAACACAACATGTAGCATTACAATAATATGATCTTGATCATGTAGGGCAGCTCACAAGATCTAAACATGATGGCACAAAGTGGAGAGACAACCATCTAGCTACTGCTATGGACCCGTAGTCCAAGGATGAACTACTCACGCATCACTCCGGAGGCAGGCATGGCGATGTAGAAGCCTCCGGTGACGATTCCCCTCTCCGGCAGGGTGCCGGGAAGAGGTTCTGGACCCTCCCGAGCTAGGGTTGACGGCGGCGGCGTCTCTGGAACTTTTCGTGGATATTTGCTCAGGCACTTAGGGTTTTCGCGTCGGGGGGAATAAGTAGGCGAAAGGGCGGCGGCTGCGACCCCCGAGGGGCCCACACCACCCTAGGGCGCGCCAGGGGGGGCCCGCGCCCTAGGTGTGTGGGGCCCTGGTGGCTCCTCTGTTGCTCCTTTGGTCCGTCAGGTGTGTTCTGGTAAAATAGGACCCCGTGAAGTTTCGTCCAATTCCGAGAATATTTCCAGACTAGCTTTTCTGGAATACAAAAACAGCAGAAAACAGGAACTGGCACTTCGGCATCTTGTTAATAGGTTAGTCCCAAAAAATGTATAAAAGTGATATAAAGTAGATGCAAAACATGTAGCAATTGGTATAAAACAAGCATGGAACATCAAAAATTATAGATACGTTTGAGACGTATCACGGCGCACGCAGTGCACGGCAATATATGTGTGGTTCGGGAACCCTAAGGGTACAACGTGGGCCGGCCACGTCGCACACGTTCGAGTCGGTGCGCAGCCCACGATCCGGGAGCGACCCGAACTGGCTAAACTGCACGCGTACGCTAGCGACCTCGATTTTCCTGAACAGCCAAAAAACATAGGCATCGGCTCGGCTCATTCCCGCACCAGCGCGGTGTCGTGACAAGACGAACGGACGGCGGCGGGGAGGAGGAGTGCGACGGGAGAGAGCCTTCTGTTCTCAACTAGCACACAAGTGTCACAACACTCCACATTATAAGGTGGTGTTTGTCTCCTCCAACTAGCAATGTGGGACTAAACTTTAGCACCACTTTGCACCTCCAAAATTCTGCCATGCACATGGGCAATTTGAGATTTCAGGAATTTCTTATTGGGCTGCCCAAATGGGCCCAAAAATCTAACAGATCTACCAAGCCGGGATAAAAACAATGCCAATCTGGACGGCTTTGGATGGCTCGATTCCGACGGTTCTTGATGATCTTGAGCTCTCGGAGATGATCTGCATGGGTGCCGCTACACCTGGGCAGCAAAACATCGTGATCCCACGCTGGTGCGGCTTGCTCGCTGTTCTACTCGGCTGATTGGGAAGAAAGGTACCCTAATTCCCTGCTGCGGGCCAGGACGTCCCTTGCATCTGACCACTGCCCGATCATTATGCACACGGATCTCCAGACGCCACGCTGTTACCAGTTCCGCTTTGAGCCTATCTGGCCCAAGTTTGACGGCTATCTTCAGGTGTTAGTGGGACGCCTGGACCGCACCTCAGAATCTTGACCCACTCTCTCGTCGCATATCCTGCTGTCTCGAACTGCCAAAGCCCTGCAATCTTGGAGCGATCGGCGCATAGGCAGCATCAAGCGCCAGCTTTTGATTGCCAGGGAAATCATTTTCGGTTTGATGTTGCCCAGAGAGAGACGCTTGACTGATAATGAGCATGCGTTCCGAAGTGAGTTGAAGATGAAACTTCTTGGGTTGGCATCTCTTGAGCGCACCATGGCATGGCACCGCTCTCGAGTGCTCTGGCTTGCGGAGGGGGACGCAAATACGCGTTATTTTCACATGCGTGCTCGGCTGCATCATCGCAACAATCATGTTGTTGCGCTAGCCCGTGATGGGGCGATAGAAGTACGGCACGAGGGCAAGGAGGAGATGCTGTTTCAGTTCTACCATGAGCTGATCGGGTCAGAACTCAACCGGGAACATGATCTGGACCTTGAGTTCCTTGGCGTGCCCACTCTCGACTTGCATGATCTTGAGGTGCCATTCACGATGGAGGAGCTCTGGGCTGCTGTTAAAGATCTGCCTCTTGACAAGGCCCCCGGCCCAGACGGCTTCTCGGCCGGTTCTTCCAATCTGCATGGCCCGTTATCAAGAACGACATGCTGCTTGCTGTCCAGCAGTTGTATCAGCTGAAGCCCAGCGGAATGCGGAGGCTTAATGATGCCCTAATTGTTCTACTGCCAAAAAAGGAAGGTTCCATCGAAGTCAAGGATTTCAGGCCTATCAGTTTGACGCACAGTTTCGGGAAACTCTTCTCCAAGCTCCTTGCGATGAGGATCGCGCCGCGGCTGTCGGAGCTGGTTGCAGAGAATCAGTCAGCCTTTGTCAAGGGCCGCTCGATCCATGATAACTTCAAGCTGGTGCAGCTCACCACGAGAGCTCTGCATGTCGGCCGCAACCCTGCCCTGCTGATCAAGATTGACATTACTAAGGGTTTGACTCGGTCTTCTAGCCCTTTCTCATCCGGATCCCTCGACACTTTGGGTTTGGCAGGAGGATCGTGGAGATGATCTGCATGGTGCTGTCGTCGGCATCTTCTAGGATCCTCCTGAACGGAGTACCAGGGAGGGTGATCGCGCACCGGCGAGGTCTGCGGCAGGGGCCCCTTGTCACCGACGCTGTTCATCCTCGTCATGGAAATTATAAATGCAATTCTACGGCGAGCGGAGGCTCTCGACCTCCTTTCTCCGCTGCCATGCTGTGGTGCTCGCTTCGGGACCTCGATGTATGCGGATGATGTTGTCCTGTTTGTGTCCCAGTGGAACGTGATCTGGAGCTGATCCGCCGTGCCCTCGAGTGCTTTGGTGGTGCATCGGGCCTACGCACCAATCTTGGCAAGTGCTCCGTCTCGCCGATTCGCTGCAACCCCGAGCACCTGGCTGTGGCCGCGCTGCAATTCCTGTGTGCGGTGAAGCAATTCCCGTGCACCTATCTCGGTCTGCCGCTCTCGTACAAGAGGCTGCCCAAGGCGAGCTTGCAACCGGTGGTCGACACTATTTGCCGCAGGCTGGCGCCGTCCAAAGCCATGTTCTACACCATTGCAGGCCGCCTCGTGCTCATCAAGTCAGTGATCACCTCAATACCAATATACCTCTCAATCGCTCTCGAGATGCCGGCTTGGCTGCTTCAGTTGTTGGAGAAAAAATCAGGGCCTTCTTCTGGAAAGGTACAGATGCGATCCAAGGAGGCCAATGCTTGTGGCCTGGGACAAGGTGTGCCAGCCGGTGGAATATGGTGGTCTTGGGTTCTGAATCTCAAGATGCTCGGGTTCGCCCTGCGTGCACGCTGGCTCTGGTTGCAGAAGCGTCAGACTGGATGCTGGATGGGCCTGCCCCTGCACGTCGAGCCGGAGGTGCAGGCTATCTTTGACGCGTCCACCCGCGTTGTGCTTGGCGACGGGCGCAGGACGCTGTTTTGGTCCGATCCGTGGTTGGAGTCAATGTCCTTCACGAGATCTGCGCCGGCCCTAGTTGCGGCAGTTACGCCACAAATTGTTTCATCCCTAACTGTCAAAGAGGCGTTATCAGGGAGGCGTTGGATCCGCGACATCACCGGGCCGCTGACAGTCCGGGTTCTGACGCAATTCCTTACTGTGGTGGATGCGTTGTAGGCAGTCGTTTTGTCGCCAGGGACGCCTGATCAATTCGTCTGGAAGTTGATATCTTCGGGGGTTTATTCTGCCAGTTCTGCATATCGTGCTTTTCTTCCTGGGACTCGGGTTCTCCCCGTTCGGCAAAGCAGTTTGGAAGACGTGGGCGCCGGCGAAGTGCAAGCTTCATCTTTGGCTGGCTTTGCAACTGCGGCTATGGACGGCGGACCGTCGTGCGCGCCATGGGTTGAACTCCCATGTCAACTGCCCCCGTGTGACCAGATCGCCGAGACTTCTGACCACCTTGCGCTTGGATGTGTGTTTGCACGGGAAGTTTGGCACTGTTCACTGCAACGATGCAATCTTGAGGCTTTGGTCCCCGACGCTGAGGACTCCTTGATCGAGTGGTGGCCGGCTGCACGGCGGCGCGCGCCGCCGCAAGCAAGGAAAGGCTTCGACTCGCTAGTCATGCTAGTTGTCTGGTTCCTGTGGAAAGAGAGGAACGCCAGAGTCTTCCAAAGATCAGCTGAGATGGTTACCTCGGTTTGCCGCAAGATCACCGATGAAGTCGAGCTATGGATCCTTGCCGGCGCTGTTGGGCTGGGACTAGTTTGGAGATAGAAGCCTAGGTCTTTTGGGCGCTGTTTTTGTTTTGTGCTTCTGTAGCTTCTGCGTGTTCGCAAAAAAAAAAAAGAGGTTCACATGCTCCCCAGATCGGACGGGCGGCATCCTATGCGCAGCTATACTCGTGGGCAGCAAATCCGCGTTGTATAAATAAATAATAATTAGTTCCATATATTGCGACAACCAAAATGTACTTACTACAAACCCTCCAGGGGCCGAAATGAAATAGAGCAAACCAGGATACAAGCTCGATGAGAAATAGTAACGATGTGAAGCAACCGTGTCTATTAAGATCAATGTTGCTGAGGACAGCTTAGGTAGATAGCTAGGCTGGAGCAGTACTAGCAGTGCGAGGTTCATCTTCATGGGTTGTGGCAGGGGGGCAACTCTCCGCCCTTATCCAGGAATTGCAATATTGCACCATCGAGTGAAGGCCGTTTCTTCTCATCAACTGGTTCAGAACATCGGAGGCCCAGGACAATGACGCGCTCCATCTCCGTCTTGTCAAACTGGCCAGCTAGCTTCTTGTCAGCAACATCGTTCACGAATGTTTCGGGTTGGCTTGTGTACAGCTTCCGGACTTCCATCGGGTTATATTTTCCATGCGCTATCTCTAACAGGACGATCCCAAAGCTGTAGACGTCGGAGCTGGGGCGCAAGTTGACGTGTCCATCTTTCATGCACAATGGATCCATGTAGCGCGTAGTCCCGGCAGATACTTCCGTATGCACTGATGTTACGCCGCTGGCTTGGACAACCCTCGACAGACCAAAGTCGCCGAGCTTTGCGTTGAATTCATTATCCAGAAGTATGTTGCTTGGTTTGATATCTCTGTGCAAGATGTATGGGCTGCATTGGTGGTGGAGGTAATGAAGAGCGGAACATAAGCCCTTCACTATTTTGTACCTGCAATATTTTCCCATACGGCACATATAATGCATGCCAGGTTCACTATTTCAAAGAGTTTTCTCTAAAGAAAAATAGATTTCACTGAAATAAACTAGAACAACAAAACATAAGAGCGAAAACTAAACGAAAGTAGGGGACGAAGTACATAATTATATACCTCATTGCCCATGGCAGTGCTCCCGGCTTTTCGTACAGATGTTGGTGGAGATTGCCATTAGGCACAAGTTCGTAGACAAGAAATAGCTTGATGTTCTGCCTCTGAAAGCACCAAAACATAAAATTCTTAATGCTGCAGGACCAGCCTTCGAGCCTCACCAGGTTCACGTGGCCCGTTCGGTCGATGGCGCCTAGCTCCGCGAGGAAGTCCTTAAATTCTCCTCTTGAGTCATTGACGATTCTCTTCACAGCCACTTGCTTTTTCTTGAGACTCCCACTGTACACCACGCCAAAGCCACCTCTTCCGATCTCATTCTTGTTGGAGAATCTGTCTGTCGCGATAGATAGGTCGCGGTACTTGAATCGCTTAAGACGACTCCCCTTCCCAAAGGAGTCGCGTGTGCGCTTCCAACTACACCATGACACGATCGACCAAATTACTAACAACAGAGCCAGCAGAAGTATCACAGCTCCTCCGAAAATCAACGCTGAACTATGATGACCTGTTGAAAGCAGGAAGGACATGCAAAACTAAGCATCTCAATATCTCAATTATTATAGTGAAAAGAGGTGGCCTTCGACCTTACTGGTTAGCTAGCATGATTAGTGCAACATGGACGGGTAGCGAGTCAACATAGCATCATGGAGTTGGACTAGTTAATTGGTGATACAAAACTAGGCGACTCGACCAACGTTATGTTTAATGATACTATCTTAGCAACGCCATGAAAGAGAGAAGTGAAAAGGAGGCTTGACTTTTATTATTTAACAAATGATCTACTTAAATAGAAGATAAAACAAATTCTCTCCATTGTATGAGATGTCATACTTTTATCACACCTTAATTAATTTAGTCAACACATATTTTTATATGCACGTGAATATAAATGGTAAGAAATGTCACTATAATATATTATATATCATATATTATATTTTTTGTTTTTTCTAGATGACGTTAAAAGTACAAGAGAAGATTCCCTGATCAACCATTACAAATGCCCTAACTGGTGCGAAATATTCCACCAACCCCATGCCTTCGGATTCGAATCAAATGTCATCAACAACTAGGCCTTTTATTTTTTAGTTTATGCCTTCTATGGTAGCACGCCGCGTGTACGTGAAATGTGGGCTCGCTTTATCAACGCCTTATTACTTTTGAAGATTAATGCCATATTTGTAATGTTATTTACCAGTTTAATTAATTATTTGGATTGAATTTCTATCATCACCATAAGGAAGAAAGCCCTTTTATTTATTAAATATTTCAAGAACCTTCTGGAGCGAGGAAAAGTTTGGGAAAAATCTTGAGTCTGTTTTTGAAAAAGATGAACAAAGCTTGCGAAAGGAGGCTCCGAGATGACCAACAAGGATCTTGTGTCCCCTTGCACTTGATCTGGGTTGCCCCTAGGGGCCCCGCAGTCCCACACCTTGGACGCCTCCTTCGCCATTTTACTGAGCGACTCTTATAACCCTAAAAAATCACACCTTGTAAATACGCGATGTTTCCGCCGCACGAAAACATAGCGTGAAAAGGATGAAGGAGAAACTACAAAAGTCATATCACCACCGGAGGAAGATTGGAGAGGAACCGCCGGAATCACTTCCGGAGGCATCTTCACCACCCTCGCTGACATCCTGCCACTCTCCACCATGAATAGGAAGTAGTTCACCACCTATACTACGGGTTTGTGGTCGCAGCTTGTAATCCATCTCTCCACGTGCTTTGATGTCTATAGTTCATATGAGCTGTCCTACATGATTAAGATCAACTATATGTATCTTTGGTGGTGGATCCTTGTTTATGAGATGAATTCTTCTATGGAATTCCTGTTATGGTTAAAGTTGACATATTTATAGATGCACATTATTGTTTATTCCGTTCTTGATACTAGATCTGGTCAATATAGAGGATACAATAGTAGCGAGGTTAGTGTGCATTAGATGGAGTTTATTGAGGCGTGTTCTTAGCCCAATGATGGAAAGGGCAAAAGAACTTGTGCATATTAATGTTTTCTCGGACTGCCTCATCACTCGGGATTAAAAGTGATAGGCATATTTTTGTGCCCGCCATAGCCAAAGACCGACTTCCAACTTCATGTCTTCATACTTAATGCTACTTTTGTACTTAACTAGCAAAAGTGCGCATGCGTTGCAATGGGAGAGAAAAATCCGCGTCGCAAGGTGCACAAAGTATGTTCTCCTTCGTACAACCGCGACATATTGCAGAATCCAGTTAGCTTCATCGTGTTCACGATGCGCTCCGCGGCAGGCGTGCGAAAAAAATCGGAATACACCCATTGCTTGTACCAGAATCTTGTACGCTTCTTCTCCTTTTCGTCCTAGAAAGTAGTCGAATTGCAGCTATCCTTTTTGATTTAGTGTAATTTTATGTATCCCTGTGCAAGGAATTGCAATGATAACATTCTGCACCTAGTGCAATTTTATGTCTACAAATACTTTCATGCATGTTCACCTTAATATAATTGCACATCGCCTTTGTCTGTGTAAGAAAACATAATTATATTTGCATGTTGGTAGGTATCTGTATACAGAATTTCCTATCATTCCAGTAGGACGATAATATTTTTTTTGTGCTTAGTAAGATAATATATTGATATACTAATATGGTGCTAATATGATGTATAGTAAGTATGCTTCCATTCTTAGGGGGGCATTTTTTTTTTTTGAGATGCAGGGGTACATTGTTGAGAATAGGCTAGCTCGTAATCAGGTACTCACCTTTCTCCTTTGACAGAATAGTCTGATAATTCAATCAACCCTGGTTCTCCTTTTTTCTGAGAATAGTCTGATCTCGAGTCTCATTTAACCGGCCGGCGGCGCATTACTCTGTATCTCTGTTGGGTCTTCAAATTCAGCTTGCTACTCCCTCTGGTCAAATTGACGACCTAGATACACGCGCAGGACTAATAAACCGGACCGGAGGGAGTACTCGTTTCTTCTGAGGGAGGACATTAAATTGCATACATGTACGGCTCAGATGCCTTTTGAAGCCTACGTGGAGTTCTACCCTACCCACCCACGATACTCGTCTCTTTGATACGGTTTTTTTTTTTTTGGGAATCTTTGATACGGTACTACTTTTTTTTTGAGGAAAAAAAAAGTACTTCAAGGCAAGCACGGACAACTCTTCGTGCTGAATAGCTCAACAACGGTTCGATGCGCAGATATACACACTCGTTAGAAGAATTATGGCCCATAGAAAAATAGCCTAGCCACAACGCACGGCGTTGGTGATTAACTCGAAAGTTTTACTACCACCTCGAGTAACAACGGAGATGATCGGAGCGTGGGTGATGCTTAACGTACCAAACCAAACCAAACCAAACCAAGGTAACGTAGGAACGAAACGAAACGGATGAAATTTGGAGGAAGAAACATTCCTTCCTTTATTATTAGGTATAGATATAAATTTATGTTATGTCGTGAATAAAACATTCTTAGAGGGAGTATTAGCCCATGCTCATGTGGATGTAGAGTGTGTGGATTTATAGACGAGATGCCTATATAGATGTTGTGATACTTTTATCAGTCATGATATTTGTATGTTTAAACATATCATCACTCATATATGGTCATTCTTTTTAAGTGTCACCATGTTTATGAGAGATAGGTCAAGGGAACCCCTGAATCCCGGTCCAATTTTTGTCATGAGAAACCTTGTTTATTTTGGTCTACACACCGTTCTAATTAAATCCGGAAATACAAAATATATGTATCTTGCATCCTAGTTGACTGCATAGACGGTTATATAAGTGTCACATATAGCTTGAGAAAATACAGGTTTTACCTACTTGCACTTATGGTTCTATCACTCTCACTTCCAGATTGAATTGTGCTACAACTATCTCTTGCACTTGGGGATTATGAAGAACATTTCTGCCATTGTTTTCGGGGAGCATAGCACTAAGATTTTATTCTTCTTTGCACTACTAACATTCATATAATAAATTAAAAATATTTTTTCATCGCTATGAGTGGAATTATCTTGGATTCCATAATGAGATATTTTTCATAATAATGATACATTCTTGTGATATCTCTCTTGGTACTTATGATGCACCTATAGTATACGGGAATAAAATTGATTCTTGTGGAACTGTTGCTTCCAATAAAATTTTATTGATGATGAGTATTATATTGATTTACTACATGATAGTGCACTAGATGATGATTCTACTTTTCTTGATGATCCTCCATGTGGTAAAATCGTGATTAGTATACGAGAGGATGACAATGATATAAATTCCATTGAAGACTATGTTTTCTCCTTAATGAAAAATCATTTTATGTTGAATCTTATGATGCACTTATAGATGATATGATTGGTGATGATAGTATTGCTCAAACTATTGTAGTCCTATTTTATACTTGAATTCTCCCAAATAGTGATTTGCAGTTGGCTTGCGCTCATGATGATTCTAGTGGGAATTGTATTGCCAAGTGATGCATGTAAAATGCATCCATGAACTTTGTGGTTTGTTATGATAAAATCCTAAATATTTAGCAACTTTATTATATTTATTGGGACTAAACTACTAATAGTTGAAAAAGTGCACATTTTCTTGTTTTATACTTTGATGTGTAGGATTTACATGGATATCACAAAGAAACCCCTCGTTGCGGTGGAATTCGGAGTTTCCCGAATCTGTCCCTGCAGGACTAGAAGATGACATCAAACGGAAAACCGTTAAACATGAAAGTTGTGGGGAATTTTACGCTGATGATTTTTGATATAAATTTTCCATCCGATGTTGTATGCGACCGCTGGCCCCGGATTACCGAAGAGTCCAAAGTAGTTACGGGATTCCGAAAGTTGGTGACGGGATTGACTCTAAGTCTTGCCTTACTTGATGGATTCAAACATGGGTCGGTTCGGTGGACTCGTGGGGAAAGATAGAAGGCCAAGGAAGGTTCTAGAAGTGCCCAAGAGCCCTTGGATCAAAGGGGCATCAATCTCATGGCCTAGATGCAATCTCCCACATTATCTATTGAGGGGAAACCCTATTTTTGGAGGAGGCCAACCATTGTCACGCATTTGCCTCTCCCTTGGCAGCGGCCAAGAGGGGGAGAGGCTCCTCCACACCAGCACCAAGTCCAAGAAAGAAAAAGGGCTAAGGGGCCATCGCCCTTAGGGGCGCCACCCTGCAGCTGCGCCGGCGGGCTGCCGCCGCCGTGGCTGCTGTTCTCTTCGTCTCCTTGGGGCTGCACCTCTCCATCAACAACTCCTTCAAGCTCTCCATCATCATGTCCATGTGTGAATAGACCCTCTGTAGGGGTGGGGTGTATGGGAATTGGATGAGATAATTTATGTAATGATGAATAAACATTATCTTTGTGCATGCTAGTTTGAAGATGATCTTGGCGATATGTTAATGCAACGTTGCTATGCGAAATGCTTGTTATTAGAGCCTGAGTAACATGATTTCAGTACTGAACTTTTATTGCCCCATCATATATATTAGTTCGGTATTTATCTGCAAGTTGTATTACCTGTTATAGTATAGAACCTGCGAACCCGACGGTGACAGGTAGGGAAAACAAGGGGGAGATGCTGTAATTTGAGGAGTTCATGTGTTCATGGAGTGTTAATGCGTTGTTCCGGGTGACTGGAAAAGGTCATCCTTAATTACCCTAAATTCCAAATGTGGCCCCGATGAATTGGGAGGGTAGGACAATAGATGTTGTGCAAGTTCTCTCAATAATTAAGCACGTACAACTACATATGGAACACATGCCTACATACGATAGGTCTAGAACTAGTTGCCACTACTTTATGTTAATGCAAATATTATTAGATAAATGATCTCATCCATGTAACATCCCGCTGGTCACCCCATGGCTGCGTTTTGATTCATTGCTTGATCTCAACAACAAAGTTCTCTTTAATTTTCAGCACTTCACTTTTAAGTTCTTTACTTTCTTGCATTTTTACTTTTAGTTTTAAATCTCTCCAAGTAATCATCCTAGTTTATTTAGTTTCTTTAGTGCATAGATAATTAGAATAGTGACACTCTAATTAGAAAAGAATAAATAACTTAACCTTCAGCTCCTCGTAGGATCAAACTATTACTTATCGAACTGTGCCACTACGAACATGTGCACTTGCAGGTCATCACCAAGTATGTATATAATGCTTGCAATTGTTAGGAAGCGGATATCATAAGAGACTCCGCTATTTCACAATTTATCTACATTGCAAGTCTCTACTTTTTAGATGGATTGGTCATTTGATCTTCGCTCTATTACTTTAATTTATTCATGTATGTAACGCCAATGCATTGGAAGAGAGTAAGACTATTGTTGCATGTTCTATGTTTGGCGGTGCTCTCTACTTTGTTCAAAACATATATTATCTTGATTGGCTTGAGTAAACCATCGGGATCCTAGTATTTTATATTTGGTTCAGATTTTCTAATGTTTCTAAATAGATAAAATTAGGGTTTAACAATAAAAATAGGAAAACTAAATAAGGAAGATGGGCATTGTAGAAGTAGGAGTTGATCGTCAACTTTTTGTTCATGCCTATGGAACCTATGTAAATATTTCATAATTAAAACTTTTCCCCTAAAAAATAAAAAGACTTTTCTTTTTTTAATTATGTTTTTTTCAAACATGAAATTTAGGACAAAACGTTTGCAAATTGGTTCCTCGCCTGTCAAAATCTGCAACAAAGCCGTTAGTGTGTACGTTCTATTGTTTCATTGGAACATGTGAATATTCTCAAATATTAACATAGTTTTACCTACGTATATTTTACTTGTCCAAATATTTTATATTTCCGGACAAGCGCCAGTTCTATTAAAAATCAAGTTTTTATTGGGTGCTGCTGAAAACAGAATTTAAAGTGCACTTATATATGTTATCTGTTTATCCAATTTAAATTATTGCAAGTTACGAAGATTGGTTTTATGTGTAAACCAAAGCAGCTCTTAAGTAGCCTTCATTATACTTGTTAAAAACTTGACACTATGATGATCATCTTTTCAGAGAACTTACCATTTTGTAGGCAATAAAAGTTCTATGAATGTAAAATCTTCCTAAGGTTGAAGGAAACAGGCACATAATGAGAAGAAGAAGAAGGCAAGTTGTACCAAAACCATAAACTTAGGGATGCCCCAACATCACCCTTCTTCCTAAACTATCACCGGTTTGTTTTGAACCTATCTTTTATTTTTACCACCATATCTTGTGGGATTTTTGGAAATTTGGTTTTTCTTTTCAAAATAATGGTTTTTCTGCTTGTCATTTATTTTTTACTCACACTCTGTTGGGGGCATAAAGTTTTATTTTTCTCTGTTTAAAAAAATAAAGTGCCAAGTTCTACCTTTGGGATTTATTCAATGCTCTTACTTATGGAGCTGCAATTTTCTGCGCCTTGTTGTTCACTGTTTTGTTTTATATGGTTTGCTAGAAACTCATAACTTCTTAAAAAATTCTCTATCGAGCATCAGCAGGTCCTCTATTTAACCTAATTTTTTCAAAATTTCTCACGAGCCTATATATATTGCAAATTCAATATTTATGATTTTGTCAAACAAAAAAGTTCTTATGATTTGAGTGTTGATAAAGTTGGGCTTTCTTATTTTGACATTTATTTTCTAGGATATTAAAAATATTGTGATGGAGATTGTAGTAATGCCTATGTTCTTGCATTTTTAAATATTCTTGTTGCCTTTTATCGAAGTGTTAAACATGTACCTTTCTACTAATGGCCAAACAAGGAAAACTAAGGGTAGAGTGTTTGTAGTGACCTTTTTTTTTCTAAGATATAAGGAAATAAAAAGGAGGTGAAAAGGTGAAGGCTAACGAAATCATTAATTAAGCCGGGGATGCCCTGTCACCCAACTTCAACATCAATCATTACTGGTTGCAGAACTTTAAATCTTTTTTAATCATTGTATCTATACTCGTTAAACTTGGAGCATCTAGATATTATTTTAGTCTCTTAGGCACCATAAATATCTATTGGTTTACGTTCTTATAGCTAATAAAGGTTGGTTTGGAGCAATTTAAATATGTCATACTCAAGTGCGTAGGAAGGTTAAAGGTAATGGATTATATTATTCGAGGTATGACTATGTCAACATTTTACATTTGTAGAATCAGTTATTGATGTTTTAAGGTATTTATCAACTTTACTTGAGTTTGAATTTTTTTTTGTTATTTTGAAATCGCGGTAGAGGGAAATTACACTTTTTTGTAATTGACAAATCTTTTGCACATATTACAATGCATTGTGACACATTCTTGCAAGTTTTCGTTTAGTGGTTATTCTCCCTCTTTTGCCAGCCTTTCTCGTACTTAGCATGATATGTTTGCTTGTGCATCCAAATTTGATGAGTGGATTTTATATAGTGTTTTATGCATACTTTATGTTTACAAAACCACTCATCTCATCCTCCATCTAGCAATTATTATGTCCATTATACATGATACTTGTCCCATTTATTTTCATGTGAGTGTTGCACAACTATTAGTTTTTATTAGGATTTATTACTTTTACTTGGCTTTGATGTGTGTGTAGGTGTATTGAGGATTTATGGACAAAGCATGGTGAAAGGAGCCAAGAGAATGCAATATGGGGGAGTCACATGCACCAGACTTAGCCATATGGAGTGTGGAAAAAGTGATATTTTTCCATCAGCACAAAATGAAGATCCAAGGCCATGGGGTTGTAGCCCTCGTCCATATGAATCCAACGAGCCCAAAAACACTTCAATCGGAGTCCGTATGAGGAAATGGCGTCCAAAATATGAAAGGCATCTGCAAGTATAACGACCTACAGTACGGGGGGGATGACCGTACCGTGCAACCGTACCACCTTTCGACGGGTCCGTTTCATCAAACGGAACCTCGTTTGTGAAGGCGGGAAGGGCATATTCGGTGCGGAACTCTGAAACACAGAACCAACCTCCAGATTGCCTATTTAAAGAGGGGGAACCCTAGGAACTCATGATCCTCTCCACACACCTCCACGGCGGAGCCCTGCCGCCATGCCGCCTCCATCATCAGATTTTCAACACCACCACACCATCCAAGGGACAGGAGAAGAAGGCTTGGGACAAGGAGCCTAGGACATCGATCTCAATCAACGCCATCATCATCTACGCTGTCGTCATCGACTCCTCCATCCATAGCGTTGTAATCCCAAACTATTGTGGATCCCTACGTGTATCACTTCATTCATTCATCCATGTTTATTCATATGATGTCTTGTGCCCCCATGCCTAAGTTGTTTAGTTGGGGATATGGATGAACCCTACCACCACCAAGAATTGAAATAAAGATTATGTGTGTCTTTACTTGTATAAGTGTGTAATCAATCTTCTTCTTGATATTATGCGAACGTCGACTGCATATTCTTTGCCTTTCGGGGACTTGAAAGGATGTTGCCGCTGGTGTATGGTGGACGTTGGATGCGTTATGTGAGATATCACGCTGCCCTCCTAAGTCATGCATCAATGGGGGATAACGGAGATCCAAGAGTGGATATCCATAACCATGGTGAAACCCTTAAATGCTAGTGGAATCAAGCGACTTCTACTTATGACTAGCTGTGGTTATGAGGGGTGAGATGACTGAGACTTCTAGGCTCACCTTTATGTGGGGCTCCGCCCGTACACACGGATACAACTAAAACATGTATCATCCCTATTATATTCTATAGATGCTAGTGGTGATTCCAGATTTCCCCATAACGTCTTTAGCTTGCTCTCGTTTTAGTTTCAGTTTTAGTTTCAGTTTTAGTTTACTTTTGTTCTTAGTTACTTGTTACTTTAAACCTCCTTTTATTACGTTCCTCTAGTAACTTATAGAATAGGCTAATTCTAAACTCCGGTTTGGGTGTGAACCGTGGCTGCACTGACAACGTAGTTGAAGGGTTGTGTGGTTTACATTTTGCGAAGCATCCAAGGGACGATATGAACGGGGATAATATTTGCTGATGTAAGTACTGCAATAACCCTGTGTTGATGTAGGAAATACTAGCCATCAAATTGGCACCGTTGCCAGGAGCATAGCGCTTGGTCATTACCTTCCCACTCGCACATAGTTTATTTCCGTTTGTTGCTATTTATCTTACTGTTTTTATTTATATAAAAAGAACAAAAAATTTATAAAACAAAAATTTATAAAGAAATCTATTGCTAATCATGTCTTCCGAGATAACTGTTGTTGAACAGATGATACAAGCAATGAATGAGAAGAGGGATAGAAGTTTGACAAGCATAATTACCAGATACGAGATGATAAAGAAACTGTTGGACAAGTTGAAGGCGCACTCACAGACTGTGTATATGATATGTGATGAATTTGATGTGTAGTACTGCGCCAACTGTGGGATCATAGGGCACCTTACTAAACGATGTAAATATAGCGACAATCCTATACTAGCAAATTATAATATTCATGAATGCTATGTTAGTTTGGAAGTTGTTGAATATGTGCTTTTCGTGAGAACTAATGAAGTGATGCTTAGAATGAGAGACTTCGAGAAGACTAGAATACTTGATAGGCTCTACGCTATAGTGCATCCTATGTTCTGTTTTTGCAAGATAATTTAGGTGATAATGCATTAGTGATTGATTACATAGAGCGGATTGCAACCGCCATGGAAAAAGATGATCTTTTGCAGGATTCACTAAAAGGCGAAGAAGAAAAGGAGCACGAGGAAGAGGAGGAGGAACGGATTATATTGATCTTTCACTTATACTTTTAAACCTATCATTGCTACTGATATGCTGGTTGATGAAAGTCTTGGTGAGAATGCATTTTAGATAGAGAGTAAGGCGCTGCATATAGTTGTAGTTCCCGAAAATAACCATTTGCAGGAGTCACAAGATGAAAAGGAGGAGCACGAAGGTAAGGTTCATATAGCTGGTACGCTGCAAATAATACGTTTGTTGATGATGCCTCTCTCTTTAGTGATGATTCTTATTATGCCCAAATTGCTGATAATTGTTCTGAGAAGGACTTGTGCCTAGATACTATTTTTTGGAGTGTTAATATTGATGAACTAGAGATAGAACTTGCTATGAATCTTGCGATGCTAATATGCAAGGACCTGAACGGTACACTACAAATGATGTGTTTGTGGATGATGCCTCTTTCTCTAAGTGGTATGATAACTCTAGAGCTGATGAACTTGCTAGCAAGGGTGAGAAACTAGAGGAGGAAGACACTTTTGAGTTACTCCCACTAAAAAAAAAGGACCCCCATACGCGACACTTTTTTTGGACGGCATAAGCAAAAAGTAACCAGCAAAAGTTTTTTCCCCGGCGGATAGATATCGCCGCGTAGACACCATGCCGGCACTTCCGGGTGCCGCAGTAGGTGGCACGCAATAACGGCGGTCGGGAATGCCGCGCTAGAGGAACAGAGGCATTATTTTGTGCGCCGTGCATGGTCCATGATGTTTAAAGTGGATCCCATTGGAGAATAGTCATCTGCACGGCGCTGACTGGTCAATCCCGTGTCGCTGACTTGTATGTCCCACCACGACGAGTTGTTTCCTTACCAATTATTTATATCACCGTCCACCAGCACTCACACACGCGTACCGACCCACTCATCATTGTCTCTAGCCTATCTCGCGCAGTGGACGTTCGAATCCTTCGGCAGGCGCAGCGACTGTAGGGGCGGCGGCGGCGCCGGCGACATGATGCCGATCGAGAATGCGGTTGAGCGTGGCAGCGGCCTCGTACGTTATCCTCTATCTGTTGGTTCTCTTCGTCGATATCTGTTACTGTTGGATTATTCGATCTTGATCAGGAACAATTGGGGCTTTTCTTCTCAGGACGGCAAAGTGGATCCATAACGAACACTGGAACGGCATAGATGAAGACGTGGCGGCAGTGCGACTGCGGGCTATTCCCGCGTCGGCTCGTGGCATACGAGGGCGTGGACACCGGCCGCAAGTTCACGGGGTGCCACTATAAATCACCTAAGTGCACCATGGTGGAATGGGTGGATGAACCGCACTCGCCGGAGCTTTCTCGTGTGTTGCAGGCGATGTGGAGGCTTGCTCAACCCCAGAAAATCAAGGTGTCCGACCAGGAGTTTCAGCAGAGTCTGGAAGAAACAAGGCAGGAAGGGCGAGACAAGGTAAACGCAATTAAGGCGACGTGCTTGGCTGTAGCCAATGTGCTCGCGCCGCTTAAGGAGAAGCTAGAGGCCCTGGCTAAAGATGTGTGATGTGATTCTTGCTCTTCTTCGTTTTGTACCAAATAATTATGGTATTACTTAAGATGTGTGATGTGATTCTTCCTGTTCTTCGTTTTGTACCGAATAATTATGGTATTACTTAAGATGTGTGATGTGATTCTTATTGTTCTTCGTTTTGTACTGAATAATTATGGTATTACTTAAGATGTGTGATGTGATTCTTCCTGTTCTTCGTTTTGTACCAAATAATTATGGTATTACTTAAGATGTGTGATGTGATTCATGTGTTTCTTCGATTTCCGTAGTTGGTAATTATGGAGATAGAGGGACTTCTATTATTAGCTTTTATTGTGAAACGGATAGCCAATTAGGAAGCGTGGGCACAAACACCACCCGATTGCCCCACTATGGGGCCTTCAAGCAACGGAGGCCCATAGAGCCTTACTCAATAGCCCATAAAACAAACCCTATCCCCACGCCGGTTTCCTATATAATACAGAGAACACACTTAGCCGCACATCCGCGTTCCCCACGCCGCCGCACTCCCTCCACTGATAACCCTAGATCTCAGGCTATCCCTGTCTCCACTCCGAACCCAGGCACTCCCTTCCACTGATAACTCTAGATCTCAGGCTCTAGCTCTGTCCACTCCGAACCCAGGCACTCCCTCTCTCCACTCCTCTCCCAGTAGATAGATATGCCCAAGCGGTCCTCGGGTGGTCCTGTCGCCCGATCTGCTCAACACGTGGCGGAGTCCTCCACCGCTCAAGTACATGTTCGTTATCCCTTCTACAAATTGCTTTTCGTTTAGTTCTTCGTTCTCTTTTTCTTGCCGCACACTCATTTCTCTTTCGGATCCGTGATAAGGATGAGGGGCAGAACAGACTCACAAAGGGTGGCGGGTGGATCGTCGGCGAGGTCATCAGTGCGTGGCTGTTGGATGATAGATTTCTCAAAAAAGAGATCTAGAAATAGCTCGCAATCTTAAGTTGATTTTGTCAGCTTTCGAGCAACTTTCGGGCCTTAAGATAAACTTCAATAAAAGTGAATTGTTTTGCTTTGGCGAGGCCCAAGAGAATGCCGCCTTGTACGCTGAGCTTTTTGGCTGTGAGCAAGGACAATTTCCTATCAACTATTTGGGCATTCCGATTCATTATCGGAGACTGACAAATACCGAATGGAAAAGGGTGGAGGAAAGGCTTCAACTTCGTTTAAACAGTTGGAAAGGCAAACTCCTATCCCTGGGTGGAAGATTGGTTCTCATAAACTCGGTACTAACTAATATGGTACTGTATATGATTTCATTCTTCCAGCTGCCTAAAGGGGTCTTAAAACGATTGGATTATTTCCGATCTAGATTCTTTTGGCAAGGGGATAGTGAGAAGAAAAAATATCGACTGACTAAATGGAGTGTGGTTTGCTGCCCTAAAGACCAAGGAGGGCTCGGAGTTCATGACCTTGAGGTCAAGAACAGAGCGCTGCTAGGTAAATGGCTATTTAAACTCCTTTCTGAGGATGGAGTTTGGCAAACCCTACTTAGGAGAAAATATGTCGGAGATCAAGCTGTTTCCCAGGTTCTTTGGAAACCTGGTGATTCACACTTCTGGGCAGGCCTCATGGCTACAAAGAAGTTCTTTTTTCCACATGGCTCTTTCTCAATTAGGGATGGATCAGAAATTCGTTTCTGGGAGGATATTTGGCTCAGCCAAACTACGCTCAAAGAACAATATCCGGCTCTATTTTCTATTGTTCGAAACAAAAGTGACACGATCGCGAAGGTGTTGGGTACTTTCCCACCAAATGTTTCATTCAGAAGAAGTTTACTTGGAATAAGGCAAGCATCTTGGAATGCTTTGCTTATCCGTTTGGATTCAGTCCAATTGTCGGAAGGTCCAGATAAGTTTCAATGGAACCTAACAAAGAATGGCAAATTCTCGGTTGATTCTATGTATAGAGCACTTATTCTACCCGAAATTCCAGTCGATATTCCTTATAATAACAAACTTTGGAAGATGAAGATACCACTAAAAACTAAAGTGTTTGCGTGGTATTTGCGTCGAGGAGTAATCCTAACCAAAGATAACCTTGCCAAACGCAATTGGCACGGAAGTAAAAAGTGTGTTTTCTGTCAACACGACGAGACCATTACGCACTTATTCTTTCAGTGCGAGTTTGCTAGGTCTATATGGTCAGCCATCCAGATAGGTTCTACCTTACATCCACCTAGTTCTGTTGCTAACATATTTGGTTAAATGGAGTGGATCCTAGGTTCAAACTATTCAGTCGGGTGGAAGCGATTGCTGTTATTTGGTCGCTATGGCTATGTAGAAATGACAAGGTTTTTAATGATAAAAATTCTTCTCTTATGCAGGTTATTTACCGGTGCACAGCGACGCTACGAGCATGGTCAGCCCTACAGCGTGTGGAGCATCGAGACTTATTTTTGGAGGTGGCGTCGAGATTGGAGGCTGCGGCAAGGGAGTTATTTTCCCGGCATGGGTGGCAACATAGACTCCGGATAGACCTACCAGCACCTTAGGCGGATCTACAATTTCTCATTTTGATATGTAATTCGCCTATTTTTGTTTTTTTGCTATACGACTTGCGTTTGTTGAACTGGCGGCTGTGTGCATCCTAGTTATGCAGAGGCCGGGTGTAATGCTTAAACCTTTTAAGTAATAAAAGCCCTTTATCTAAAAAAAAAAGTAGTTTTTCCTAAGTAGTTTTAGGATTTTCTACTGATAATAGAGACATCCAAAAATGGATGCAATGTAATTTAATTATTGTAATATTATGTTTTATATATGGAATTTTATATCTTAATGAAAATAAAAATATTGTCTGAATCAAATTGCCAAAAGATTTTATTACCACTGATTGTCATTAACTTTTGTGCCGTTGAAAAGTGTACCAAACACGGCAAAATATTGGCGCGATTAACGGCACTAAAATTAGCACCGTGTTTTATTGTACCGAGGCACATCGCCCGTGCTGCCGCAGAATAAATCGCACGGCGGATCCGATATGCCGCGCGAAAAAAGCGCCGCGCATTCACAATCCCCGACGCAGCTATCCCTGGCGGCTTTTTTTTGCCGCGATAGCGCGGGCGCAGCAATTCGGCGTGTGCCTCGGCATTTATAACCGCCGTGGCCCGCGTGCACTGTTGTAGTGTCCCTGTTGCAAAGGAAGAATACTACGAAGTGTTCCCCTACGATGGTAGCCAAGGTAATATTTTAAAAGTTATTTATAAATCCCTAACCCTCTCGTTGCAGCTATATAAGGAGACATGCTCACCACACTTGGTGCATCAACACTCGCTTGAAAGCAAGAACATATTCATCTACATGATGCCGATGCACCGCAAGCGGGTACGCCTCCGATCGAACTCTGCTATGAGATGCTCCAAACCTCGGGTGGAGGTAAGTACCATTACACCTCGGGTCGACATACCTTGGGATCTAGGTGGATAGAATATGGAGCATCGAAGCTTAGCTATATGGCTTTAAAGAAAGCGCTTCCCGGAAGGCAACCCAGAAATCAGTAGGTGTCTTTCTTAGATTTGTGTCTTGAGTTTAGTTGCATTCATGTTGCATTGACACTTTTATTTTCCGCATGTTTTGCTATTAGAGTTGGCTTGGGACTAATCTTCAAAAGGTAGAATTTCTCAGTTGCTCAATTTACATGTGTTGCATCGCTTGGTAAAACTTCTCTATAAAAATATGTATATGTGCCCATTTGGTATATTGGACTAATATTTCAGGTCCTTACAAGAATTCCGAAGAGAAGGAGACGTTTTGAAGGAACAATAAAAAGTTAACGACCACTGGTACGGCCATACGACCCTACCGTGTGGTTGTACCATTACCATTCCTGATTAGCGAAATTAACAGAAGTTTTAATGAGCAACGTTACGGCGGGAGCTCACCGTATCGGATGACCTTACCAAGCTTGCGAGAAACTTCGGAAGCTACAGTAATTTTAACGACCATCCGTACGGCCACACGCCCGTATCGGATGGCCGTACCGTATGGTGAAGAAAATTGTCGTCGACTTCTGTAACTTTAACGAGCAAGCGTACAGTGGGGCGCCACTGTACCAGCGACAATACCGACTAAAAAAAACGAAAATGAAAAGAAGCCGAGTTGTAGTATGGGCTCATGCTCATACTCGTGCTCATACTGAAGAGCGACAACAAGTCACCATCAAGTGCTTGTACCGAAGGTTGTAACCCTCAATCTTTTTATTTCGACGTACTGAGGTCAGTGGGTTACTTTGTAATGGTTCTATTACACTTCATTTCTTTTCATCTAACTTCGAAACTCCCTAGCCTATAATTCTCTGCAGTAGTTCATGTTTTCTTTGTTACTTTCATTTATTGGTTGGGTGAACGAACTCCGTTCGTACACCGAATCGTTCGCTTTTATTTTGTATGTTATTTTCGCAGGGACTTGAACCTTGTGTGATGACATGTACGGTGAGTGCCAACCATTCAAATACTCACATAGGCCACTCGGTTGTTTCAACTCAACGCTTCAACAACAGGTGTCTGGTAAAACCTTCCGATCTGAACCTTTTTCAATAAAAGTAGTAGTAGCGAGTTTCTCACCTTAAGTGGGATCTCTCCTTTTAATTAAGCACATAGGGGCTGCACACTCGTGTTCCATATTTTGTCTCACTCGCACTTCATCAAAATCTAGGAGAGTATACGCTCTTAGACTTAGTTTATTGACTTAAGCGCGGTGCTTAGGTTGATTAACTGATCTTTGTATGACATGTTTTCATCACTTGTGAGCTAACCCCTCGTGCTTCCAAAAGCAAATAAAAATTGGAAAACTTCAAAAGCACAAAAATATTTTGTTTTCTTTTTAGTTTTGTTTCCAAACAGATTCTCATGGAGGGCATCCACCGGACCACATCAAGGAATACTCATTGAAGGAAAGGTCCATGTCCATTGAAGGAGAGGTTATTTGTACCTCAATGGTAAAGTGTGTCACCCTTGCTTTCACTTAAGCTTGGGGAGCTAACCACTTCTAGCACTCTCTTTTGATTATTGCATTTTCTCTTTTCTTTTCATAATTTTCTCGAGTTTGGTTCTTGCAAAGTTCTAAGCTTGGGGCCAGGAGGTTATTTTTGCACATGTAGAGTCTTGTGCAATGTTCTTTATCTTAAAAAGTTTGTGTGCAATCGTGTATCCCACTGTTTTGATATGCTTGCTTAGGTGAGTTTTGTTTAGTATTTATATGAGGGATATACTTGCTCATGTTAGGCCGCATAAGAGTTGAGTTTGAGCTTTGATGCACTATGTTCAAATCTTTATCAAGCTTGTGAAAAAATTTGTGATCCTGTAGAGTACATTGCCATGATCTCTATATTGAAAAGACCAAAAATATAATAAAGAAGTTCTTTGGAAATTGTTGGTTGTCACTGTTTAGAATTGTTTTAAATAAATAGTTATGGAGTAGCTCGACCCCATAGTGGTGGAAATAATAGACTCAATAGTTTGCTTACAAAGGGAGTTGGCAAGTAGAATTGATGTTTCAAAGTTTCGAGATTACATATGCCAAAAGTTTGCCTTGTGAATCACATCGAGATATTGCTTTACGCGTGTCTTTCACTATTGTCGCACTCTATAGGGGGCTGACAACTTCGCTGGCATACGAACGATCTACCCGAGGTAAATCTCAGATTTCGGCCATGAGTTGATTAAACATCTGTAGCAGTAATGCTATGAGATGGGTAAGAGTCTCAGCTTCTCTTGTAGGGTTGCGTTTTAAGCAAAGTTAGACACTCTTGTGACCTTTGAGCGATCAAAACTTGAGGGAGACCTTAGATATCAGTCATGAGTGTATCCTAGTTGTAGCATCCTTGCTGCACTTGTTACTCCAACCTAGCCTATACAATGCCGACTAGCATACACCACGCTTTTGGCATGGTCTCGTTACTACGAGATAGATATTATGGGAGCTTAACAACTAAAGTTTGCACTTGAGAGTCTTGACTAGATGGCACGAGTGGAAAGAATCGAAAATCTTTATTTCTATTTGTGTTTGACATCTATTGTGCTCATCCTTTACCTTACAAAAACAAAAGTACAAAAATACAATAAGTGTAATAGGAGGATCACAAGTTTGCTTTCAAGCTAGATTTACTTTTGACATGGGACATAGAAGTTTTGTTGAATATCTAGTGGTTTGGATATTACATAACTAAGCTTGTGTTGCGTTGTATGAGTATGTTCTATCTTGCTTTGAGCTTGTAGGAAAAATAAGGATACAGAGCATTGATCTTCAATGGAAAGTTAGATGATAGCATGCAGTTATCAACCATCTTTTGCTTGAGGACAAGCAAGGTTTTAAGCTTGGGGATGTTGATGAGTGGATTTTATATAGTGTTTTACGCATACTTTATGTTTATAAAACCACTCATATCATGCTTCATCTAGCAATTATTATGTCCATTATACATGATTACTTGTTCCCATTCATTTTCATGTGAGTGTTGCACAAATATTAGTTTTTATTAGGATTTTATTACTTTTCCTTGGTTTTGAGGTGTGTGTAGGTGTATTGAGGATTTATGGACCAAGCATGGTGAAAGGAGCCAAGGGGATGCAATATGGAGGAATCACAGGCACCAGACTTAGCCATATGTAGTGTGGAAAAAGTGATATTTTACTATCAGCATAAAAATAAGATCCAAGTCCATGGTGTTGTAGCCCTCGCCCATACGAATCCAACGAGCCCAAGAACACCTCAATCGGAGTCCGTATGAGAAAATGGCGTCCAAAATACGAAAGGCATCTGCAAGTATAACGACTTACAGTATGGCGGGGATGAGCGTACCATGCGACCGTACCACCCTCCGACGGGTCCGTTTCATCAAGCAGAACCTCGTTTGTGAAGGGGCGAAGGGCATATTTGGCGCAGAACTCTCCAGAAGCATAACCGACCTCCATATTGCCTTTTTAAAGAGGGGGAACCCGAGGAGCTCATGATGCTTTCCACACACCCCCACAGCAGAGCCATGCCACCATGCCATCTCCATCATCAGATCTTTAACACCACCACACCATCCAAGGGAGAAGAGAAGAAGGCTTGGGACAAGGAGGCTAGGACATCGATCTCCATCTACGCCATCATCATCTATGCCGCCGTCATCGATTCCTCCATCCATAGCGTTGAGTTAATGGCACCAGCGGTCACAGAACTCGTCGTCGATGTGCACTTAAGTCACACTTCTACAGAACGTGATTATTTGGTCACACAACTCGACAAGTGCGTGCACGTAGGTCACTGACCCCACTTGTCAGTCCGTTTTGGACGGTAAATTTTCAGAAAACCCCCTGGAGTAATATTAATTTTACAAAATGGTCCTCCTAATTTTACAATACGGTCCTTCTAATTTTACAAAATGGTCCTCCTAATTTTACAAAATGGTCCTTCTAATTTTACAAAATGGTCCTCTAGGGGAACCATTTTGTAAAATTAATATTACTCCAGGGGGTTTTATGAAAATTTACCGTCCAAAACGGACTGACAAGTGGGGTCAGTGACCTGCGTGCACGCACTTGTCGAGTTGTGTGACCAAATAATCACGTTCTGGAGAAGTGTGACTTAAGTGCACATTGGCGTCGAGTTGTGTGACCGCGGGTGCCATTAACTCCATAGCGTTGTAATCTCAAACTATTGTGGATCTCTACGTGTATCACTTCATTCATTCATCCATGTTTATTCATATGATGTCTTGTACCCCCATGCCTGGGTAGTTTAGTTGGGGATATGAATGAACCCTAGCACCACCATGAATTGAAATAAAGATTATGTGTCTTTACTTGTATAAGTGTGTAATCAATCTTCTTCTTGATATTATGCGAACGTCGACTGCATAGTATTTGTCCTTCGGGGACTTGAAAGGAGGTTGCCGCTGGTGTATGGTGGACGTTGGATGAGTTTTGTGAGATATCACGCTGCCCTCCTAAGCCATGCATCAATGGGGGATAACTGAGATCGTAGAGTGGATATCCATAACCATGGGGAGACCCTTAAATGCTAGTGGAATCAAGCGACTTGCTACTGATGACTAGCTGTGGTTATGAGGGGTGAGATGACCGAGACTTCTGGGCTCACCTTTATGTGGGGCTCCGCCCGTACACATGGATACAACTGAAACATGTATCATCCTAATTATATTCTATAGATGGTAGTGGTGATTCCAGATTCTCCCATAACGTCTTTAGTTTGCTCTTGTTTTACTTTCAGTTTTAGTTTACTTTTTGTTTACTTTTGTTCTTAGTTACTTGTTACTTTAAACCTCCTTTTATTATAGTTCGTCTAGTAACTTATAGAATAGGCTATTTCCAAACTCCGGTTTAGGCGCGAACCGTGGCTGTGCTGACAACGTAGTTGCAGGGTTGTGTGGTTTCCATTTTGCGAAGCTTCCAAGGGACGATATAAACAGGGATAATATTTGTTGTTGTAATTACTGCAATAATCCTGTGTTGATGCAGGAAATACCAGCCATCAAAATTCCATTAAGCTAAAATGTTATTCCATGAAACGTGTCCATGATATATCTACCTATTGGCCAAAAACCATTCCTACGCTGGTATAGGATACCCCGCACCAATTTCTGAAAATTGCTCAAATGGTCTATACTTTATAAATGTGTCGCGGCAGGAGGCGGCGATGGCGGAGTACGAGCGCCGTCAGCTCGAGCTCAAAGGCAACGACGACCCGGAGGGGTACCCGGGGATGAGGATGGTGATGCTCGCCTCCTTCAACGACGTGCCGCCGGCGACCGACGAGTTTGCCCTCGCGTGGTAATAACATGACAAAGACGTAACCAAGAGGGAAGGGGTGCGAGGTCGTCCTTCTGCTAGCATTTGCTTAGACACCTTCGACTCATGGAGGCAACATCTCTCTGCCTGGTACCAAGTAGCAGAAAAAGTTAACTTGCTTCTCTGCTCATCTTCTGGAAGTTGACGGGCTCCTACTCACACACTTAAGAGTAAGTCCACTAATTATTTGAACTTGCATTTATGTAGTTTTAACTTTTCTGTGTTTATATTCTCACATGATAAGTGATTTGTGCAGTGTTCCAGTCTTGTGTCGAATAGAGGTACCGGGCAGAAGGTCGTGTTGAAACCAGAGAGTCAAGTGTCTCTCTTTCTTCGTTTAGCACGGCATGATCAGATGAGGGCTGAAGTGTCTCCCTTTTGACATGATTGCTCCTTTCGTGCTAATGAAAAAGTAAGTATCAATGCCGAGGACTCGTAATTTATCTATTTGCTTTCCCTCAATTTTTTTATCTATTTGCTTCAATCATATCACTGATTCAGCTTATAAAATGTTATGTAAGCAGGTGAGACACAACACTATGGGCTCTATCTCCTCTTTATGCCCTCCTTGGTCCAACATAAAGATTCCGGCGAAGTTCAACAAGGGATACGACCAGGGTCTTGGGAAGACTGTGGTGGTATTATCCTTTCGGAACCTATCACGGAGAGAAAGACGTAACCAAGAAAAAAGAATTTCTCTTGTTAGTGTATCTCTCTCAATTGTATAGCTAGCAATTGAAAGTATGTCGAAATGCATGTATACATGTGGTGTATCAAATATACAATCAAATTTAATTGATATTTGCTACAGTATTTTGTTGAAATGTGGCATGGGTTGCTGGTACAGCTGGGGATGCCGGTACTACTACAAGGTGGCCGTACCAACACGAATTCACGCACACAGTTAGCAGACTAATACCGTTTGCGATGTTTCGTAAAAGCAGACGATTGGGTTTAAACTCACTGTGTGCGGTCATAGATAAACTCATACGTCCAAACATGTATAACCGTCTCCGATCTGCCGAAAATGCACACGACAGCGGAACACAAAGCGTGTGTGAAGCTATCCCGTTTCGCAGACGATTTATTCTCCGGAAACGTGTGCGAAAATTCAGCCATTCGCACACGGTTTCATAAACCGTGTGCGCTGTAGAGGCGCATCACCCACCTTTGCACAGCGACGGCTCGGTAAATCATGTGTGACGGGTCATTTCAGCCGTGTGTGAAATCATGTTATGTACTTGTGTGCGGGGATGATTCATATTCTGGACTCAGGATATCTCAGTCGGAGAACGGCCCCGAGTCGAGTAAGCTCATGGAGCGAGTCGAAATGTATACCTTGTAACCCGAGTGAACTGTTCCAAAGGAGTGCAAGGTCCCAATTGTGGAAAATCGTATGGGGAAAGTTCGCAGAGAAGAGGAGATCGGAAGTTATTTATTTGTCTGCTCCTATTCCCAATGGCCACAACCTAATTTGCCGTACCGACAGGGGCTTGTCGGTGAATAGTTTAGTATCTATTAGAGGTACATAATGTACAGGTGCAGATAGAAAATACGGAGTTCCTAGAGGTTCCCAAGTCCTGCACCTGTTTGTGCCATGGCAGATATTCAGAAGGACGAAGATCGAAGACTTGGAGGCAAAGAGGATGCGTAGATATTAATGGACCAAAAAGCCCCCCCTCCAAAGACTCTATCCATCATGAATATTACCAATACGGGTCTATTTTCTTTGCAGATGTAATATGGTCTTGTACTCCATAAAACTTCGTACCAATATACACTCATAGCATGGCGTAGGGATTTTAACTATACGAGGGGCCTAAACTAGGTAGAACAACCATGTCTTTGTTGTATCCAACGAGAACCACTTGGTCTCTTACCCCGTCTATAGTTTCTTCACTGTCACAATTATGATCGAAAATCTGACGGTAATTAATCGTCGACATATCTCCTAGACTCATATCCCCATTTATCACAATCTTAAGAACCATGGTAAATTAACCGCTGACAAAATCCTTGTCCATTTTATTAGTTTAGTTGGTCTTTGGTTTAAATTTGGTCATAATATGTGGTATATTAATTATCCATGTCTTTATGTAGAAGTATAATATTTTATAATTGTACTATTCATGAGTTATAGCATTGTACAATTAAATGAAATATATGATCAGTATGCTTTAGTTGGTTTCCTATATACCTTTTTTGTCGACCACCTGGCCTTGATCTGGAGGGACTTCATTTGCTCCTGGTGTTTAGGTGAAACAAATATATTAATTCAAACACATTTCAAGCCAATAAAAAATATTTAGATAAGTTCACAAATATTTGATGAATATTCTGATAAACTCTAGATGTACGATGTTAGTTCGTTAATGTATTTCTGTAGAACACAAACATATCAATTTTGAACACGTTTGAAGGCAATATATAATACCAGTGTGCGCTCCAGGCAGTGGGCGATACCAGTATAAGTTTGCTAAAGGAGTATACATACAAGTCAGCGCGAGCATGAAATGAGCATCTTTATATATTTAGTAAAAGTTGGTTTTACTACGACGGAGGTCATAACGGAGGACTGCATCATTTGTTTGGTAGTGGTAAGTGATAGCTTCTTTAATAGTGAACTGGCACCATTGGTCCAAATCTCTTCAAAGTTCTGAACGAAAAAATCAATCCCGCATTACAGTTTTGGACCGAGGGAGGGGATACTAAATTGCGGGTGACCGTGGTTAAGGTTGAAATTCTGGCCAGGAGTTGCCATTTTTGTAACTTCCTTTTTTGTTGACTTTTTATTTTGGTAACTTAAAGAAAATTGAGAGCAAAACTTTGGAAAATCCACACCAAATTACCAAATTTTAAATTTCTGAAATATTGAAGTTTTCGTAATTAAAACTCCTAAATTTCAAACTTTCAGATTCTTCAACTTTTCAAATTAATAAATATAATAATTTCAACTCTCAAACTTTATAAATACTGAACTTTCAAAAGTACAAACTTTAGGAATTTCAAATTTCTAGGAAAAGAAAAATATTAAAATCCTTAATATTTTTAAATTTCAAGAATTTCAAAAATCTGGAATTCAAAACATTCGTGATTTCAAAAAAATTAGCATTTCAACACTACCAAATTGACTTCAATGGCAGATTTTGGTTGTAAAGCTATGAAAATTGCCACGCTCGCCCCCCATGCTAATGAAGCTCTTTTCATCTCTATCTTTTTGTAGGAAAGAAGAAAGCTACCGGAAATGAGGTACGCCGGTACCGGGCATCTCTCGTGTCATCACTTGGACACGGGCTAAGAGCAACTCTAACAGATCCCTTATATATCCGGCCCTTAAAACACGTCTAAGGGGTGCTGAAAAACTGTTTTAAGGTGTCGCGCGGGCTCCGGCGGAACAAATCCCACAAATGAAAACTGTAAAACCGAATATTCCTTTATTCTTTATTTTTTTCTTTTTTTCTTACATACCGGCCCTTCTTCAACCTCCCGACATACACACCCATAGCCGCCCGCCCACACGGCCGCAGCCGCTCCCCAGACCGACCTCCCACGCCGCCACTAGTAGGAAAACCCAATTCTATGGATCCTTATTCTGTGGCGCACCATGTGGCCGTGCGCCACAGAATAAGCTTCTGTGGCGCACCCAAAACTGGTGCGCCACAGAATAAGGCTATTCTGTGGCGCACCGGAACTGGTGCGCCACAGAATTTGCTATTCTGTGGCGCACCTAAGCTGGTGCGCCACAGAATAGTGCTATTCTGTGGCGCATGTGGCTGGTGCGCCACAGAATAGTGCTATTCTGTGGCGCATGGAAGCTGATGCGCCACAGAATTATGGTTTTCTGTGGCGCATGGGCCACGTGCGCCACAGAAATGCAAATTCTGTGGCGCACGAGGCCATGCGCCACAGAAATCAGAAATTCTGTGGCGCACCAAGCCCCATGCGCCACAGAATTTTTTTTAAAAACAGCTCCACCACCCACCCACCCCCCCCCCCCCCCCGTGGATCGCCTTTTCAGTTTTCAAAACACTAAAAGAAAATGCCAAAAATTCAAAAAATAAAATCCTTCGAGATGTGGTTAGGTGTTACTGTCTAGTTCGTATAGAAATCTTGAAATATGAATTTTGACCTTTTTTGCAAAATCCAGAAAAAAAACGTAAAACGGCCATAACTTTTGCATACGACGTCGAAAAAATGCGTTTAATATGTCAAAAAAAACTAGAGAAAAAAGGAACCCGATCCCACCGGGGTTTACCCGGTGGGGTTTTCTCAGATCCTCCAAATTCCAAAGGGAAAAAAAGTTATTTCAAAATGAAAAAATAAAAAAAAAATCAATTTTTTTTGGATTTGTTGAGTTTTTGGGTTTTTTGAAGTTTTTTGAATTTTTTGAATTTTTTTGACTTTTTTGAAATTTTTGATTTTTTTTGGATTATTTGAACTTTCTGTACAAACTTTTGAATTTTTTGAAACATATATATACACATAACACACATAAACTACACACACATATATAGACATACACAAGGGTTAAAAGGGTTGATATGATACTATTATCAATAAGAACTTGAGTAGCAGGATGGTAGGTGAAGTGAATAGAACTTAGAAGTTAAGCGTGCTTGGGTGGGAGCACTCTTAGGATGGGTGACCTAGCGGGAAGTCAACATTTGAGATTCACTAGGAGTGTTAAAAATGTTCAGAAAATTCAAATATATAGGAATTTCCAAATTATTTCATTTTCTGATTTTTTTCATTTTTTTTGAATTTTTTTGAATTTTTTTGGGAACCCAGATCTAGATCTGGCCGCCATTTTTTTGAAATTCAAAAAAACAATTCTGTGGTGCACGGGGTAGGGTGCGCCACAGAATAAGCTTATTCTGTGGCGCACCGGGCTGGGTGCGCCACAGAATAGCTTATTCTGTGGCGCACTAGGTGGTGCGCCACAGAATAGCTTATTTAGTGGCGACTATTCTGTGGCGCACCACCCATGCGCCACAGAATAGCAAAATGGTGCGCCACAGAAAAGCTTTTCTGTACTAGTGCGCCCTCCAGACCGGCCTCCCGTGCCGCCCCCCCAGATCGGCCACCTGCGCCTCCCCTAGCACCGCCCCCCCCCCCCCTCAGCACCGGCCGTCCGCGCCGTCCCCATCACCAGCCGCTCGCACCGAGCTCCGCAGGTTGGAGCACCGAGGGCGCCGCCTCCGGCAGTGCCGGTAGGTCGAGGCCGCGATAGAGGCTCGCTGGCTCTGGCGCGCTGACCGCCATGGCGCACGAGAGGTGCTCCCCTGATCTATCTCATCAGCTCATTCATGGCGTCGGCATGGAGGTGCTCAGCTCGAAACTTGTCCGTGATTTTGCTGAAAACAGACCGGAAACGGGATGGCGCAGTGTAAACGGCCGGAATTTGACCGGAATCGGGACGGCACGGAGGAATTTGGCCGGAGTTGGACCGGTCCGGCAGAGCCGCGTCCTGAAATTTCCCTCCCGCCAACAGTCAACGCGTTATGGGGCACCAGAAAAATTGCCCCCGAAATTTTAGATATAAGGGGTAGGAGGCTCGTTTTAAGGGGCACCAAAAAAAATTTAAGGATCGGTCCAGTTTACGGGATCTAAAATGGATCCTTTTTTCGCGCAAAACCGTAAAATAACAGTTATTTTACGGGTTTGACTGTTTTAAGGGATCTGTTAGAGTTGTTCTAAGTTAGCTTTATGCACCGGTCTGTGCATATTGTAAATACCTGGACAAAAGTGATTGACGGATAAACTAACGGTGACAATTAGAGTCACACATCTGTTTTTTTTTTTGAAAGGTCACATCACATCTGTTATTATACGTCTGCATGCGGATATAGATTATCAAAAATATATCTTTTTTTAATATATCTTAATACGAGTTTATTTTATATCAGCTATAGATGCTAGTGATGAAGACCCTATCCTCTCAGATTTACTATCTAAATGGTAAATTTTACTAGTATCAGGCGAACTAAGGCATTTAAGATGTAATAACCAAAGGCTTTAACCAGTATGTATTAGTCGCTGTACGCTGGGGCATGTTATTTGGCTATGATACGTTATGCTGCTATTTTTACTACGGAGTAGTTATTATTCCTAGAAATTCAGAAAATCCGTACCTCTCGCGGCCATAGTTGAGTTGAATGACCAAGAGTGTATCTGATGCAGCTCAGTGTATGCACCGGTGGCCGCCGAGAACCCCACAGCCACCTCAGACGGGAGCAAGGCATTGAGTTGATCTGATAACTGTGTCTTGACACTAGCTGGGGCAAGAGAACGATTGGCGAAGTGCAGGGTGGCTTCGAGCGTCAAAGTGGTGTTGTCGAAAGTGATAGTCGCCGTCATGGTGCCGTTGAGGCTGTAGCTTGGCAACCTCGTTGTCATAACAGAGGTTATGGAGTTGAGGTCAATGCCGAGGTGGTCGGTGGATCCCGAGGGATCCCAGGCGTTGGCGTACGTGTCGAACTCGACGGCGAGGAACCGGTTCTCACCGGAGGAGATACTGTCACTACTGTTAATGAGGCCGTATGGGCCCGGCAATGGTCTTGACGGGTAGCTGGCCAGGAAGAAGGTTATGCCGTCCGCCTTGTTAATGCCGGTTGTGTTGGGCAATAAGGTGATGGCGAAGGTGAAGGTGGTGACGAAGCTGGCCACCTCGCCGGTGATGTTGTTGTACAAGGGCACCGGGTGGTTGTACGACATCCGCCCGCTGCAGTACAGGACTGCGGGGTTGCAGGTGAGGTCAACCAGATCTCTGTTTAGGGTGGAGTCGCCCTGGAAAAGGAGATCTCGTAGACGGTAGCTGGAGGTGTTTGAAAAGTCGAAGCTGAAGGAAAGCGGAGGCGAGGCTACGGCAACATGGTGTGACAAGAAGGAGAGCGGGAGGTAGAAGAAGTAGGCGGCGAAGATGATGCGTGCAGTTGCACTTGCAGGGGCCATAATGGCTGTAGGCTCGACCTGAAAGCTACTAGTATGTGGCGCTTGGTGGTATCACTGCTTGGCGTGAATATATAAGCAAGGTACAGCGCGAGCAACCGAACCGGTTGAGGTGCTACATCCCATAAAAAAAGCCTTTTTTAGGCCACTCCGGTAGTCCGGTATATATCGTGTACGCGCAGGCCTCCTCGTGATCCAGTCCTCCGCATTGCGTCTCGCTGCCCAAATTGCCCACATAGAAACCAATAGCTTCGCAAAGTCATCATGAGATAATAATGTATCTATCATGGCAAAAATCCATTACTTGGCTGAAGGTACTGAAATGGCGCTCATGTGTTCGGTGAAGCAACCAAACACATCGGGATAAGGTGCATTCAATCAAAGAGTGACACCATGAGTCAGGGACAAGGTTTTGGTTACCGGGGTGGAAAAAAATCCCGGGGGGGCTCGGGACCGTTACCGGAAATCCCGACCAGTTACCGGACGAAATTCGGAAATTCAAATTTTTTGGTTAAAATTCGGTAAATTTTTGGCTGAAATACGTTAAAATTCAAAATTTTCAAAAATTTCGGAATTTTTCGTCCGATATGACCAAATCCCGCGGGGGGGTGGGGGGATTTCCAGTTACCGGCCGGTTACCTGAACCGTGGTCAGCGACGCCACAGATTGCATAGCAGCTCGACTGAGCTAAGTTTCCGTGACCAAAGAAGATCGGTTGTTGGTAGAGATTGTTGGGCAAGTCTCCATAAGAAATTTTAAGCTTTGGTGGGAACTATACTTTCAACATTTTTTGTCCAATTTTCTGTTCCGCCGTTCAGTCCGAGGATGCCGCCCGCTTCTCTTCTCACTTTCGTTGATACTTAGCATTCGATAGGCAGACAAACAGAAAACAAAACACTATAGGTTACAAGCTCCAGGACCAAACGTCGGTCATGCTCCCGTGGTACAAAGGGATGTTGGTTATTATTGCACATTCAGACTAGTCACAATGGGGAGTAACATATGAGTAACATCAGTGCCACATAGGCAAAAAATCTGATGTGGCGGGTAATTAATGAGGAGAGAGATGGTTGTGGTAACTAGCTATGTTACCATAACATCACACATTTCAAGACAAGATGAGTGTACAATCTATTAAATATGACACTACACACATGTTACTCCCCACTATGGAGGTAGTAACTTAGAGTAGTAACATATGCATGTTACTAGTCTAAGTTACTCCCCATTGTGACTAGTCTCATACTCGCTCCGCCCACATTTACATGGCGTCATTATTTTGAGTGCTCCAATTTTGATCATCCATTAGATCAACAATACATGAGAAAATAATAATTATTATTATAGTTCTAAAAACTTTATTGACTCTAATGATATACTCCCTCCGTATCAAAATATTAGATGTTGTAGATATTTCTAATTTTTGTAACACGTAATAATCAACGTATTGTTGACCAAAATAACGGTCAGAGTTAAACCCCGAAAAACACGTGTGCCATGTAATTGCGGACCAGAAGATTTTCTATATTCCATGTAGCGGTTGGTCCATTAATCAGGCCTTCCCCCAATGCACGTTACCATAGGCAAAGTGCAGATGTGGGGCTATAATTAATAAGAACAAAGAACAATGTTTTACCTTACCTTAAGGTCTTTCACGTTTTCATAGGAGCAATTAAATTTAAGAAACAAATATCACAATGCATTGTTTATTAGATGTTGTTTCTTACGGATGTTGCATTTAATGATTTTAGGCTAATGCATGAGTGTGATTGGACTAGCCAAGTTTTTTTTGAGTATGGTCGCGTGCAAGGGTTGTGCGCGCCGGATGTGAAATCCGCTCCCAGCCGGCCCCCCAATAGCATTTTTTCGCCCGTGCGGCGCAATACGGAGTCCGGCACACCCAGGCCGCACCCGACCCACTCGGGGCGTGCGGGGGCGCCGGGCGAGCGTTGCAAGCGTTGCCTGACCGGTGACCCCGCCCTAGCAGCGACTCAAAGTGGCTTCGTCTCCCCTGACGTGCCGGTTAGGTGAGGTTTAAAATGCGGCGCGTCGCCCGGCCGGTCAGCGAGTTTAATTGACGAGACCGGTCACTGGTCACTGCGCCGGCTCTGCTCCGGGAAGCCACGCGGTGCGCCGGGAACCGATGGCTGCGTTAATGCGGTGGCCAGCCGTCTCCACGGCTGGAAGCCATGGGGTACGAGGCCAGTTCTTAAATAGCCTCCCCGGCGAGGAGATGCTCACCCATTCCCCTCCTCGCCGCCACGTCCTCACCTTCCTAGCGCCCTCCTCGCCTGCAAACGACTGCCTGCCATGGCCGAGAGGTATGAAGGCGACGACGCTGCGGCCAACGGCTTCGGCAGCCGCTATCTCACGGTGGAGGAGGCCGCGACCCTCTACGGCGCGCGGTACCCGGCGCCGCCGGACGTGCGCTGCCCGGGCGCATGGAGGCTGAGCGCCGGCGGTGTACCGATCCCGCCGGAACCTCACGGCGCGGCTCGGTGGGTGACGATCACCCATCACTTCTACGGCGATCTCACGCCGGAGCAGCGCGCCGATCCCATCTGGGACCTGGAGAACAACATCCACTGGAACGCCTTCTTCCGGCAGCGCCGGGAGATGGAGCTCGCTAGCTACGAGGGCGGCGGACCTCCACCGGCGCGCCAGAACGCGAAAGGCCGCATGTTGTGGTGGGGTGTGCCGGGGCGCACGCTCGCCGCCGTGATGGACAACATCGCCGCTGGTGGCACCCCCCTCACGTACCTTACGCGGGGCCAGCGGTGGGCACCGCGGAGGATGGTGCGCTCTGCGATATCGTCCTCATCGCGGTCGTCTTCCTCAACGTCCAGGACTCCCCTCGCCGCCGTCAAGGACTAGGCCGCCGAGACACCGCGGAAGCGCTCGGGCGGCGGCGGGATCTTCATCCGGGAGCCGCGGGCACCCTCACCACCGCGGGGCCAGCTCCGCCTCGCCCAGCCGTAGTAGGAGGCCGTCGCTCCCTAGGCAAAGAAGGTGAAGGTGAAGCACGAGGCAGCGTCGCGGCAGGAGGCGACGATGGCGGAGTACGAGCGCCGTCAGCTCGAGCTCAAAGCCAACGACGACCCGGAGGGGTACCCGGGGATGAGGATGGCGATGCTCGCCTCCATCATCGCCGTGCCGCAGGCGACCGAGAAGTTTGCCCTCACTTGGTCACGGCGAGAGGCGGCGTGCGAGCGTGCGCACCTCATGGGCAACTTCGTCGACCTCTCCTCCGCCAACGACGACGAGGCCGGCCCTAGCGGATGCGGTGGCGTCGAGGGCACCAGCCGCGCCCCGAAGGACGACACGCCGAGCGACGGCGATAGCGAGGACTACACCGTCTTCTACCGTCGCCTCGGCCTTTAGTTATTTAGTTTGTTTTTAGTTTTTATCGAATTTCGCTTAAATTTGTAAATTACCCTAGTTATGAATGAAATTCGGTGTTTTTTATGAATCTGGAACAAAAAATTGTTTGGGGGCGCCGTATTGGGGGCGCGGCTGGGCGAGGCGCCCAGCAACGCGACCCGGCCCAGCGCCGGCACCCCCCATACGGCGCAAAAAAAGCCGCTGCCGGACGCCGTATAGGAGGACACGGTATCATAGGCAAAAAATATTACTCATCCAATCACATGCAAGCATGAGCTTAAACTCATCAAATGCAACCCATCTTAGATACAACACTTACAAAATAATGTATTGGAGTAGTCGTCTCTTAAAGATGTTGTATCTCTTAGAATAGCGTACTAAGAAACGATCATTGTGAAAGGCCTCGAAGCGGCAGTAACATCTATGGGGTTGTCCCATCGGCACGCCAAAGACCTAGGGTTCGACTCCCTTGACAGCGAGCTACGATCACGTCGATTCATGAGGAAAAACAATAAAACAATGGGCCCATAGGGACACTGCACGGCAATTAATTGGCATGACAGTCTTTTTTTTTTTTTTTTTTTTTGCGAAACACAGTACAACGCAGACGCTCATATACGCGCACACACTCACCCCTATGAACGCACGCACGCACACCCTACCCCTATGAGCACCTCCGAAAGACTGAGTCGGCACAGTCCCTCCTTTTCCTAAAAGAAAGTACTCCGTACATGCTAAAGTGTCCCCAACCGTCAAAGCGTGCATGTCGCAGCAGTAGGGAATCATCAAAGTGGCCCGACGAGACCCTAGATTCGTGGGCTTGGTACACGGCCGTTGAGACTATCCATAACGCGAGAACATACAGTGTCAACTAGGCATTTAGATAACATGTCATGTTAAATAAGGAGAGATGTTTGTGATAACTAGCTACAGTATGTTAACATAACACTGCGTTTGTCGAGACAAAATGACTCTACACACTAATAAATGAACATTTCTATAACACTACCTATATGACATCATGCACTACGAAGGTTGTAGTAACAAAGCCTAGTGTCATATGCCACCGTGACTAGTCTGAAGGCTTGAAACGAAGGCGTGTCCCGAGCCGGACTTCTACATTTTAAATCCCATATGTCGCTTGGCCGATGTGTTTCCAACCAGCTTTAATGTAACGGAAGCAACTCGGCAATAAGAAATATTGCGTGTCCCGATGTGTTTCCAACTCCTTGCCCAGCTACCGAGCCATTCCACGCGAGGAAACGTCCAATGACAGGGAGGAGATCACTTGTTGTACCATGAGAACCTAAACAAGTTGGCCAGTGGCTGCGGACTGCGGGTGCGCGCCCACCATGAGAACCCCGACAAGTTGGCCAGTGGCCGTGGGTGCGCGCCCAACCAACCAGCGTTTCGAATCCCGGGCTCCGCATGGTTGGCTCACCGTTGGCACCTAGTGGTATAGTTTTTTAGTTGGTGTACCAGCCCGTGTCAGAAACCACTGTTCCTTTACCAATATTGTAGCCCCGTATTTCGCAACAGGCCTGACAGATTAGGTCAAAAGACAAAAAGTTGGCACGCGCGTTAGGTCACGTCAAAGTAACACATAATATACTAAAAAAATGGCAACTTGGGTGGTTATACTATAAGGGTTAGCCACTTAGAGCATCTCTAGCCGTCCCCCAAAGCCCCCCAAACGGGGTATGGGGTAGCCGGACGTGATTTCCGCGCCCAGCCGTCCCCCATGCAAAAATTTCGCCCGGGTTGGCCCAATACGGTGTCCGGCACACCCAGGTCGCACCCGACGCACAGGGGCCGGGGCGTGTGGGGGCGCCGGCGAGCGAATATTGCCTGCTGGGCTTCACCCATCAGCGCCCCAAAGCCATTTGCCCTGGCCACATTGCCTCTCTGTCGCCCGCGATCTCCCCCACCCCCACCGATCATTATTCATTCAGTTAAATGCCATGTTCCTACTTCCCTGAGAGTTGGAATAGAACGCCTACTGGTTAGGAAACATGAGTTAAGTGAAGCTCACATCACGATGCTAATGGAATAACTCCACCTGGTTCAGTGGTCTCGCTTGAGCTCCTCTTTAGGACAAGAATACTGATTATATTGAGAAAATATTCATCATGCAAAGTTGATGTTTCGGTAGAGGCAAGGCAAGCACAATTCCTTGATTTACACAAACCCCAACAACTGTACACCCATATCCGAATTGTGATCCGTTAAGTTTCAAGTAGAATCCATGTTGCTAAGAATATAGAAAACAATCACTGTCAATCAGATACATAAACGTAGACAAAAACAACAATCATTCGAAACAAAAAACAGACATGCATCTTCTCATCTATTATCATAACACGAAAATATGAGGTGGTATGAGAAAAAATGCAGGTGGTATGAGAAAAGCTTTCACAAAAAACAGACATGCATCTTCTCATCTATTATCATAATTGATTAGGAAGATGAAAAAATTACCTGATGTTTTTCACTACAAATAATAAGAAACGCCCACGAATAAAGTATAATGCTGCAAAGAAGACAACATTCTACAAATTGAAAGTAATATGGTAAGTTCATAACCAACTGCAATGTTAATATGGACAAGTGCCACTCCTTCAGTGTGTTCCAGCCACTCCTTTTTGAATCTGGAACAAAAAAATTGTTAGGGGCGCCGTATTGGGGGCGCGGCTGGGCGAGGCGCCCAGCAACGCGACCCGGCCCAGCGTCGGCACCCCCCATACGGCGCAAAAAAAGCCGCTGCCGGACGCCGTATAGGAGGGACACGGTATCATAGGCAAAAAATATTACTCATCCAATCACATGCAAGCATGAGCTTAAACTCATCAAATGCAACCCATCTTAGATACAACACTTACAAAATAATGTATTGGAGTAGTCGTCTCTTAAAGATGTTGTATCTCTTAGAATAGCGTACTAAGAAACGATCATTGTGAAAGGCCTCGAAGCGGCAGTAACATCTATGAGGTTGTCCCATCGGCACGCCAAAGACCTAGGGTTCGACTCCCTTGACAGCGAGCTACGATCACGTCGATTCATGAGGAAAAACAATAAAACAATGGGCCCATAGGGACACTGCACGGCAATTAATTGGCATGACAGTCCCTCCTTTTCCTAAAAGAAAGTACTCCGTACATGCTAAAGTGTCCCCAACCGTCAAAGCGTGCATGTCGCAGCAGTAGGGAATCATCAAAGTGGCCCGACGAGACCCTAGATTCGTGGGCTTGGTACACGGCCGTTGAGACTATCCATAAGACTAGTCACAATGGGGAGTATCATATACTAGTATCATGCATATGATACTAGTCTATGTTACTACCTTCACAATGGGTAGTAACATATTTGTGGTATCATACCATACTACATTTATTAGGTTGTAGACTCATTTTACATTGGAATCCGTTATGTTACGGTATCTACCTATGATACTACTATCACCTCTCTCATCATTAATTGCAGTGCCACGTCAGCTTTTTGCCAACATGGCATGCATGATACTACCTATGATACTCCCATTGTGGCTAGTCTAACGCGAGAACATACAGTGTCAACTAGGCATTTAGATAACATGTCATGTTAAATAAGGAGAGAGATGTTTGTGATAACTAGCTACAGTATGTTAGCATAACACTGCGTTTGTCGAGATAAAATGACTCTACACACTAATAAATGAACATTTCTATAACACTACCTATATGACATCATGCACTACGAAGGTTGTAGTAACAAAGCCTAGTGTCATATACCACCGTGACTAGTCTGAAGGCTTGAAACGAAGGCGTGTCCCGAGCCGGACTTCTACATTTTTAAATCCCATATGTCGCTTGGCCGATGTGTTTCCAACCAGCTTTAATGTAACGGAAGCAACTCGGCAATAAGAAATATTGCGTGTCCCGATGTGTTTCCAACTCCTTGCCCAGCTACCGAGCCATTCCACGCGAGGAATCGTCCAATGACAGGGAGGAGATCACTTGTTGTACCATGAGAACCTAAACAAGTTGGCCAGTGGCTGCGGACTGCGGGTGCGCGCCCACCATGAGAACCCCGACAAGTTGGCTAGTGGCCGCGGGTGCGCGCCCAACCCACCAGGCCTTGTTCGGCAGGCTTGTTTCGGCCGGTTTTTGAGTGTAAATTCCCGGGCCAATTAAAGACACCAGAAAACACCGCGAGATTGTTCGGCAGGTCGGGTTTGGTCGGGCTGGGCCGGGAGAAACCCGTGGAAACCCGTCGGGTTCGAGTGTAACCGAGACGCGAGGGGTGACTCGCGTTTCTGGCGTGTCTCTGGCGGCGCCGTCGCTCGTGCCCTCCGTCGCTCATCGCTCGTCCCCTCCGTCGCCGTCGCTCGTCGCTACTGGCCGCAGTGCTCGCTTCGCCGCCCCTTTCTTCCAGCAAGTCAGGATTTTCTGCTGTAAGTCCTTTTCCAATCTCGTCCTCTACTCACCCTTGATGACTGCTACCTGAATGACCTAGCTAAGTTCTATGGTTCTTGCTGACTCCTTGCGATCCAATTCCTGGGTTCCTCCGGTTCTTGTTCGCCCTAGCTCTGTTGTGATTTGTTTATCAGAGCTATTTATTTGTTCCATGTGATGCACATGCGCAAAGGAAATGAATGGATCTAATTGCTTCTATTTATTGCCTAGCTCTGCTAAACAGTAGCGAAAAATCTGTTAGTTAAATGACCTAGCTTGTTGTTTATTTGAGGAGTGAGGATTTTGGTTTGCATGGTACTAGCGAGTTCCCAATTAGTCCATCCTGATTCGTTTCGCATAACTAGCTAGCTAGCTAGGCAACTCTAGTTAATTCAAATTAATTCAAAGTAGAAATAATCCTAGTGTGAATTGAGAAGCAGAGCTCGGGGCCTCTGGTCCAGGTTGTTCCTCAGATCTCTGACTCGAGCTACCAACAGGATATCTGTTCTCGGATTCTAGGAGTTTATGTTGTAAAATTCATATCCAGTTAGCAATAATTAGAAACTAAGAATAGTGTATACACTAGTGCACACAGGGCCTTTAGTCCCGGGTGGTAGAGGCCTCTGGGACCGGATGGACATCCGGTACATGCCAACCGGGACTAGAGGCCCCCCCCCCCCTCTTGTCCCGGGTGTCCTACGACCCGGACCAGAGAGTTCCACGCGGGGGCAGCACATGGGGCGTGCGAGAGGATCTCTAGTCCCGGGTTGTAATACAACCCGGGACTAGAGATGCACCCACGTGGCAGCCTGTGGCTTTTTTCGTTTCGGTTGTTGTATATTATGAATAATTCGCAAAAAATACGGTTAATTATCTGTAAATCAGTAAAATACATATAGCATATCAAAATATTCGTAAGAGAAAGCTTTATGAGAAAGTCGGAAATCGGAAGTCGGAAGTCGGAACGGAAAGTCGTGAAGTCGGGAAAGTCGTGAAGTCGTGAAGTCGGGAAGTCGGGAAGTCGTGAAGTCGTGAAGTCGGGAAGTCGTGAAGTCGGGAAAGTTGACGTCACATTTTCCCGGCTTCCCGGTTTCACGTTTTCCCGGCTTCCCGGCTTCCAGGTTTCCCGGTTTCACGTTTTCCCGGCTTCCCGTTTTCACGTTTTCCCGGTTTCCCGGATTAATTTACATATAAAGATCATATATAAGAGGGACTAGAACCGTCATCTATTCGATTACATGGAGATCATGAAGCCACTACTAGAGCCCGTCATCTAATTTGATCTGGTGCCATTGTATTTTCCCTTCATGTCTAAGACATAGTTCATCAAAAAGCCCGCAATTTCCTCGCAAATTGGTCGAAAGCGGTCCTTTAGTTGCAGGTCCCTCCGCATTCGATCCATCTACAAAAGAAGGGAGATTAATATGAATTTCAATCATCATAACAGAAATTATGAATGACACTCAACACAATTGATGGTTATAAAATGAAATTGTGAATTTATTTGTTCACTTACTTCGATAAATGTCCCTGGGTTCCGCTCAGAGACTATCGTGCGAATCCACTCGCAGACGTAATATCCACACAAATTGGTCCCGGGAGGCGGCCTATCCAAGTACTACACGAGAATAGATTTCACTCAAATAATAATCAAGCATCACGATGGTATTGAAATTTGAATTAAAAGGGATGCGCGAACACCTAGCTCGTACTACTTACTTTCGGGTAAACAAAAGTAAGTTCCTCTTTAAATTGACCAGTTGTAGCATTTCGGAAAGCTTCCCAAACCCTGCCCATCAAACAATTGAATAAATGAGTTATTAATTAGTTACTTGATATCTCAGGAATGGAAGGAAACAGACCGATGTAATACGATAAAGATTGAAATTACCGTTTGAGCACTCCTTGGATATATTCGTGCCGCTCTTTGGGCCAGTGCAATGAGTCCAAGATTTCAACTTCTGCTCTATCGATTTGAATGATTAACAGAATGTAATGGGCGCTGCGCACGTTTATATATGTCAGTAACTAATCAGTTACACTTAACATCGAGAAAGCAAAAACCAATGTGTACAAGACAGTAAGACTCTTACCTGAAGTGGTAAGGAAACAATATCTTCCCTTTATAATTTTGGTCCCGGATGGACCTAAACAAGGTGTTCACCGTTTCCTCGTGGTGGTCACGTAGCAATTTTTCATTAACTCGGCTTGGGTCGATGAACCCAATCTCAAACACTCGGTTTCTGTCACATTCATCGCTCTTCATTCTGCATAATACCGTAGTGAGCATAATTAGAACAGGCAATGACCGAGCTAAGCTATAGACTTTATTTTAGAAAATAAATGAATTGAATCACTTACAGACAATAGGTAGTGAGCATGCTCAAGTCGAGGGCGTCAAGCTGGTATAACTGATAGATTTCTTCAATAGGTATAGTTATCTTGTCTGCACCGTTGAAATGTTCATCTGTAATTTTCACCGAGATCAATATTCGACCTTCACTTGTGACATTCTTGTACCATTTATGCAGTCTTGTCATTTGTGTTGGTAGATTCTGGAGCTCATCAGGTGACACTAGATCCTTCCCGTATTCCCAGGTCCATCTAGTAGGTCCCATAAGGGGGGGATATCATCTGCATCCAGTTGAGAAAGTGAAATACCAATATCTGCAGCAAATTGCGCGCGGTAAGCGCTATCGTTCTCAAGCGCAGAGCCCATATCAGTGGCCACCTTGAGCGGAGAGATGGACTGATGTCCGAGCTGGGCAACATCTCTTCTCCTTTTCCCGCCGGGTGGAATTTTCCTCATAGTCCGTACATAGTCATCTGGCCTATTTATCGAAATTTGCGATGGCTGAGTGATGGTCCCGAAGAGCAAGGCTTTGATACCTGCAAAAATAAACGGGATTAGGTTGAGACTCCAAGTGCAGAGTGTATAGTAAGTGGAAGACAGTTTTCCCCACGAGGGGTGACTCGAGGGTTTAATATCGAACTCTCGGGGAATCTGAAGTGGTAGATTTATCTTCTTATCCTTCTTTTGGTTACCTACAAAACAAGGTTAGATGTTTTGGTCCTCAACCTCACCTGTGGTTGTCAAGCACAAGGTGTAAGAATGATATCAGGATAGTTATGCAATGCAAACAAGAAATAAATATGCAATGATGGTGGATGCAATGATAAATGATATTTTTGGGTTTTTGAATGATGTATGCAAGATGAAAAGTATTTTTGTATTTTCGGATTTAATGATGGCTGAAAATAGAAAAGTGGTATATGGTGTTGGAAAGGTGTTTCTTATGATTAAAAATGGACTGGGGTTCATGGTTTCACAAATGCACTCTCTCTTTATAAAGTGGTAGACAATGGAACACACAAAGTTAACATATGAGATTGCAACACAGGGTTTGATAACAAGTTACTTAGATATATGGGCATCACGTCCTAACATAGAGATCTTTTGGTTATTAACCTCTCTTATACTCCACCAAGATGCGAACTAAATCATAACACCTCAGTAATTAAGATAACTCAGAGTATAGCATTAAGTATCATGACATGAAGTGAAAATAAGAACATGCTAGATCTAGTCATGGAGTAGTGGCAATGGTCACGCCCACATCCCCGGTAGCATGGTATTTTAGTTTATCCCTAGTGAGGTAACAAAGTAAGGTAAAGATACCAAAGTGGATCGCAGAACTTTCTCTCACGTTCACTGCACTAGCCACCCCCCGTTACTCCAACTAATGCACACGTTCCCCCACACACGCTCTCATAAACATGCTTGATCAAAACAAGTAGACAAGAACGGGGTACATAATATGCATCTATACTCATAACTGAAACAAACATTGCAATCTCAAACATATATTAACTCATAAAGATCCACCACAAAGGTATTACAACGGTGACCGTAATCATGTTCAGCAGCTCATACGGTGCTAATTAGTGAAGCTCAAGAGAGGAGAGATACATAAGTTACTTCCACAAACCCATAGTCCAGAGGTGGACTACTCCCTCTTCATCATGGAGACGGTGGAGAAGTCGATGGAGAAGATGGAGACCACGCCGGCAGCGCCCCGCCGGAGTTTTCCCCCTCCAATCTGCAGCTCCTGATCTCCGTTTCGGTGTTTCTGTGTTTGTGCGGCGCTCCTTCCAGAGAACGTCGGGGGACCTTTTTTATAGGCGTTTTTAGGTCAAGACATGTCGGTGGAGCGAAGATCGACGGCAACGGAGCCACGAGGCCAAACGGGTGGGTCCCACGCGGCCACAGTACCTGGCCGCGTGGGCCACCCCCGTTTGGCCTCGGCCTCCGTTTGTTCGCTTCCTTCGCCCACAGGTCTTCTTCCTTCCAAATATTGACGCCCGTAAATTTCCAGGTGATTTCGTTGACGTTTGGGTCCCTGAAACATTAAAATAAGAAAACGGGGTTTTCTGCCTGTGCAGGGTTAATTCCATAAAAATAGGAAATAAATGAATATTCCCAAAATCATTATAAAACATTGATATAACCCTTATATGATGCAAATATGATTGGAATATAAGCAATTAAAGTGCAAAGTTCATGTATGCATTTTACATGCATCAACATCCCCAAGCTTAATCCATGCTCGTCCTCGAGTATGAAGATGATAAAACTAACATGGACTTTGCAATTTAATACTTAACAATGGATATCAAAGATGATTACTATTGCTACATATAGTCAAATGATTCATTCTTCAAAGGAGTAGCAATATGCAAATAGTTTATGAAGTGATATCAAGTATTCAAGACAAGGATGTTCATTGATAGTTCACAAAGTGTAACATGGTAGCAAGTAATATGGAACACATGTATGCATAATGATAAGTAGAACATCCTACAATGGTCATAGAGTGTAGATGAAAATCTGAATATGATAGGTGTACACTTTGGAAAGATGTATATGTGAGTAGAGGTAAAGCATGCATAAGTTTCATCCAACTTCCAAACTCTTCTACTTAAGTTAATGATTGCAATAAGGTATTCATTGGTGTCAAGCTCTCATTGCCCCTATCATAGCATCTTGAATGATTAAGGTTAAAGTGAAAGCAAATATGAGTAGTGTGCTTGATAAAGAATGGGTTGAATGTCTCATGCCCCTTGAATACAAGTACTTACACCATGTGTTACTCAACTTGGGAAACAAAGCAAGTTCAATTAAATATCATTGTAAGCATAATAGTATCATCAAGAGCGTCAACTGGGGTACCTCTTGTCCCAAGATATGGAACAAGCCCATATCAAAATGACAAGACAAACAAACAAAATGAACAATCTCAACACCCTTTTTATTTACCATTTGGAATAGTTTTTTATTGCAAGGTGTATCACAGAAGGTTCACCATAGTATGTAAGTAAATTTCCACCATGAATGATGCATGGCTTAGATTAGCGGCCCAGGCGTCTCTCTAACCATTTACACAAACTCATTTAAACTCACTCTATTTCCACATTTATTTCAACATGATAAGCATCCATAGACAAAAGCACATGATATCAACTAAATGAGATGAAGAGCGTGTTGAAAGCTTGCCATGTGACAGCACATATGGGCTAACTTCCAACCCAAAACATTCATCAAGCCACAAACATCATAATCTTAATCACAATGGGTCAAGTTTTATTATGCAAATAAAAGAACATTGTGCATCAAGTTCGTGAGAGCTATATAACCAATTTTTTCCATTGCAATCAATAACATAAACATTTTCATTCAGAGGTAAGATAACACAAACAACATGTTAAACATACTCGGAATAGCATAAAGCCAATAGGTAGATATGGTGGACTCACTGGAATAACTTTGGTTGAAGGTGTTGGAAACAAGTTTTTGCTTGTTGGAGTTTTTGGGCTAGCAAAAGGGAGAAAGTTGACCATCTAGATGCATGCATGAGTGTCCATAGAACTAACTAATCCATGTTAAACCAAGTAAATAACAATCAGCACCAAAACATGAATAAGTGATAGCTCTACAAAAAGAATTTGCAAACTATTACTCATAAACAAGCTCATGAATCATGCAACTATATGTATCATTAAAAATCAAGTCAAACATCCCTTTTCCCAATCTTATAAAAGCATCCAACATATTTCAACCCATATTTCCAGTAGCTCTCTCATATATAATTGATAGTGTGGTGGTCTCTCAAGACTCAAACAAAAACAAAAAACGACGCTCCAAGTTTATGCGATAAAGTGTTTCGATCGAAAAACAGAAGTTGGACGTGTGCAAACCGAGAGTGTGTAGGTCCAGCGGGGTTGTCTTCACATCCCCAAGCTTATGGTCTTCACCATCCTTGGATAGCTCTTGGTGCATCTCCTCCAATCCCTGTGAAAAAACTTCAAAACACCGTTTCTCCCATCTCTTTTCTGTGGGGTGCATTAATAGTGATAAACAAATAGGTTCCTTGCTGCATATAATCCTTGAACAAAAATTCATATGACATGTCCAGAAAGTGTATAATGTTGTATGCCTACTCATAAACTCAATTGGATCAAAAAGATTCAACTTAAAAGCTCAAAGCATGCATCAAACAAAATGGGACAGAATCTGTCCAGAAAAACAGCAGCAGCAAAACGTATTTTTCTACCCTACCAAACTTTCTCGAAAAATTCCGAAAAAATTCATGCATACAGAGGATGAAAAGTTGCAACTACAGTTCAAATATGAGCTCATTCGGAGTTACAGAATAAGAATTAAAAATCATACCGTGCACTGATTCGTGCAGGAATAAAATCTCCGAACGCTATAAGCAACTTTTTCAAACCAAAAAGGGTAAAACTTGGCACTTTATTAAAAACTCCAGAACCTAACTAGACACAAAATCTCTTGTTACAGCAAGAGGACACAAAGAAAAATCACACACAAAAATAACCGGGTTGCCTCCCGCAAAGCGCTTTCTTTATAGCCATATAGCTAGGCTTCTTACTTGTTGTTTTATTGTGGACGAAGCTCATGAGGGAGCTTGAACTTTGGTGGTTCCCTCTTCCTTGGAAAGTGTTCCATGCACTTCTTGTGTGGAAACTGAAACTTTACATTCCCTTCCTTTGAATCAATGATAGCACCTGTGGTACGAAGAAAAGGTCTTCCAAGAATAATAGGACTAGAGGTTTTATTCCCCATATCCATGATTAGAAAATCCACAGGCACAAAAGTCATATGTAACTCTACCATAACATCACTTACTTTTCCCAAAGCATGTTTAATAGAGTCATCAGCAAGTGCTAGTTCAATAGAGCATTTTTCAAGATTTTTCAATTCAAGCACTTCATATAGTTCTTTAGATAAAACAGAGACACTAGATCCTAGATCAAGTATGGCATGGTGTGTCTCTTTTCCAATAGTTACTAGTACCTTAGGTATCCACATATCCCCAAGCTTAGGTGGTATCATAGCCTCTTGGTTGTACCTAGCAATCTTTTCTTTCAAGACATGATTAGCAATATAAGAACCAAAACCTGCTTGGTTAGTGTTGATGGAAGGATCACTTGCAAATTTTTGTAAGATAGATATTAATTCATGCAAGCTACAATTTTCTAAGTCAAGCAAAGGATCCTTGACTTCATTAAGCATTTTAACTTCCTCAACTTCTTCCCAAGCAAGATTCTCATTCCTTTTCTTTAAAGCAAGATTCAAGGCTATTGGAGGTCATCCTCCTCTTCAACATGATTCTTAATATCCCTATCTAAAGGTTCCAGCATAGAAGATATTCTTTCATTCAATTCCCTAGTCAACTTCTTTTTAGACTTGGCATAGTTCAATATTGTTTCCATTTTCAAAGAGATTCCAGAAAGAGTGTTATTTGTCTTTTTCATCCTAGACTTGGTATGAAGGATAAATGAATGCAAATCATTTTTAGTAGGATAGTCCTCCACATAAGTTTGTAGACATAAAGTTGACCTATCCATAGAAGCTTTTAGTTGTTTGATCCCAGTTTCATATTTGGATTCTATAGAATTCCCAAATAAATTTTCCATCAAATTATTAGCATGTGAGGGATTTCCAGAAGCAAATTTTCCACTAGTCAATGAGTCTAGAAAACATTTCGACCAGCCATCTATACCTTTATAGAAGTTTCTTATCACAGTGGCAGGAGTATATTTAATGACACCATTTTTACTAGTGTCCTTAATTCTATACCAAGCATCCATCAATGACTCTCCATAGTATTGACCAAAGTTGTTCATTCAGCACTAGGATTCATTTTAGCAAGTTTTTTTTTGGTATTTTTAATTTTTTATGCAAAACTGAAATAAATATGATATGATATGCAATGACACTAACAAAACAAATAAATTGCTTTGTAAGTAAAGATGGATAAGATGGTGCTCACGTAGGTGCAACCTCCCCAAGCTTAGGTGTTAGCACAAGTTGGTGACGTTGACTTTGTTGTGAGATGAATGCGATGATGCACACCCTTGGATAAATCTCTCAGCTACGATTCCCCGGCAACGGCGCCAGAAAACGTCTTGATGATCCCGAAGAGCAAGCTTTGATACCTGCAAAATAAACGGGATTAGGTTGAGACTCCAAGTGCAGAGTGTATAGTAAGTGGAAGACAGTTTTCCCCACGAGGGGTGACTCGAGGGTTTAATATCGAACTCTTCTTATCCTTCTTTTGGTTACCTACAAAACAAGGTTAGATGTTTTGGTCCTCAACCTCACCTGTGGTTGTCAAGCACAAGGTGTAAGAATGATATCAGGATAGTTATGCAATGCAAACAAGAAATAAATATGCAATGATGGTGGATGCAATGATAAATGATATTTTTGGGTTTTTGAATGATGTATGCAAGATGAAAAGTATTTTTGTATTTTCGGATTTAATGATGGCTGAAAATAGAAAAGTGGTATATGGTGTTGGAAAGGTGTTTCTTATGATTAAAAATGGACTGGGGTTCATGGTTTCACAAATGCACTCTCTCTTTATAAAGTGGTAGACAATGGAACACACAAAGTTAACATATGAGATTGCAACACAGGGTTTGATAACAAGTTACTTAGATATATGGGCATCACGTCCTAACATAGAGATCTTTTGGTTATTAACCTCTCTTATACTCCACCAAGATGCGAACTAAATCATAACACCTCAGTAATTAAGATAACTCAGAGTATAGCATTAAGTATCATGACATGAAGTGAAAATAAGAACATGCTAGATCTAGTCATGGAGTAGTGGCAATGGTCACGCCCACATCCCCGGTAGCATGGTATTTTAGTTTATCCCTAGTGAGGTAACAAAGTAAGGTAAAGATACCAAAGTGGATCGCAGAACTTTCTCTCACGTTCACTGCACTAGCCACCCCCCGTTACTCCAACTAATGCACACGTTCCCCCACACACGCTCTCATAAACATGCTTGATCAAAACAAGTAGACAAGAACGGGGTACATAATATGCATCTATACTCATAACTGAAACAAACATTGCAATCTCAAACATATATTAACTCATAAAGATCCACCACAAAGGTATTACAACGGTGACCGTAATCATGTTCAGCAGCTCATACGGTGCTAATTAGTGAAGCTCAAGAGAGGAGAGATACATAAGTTACTTCCACAAACCCATAGTCCAGAGGTGGACTACTCCCTCTTCATCATGGAGACGGTGGAGAAGTCGATGGAGAAGATGGAGACCACGCCGGCAGCGCCCCGCCGGAGTTTTCCCCCTCCAATCTGCAGCTCCTGATCTCCGTTTCGGTGTTTCTGTGTTTGTGCGGCGCTCCTTCCAGAGAACGTCGGGGGACCTTTTTTATAGGCGTTTTTAGGTCAAGACGATGTCGGTGGAGCGAAGATCGACGGCAACGGAGCCACGAGGCCAAACGGGTGGGCCCCACGCGGCCACAGTACCTGGCCGCGTGGGCCACCCCCGTTTGGCCTCGGCCTCCGCTTGTTCGCTTCCTTCGCCCACAGGTCTTCTTCCTTCCAAATATTGACGCCCGTAAATTTCCAGGTGATTTCGTTGACGTTTGGGTCCCTGAAACATTAAAATAAGAAAACGGGGTTTTCTGCCTGTGCAGGGTTAATTCCATAAAAATAGGAAATAAATGAATATTCCCAAAAATCATTATAAAACATTGATATAACCCTTATATGATGCAAATATGATTGGAATATAAGCAATTAAAGTGCAAAGTTCATGTATGCATTTTACATGCATCACTGAGTAAGGAAACTAACAGCAAATTGTGTTGGAGCTTCCGAATACTTTTCCTTTGGCTTAGGTTTTCTTTTCTCAGCCATTTCTGCAAACTGTCTTCTCAATTCTGTTTGTAGTCACACCCTGGCTTCCTCTTGAGTACACCCGACGTCGTAAGTTCTCGGGGGAGGAACCTTCGGTACTTTTGGCAGGGGCTCAAGTCGGGGTTTGGGTCGGGAACCCATGGCGGTGGTCTTCATCCCCTTTCGACCGTTAGCCTTAGTGGGCGGAGGCGGTGGAGACGGCTCAGGAGTCGGCTGACGCGGCGAGTGACGCGGCGACGGAGATCGAGAAGGCGATGGTGGCCTTGGCGGCGGTGTCCAGCCTGGAAACATGATCAATTTCTTGGGCCATAGAATGAGTCCACCCTGGACATCTCCTAGTGTCCTCTCATCATCACCTCCAGGGATTTGAAGCTCGAGTGATTCAAATCCGGGGTAAACTTGATCCACGCCGACACGAGCATAGCCATCTGGAATCTCATTGCCACGATACAGTGTTGTAGATTCAGAAGGTAAAGCATAGCCGTCCGCCGCCTTCATGGTTAAGTTTCTCACTGCCTCATGTAGCTCACAAGTTTTCTTCTCAGTGATAGAATCCACGGGGTATGTTTGGTTCGATGCCTCATCAGCACCGACCGTCGTGGAAGCCACGCTGCTTTTCCGTTGAGAGGGACCCTCATCTTGCAGCTGCAGCTGATGAGTTGCCCCTCGAGAAGATTGCGCGCGCCGCAATTCATCTAGTTCCCGTTGTTGTTGGCTATTGATATTTTCCACTTTGCTCAACCGGTCGTGTTGCTCCTGCTCCTTCCTCCTCTTTGCTCTTTCTCGGCTTCTATAAGAGTCACGGTCCTCAGGAAACCCTTCATGCCACGTCACACCTCCCCAGCCTCAAACAGATCCTCCTTTTCTTTAGTACCGAGGGCCTTCCACAGCTCGTCGTATTCTCTGTCAGGAAAAAACCTTCCCTCACGAGAGCATCGGCGATTGCATCCAGAATTGTTTGCCGGGGTATAGGAGTTTCTTTCGTTTCATCAACTATTACATCGCCTGATGCGTCATACTCCCCCCCATGAGCAAGTATCCAATTTCTGACCCTACGGGGCCACATATCTGTAACTGGAATGATCCCTTTTTCGCGCATAGTGGCCTCAATCCGATCCCACTTAGGCTCGGCATTTACGTAGCCACCTCCACCCAACTTATGGTTATATATCTTCTTCGCTGCATTCAACTTATTCTTTGCCGATCTTTCCTTGGCTAGTTCTGTATCCTTGTATTGCAGAAATGCCGGCCAGTGAGCCCGCTGCCTCTCTAGTGTCCCAGTGAAATCTGGAACTTTCTTTTTGTTGACCCAATCACGGTATAATCTGTTCTTCCATTTATTGAATTGTTCAGCCATCTTCTTCAGAGCCCAATGCTTGACTTTGTCCGTCATGGCTTCAGTCCTTTCGGGACTATCCAACACCGGCAGAGTGAAATGTGCCATGAGCTTCTTCCAACATATATCTTTAGTTCTCTCGGTGACATAATAATTGCCCTCTAAGTTTTTTATCTGATTCCATTCCGAAAGGCTGATCGGAACATTGTCCCTGACAACAACTCCACATTGATGCACAAACTTAGATGCGCTCTTCGGAGGCGCCAACGGTTTGCCATCTGAAGAGACTGACTCAATTCTGAAATGATCTTTTATTCCCAACCCTTTGGCATGGCCTCGTTTTCTAGTTTGGGTCGATGCGGAGGTCTAAAAAGAAGAAACATTTGTTAATATATATATACAAATAAAATTTTACATCTGATCAAATAGAAGCTAATATACCACGCCGGACTGCGGGGGTTCACCAACTGTGCTAGTTTGCCCTTGGACGCTTCGTTCCACCTCCATTCCTGGACCGGAGTCGTTCAAAAACTCGGAGCCATCTTCTTCTGCTCCAATGTGTTCATCACCAACCGCGGGTTGCCGGATATAGTCGAGCAACACATCTTCCCTTCTCTGTTTTGGAAGGGAGGAACATCTCCATCGTCCATTGCTTAACTATTACAAAAGAAATAAAACAATGATAGCATTAGCAGAATAATTCAATGTAGCGAACTTTACACTTAGCAAAATTACATCAACAAATATACCATATCAAAATTTAAACTAACATGAGCGATACTTCATGTGTATTGTATGTGTTACCGGGAAAACGTGAAACCGGAAACCGGAAAGCCGGTAAGCCGGGAAAACGTGAAACCGGGAAGCCGGGAAAACGTGAAACCGGGAAGCCGGGAAACCGGGAAAACGTGAAACCGGGAAGTCGGAAAGTCGTGAAGTCGAGAAATCGGAAAGTCTTCCCGACTTCACGACTTTCCGATTTCCCGACTTCACGACTTTCCGTTCCGACTTCCCGACTTCACGACTTTCCGACTTCCCGACTTTCCGACTTTCCGTTCCGACTTCCCGACTTTCCCGACTACACGACTTTCCGACTACACGACTTTACGACTTTCCGACTACACGACTTACCGACTTAACGACTTTCCGACTTTATGACTTTACGACTTTACGACTTTCCGACTGCACGACTTTCCGACTACACGACTTTCCCGACTTTACGACTTCCGACTACACGCCTTCCCGACTTAACGACTTCCCGACTTTACGACTTTCGGGACTTAACGACTTAACGACTACACGACTTTCCGACTACACGACTTTCCCGACTTAACGACTTTCTCGACTTAACGACTTCACTTAGCAAAATCTACCAAGCTAATTAACAACAAACCTAGCTAGCTAATTAAACTATGAAACTAAAAACTAAACTCAAAACTAACCTAGCTAATTAACACTAACCTAATATGCAAAACACTAACCTAGTATACTAAGAAAAATAAATATACTAAACTTAAAACTAACCTAGCTATAAACACTAACTAACCTAGCTATTAACCCTAATTAAACACTAACCTGCAGATCCGGCGAGCTCCCTCCGGCGGCGCGGGCGAGCGGCGACGGGGCAGGGGCGCGGCGGCGAGGTGGAGGTCGGACTCGCGATGGAGGCTGGCGGGGACAGCGCGGGCAGGCGGGGACTCGCCGGAGCAGCCTGACGGCGTGCGGGGCGGAGGCGGGGACAGCGCGGGAAGGCGGGAACTCGCGATGGAGGCCGGCGGCGCGCTGGGCAGGCGGGGACAGCGCGGGCGGAGGCTCGCCGGAGCAGCCTGACGGCGTGTGGGGCGGAGGCGGCTGCGCAGGGGCGCTGGAGACGAAGTTTGTTCCCGGGTCGTGGCTCGACCCGGGGTCAACGCGGCTCCTTTTATACAAGAGGGCCTCTGGTCCCGGGCGGAGCCACGGCCCGGGACGAGAGGGGTACCCTCTGGTCCCGGGTCGTGCAAACGAGTTCCCCAGCGCGCAAAAATTCAAATTTTTGCACTAGAGCTCTGTTTTGGGTGAAAATTCAAATTTTTGCGCGCAAAAATATGAAAAACTTCTAAATATGAATTTAAATTCGAAAAACTTCTAAATATGAATTTAAATATGAAAAACTTCTAAATATGAATTTAAATATGAAACACTTCTGAATATGAATTTAAATATGAAAAACTTCTGAATATGAATTTAAATATGAAAACTTCTAAATATGAATTTAAATATGAAAACTTCTAAATATGAATTTAAATATGAAAAACATCTAAATATGAATTGAAATATGAAACACTTCTGAATATGAATTTAAATATGAAAAACTTCTAAATATGAATTTAAATATGAAAATCTTCTAAATATGATTTTAAATATGAAAAACTTCTAAATATGAATTTAAATATGAAACACTTCTGAATATGAATTTAAATATGAAAAACTTCTAAATATGAATTTAAAAATGAAAAACTTCTAAATATGAAAAACTTCTAAATATGAATTTTTGCGTGCAAAACATTTTTTAATTCAGGAGCTTGTTAAAACTCGTGGACATTTTTTATTCATAAATATTGTTGCAAATTAATGAATATTTTCTAAGGACATAAATATTTTTTCAAATTCATGATCTTTTTTTTATTTCTGACAATTTTTAAAATTCGATTTTTTTTGTTTAATTCACGTATTTTTGGATAACATAATAACCCAGATGTTTTTTTTCCTGGGGCAGCAAATAGAAAAATGGGAAAACAATGAACCACATCGAATAAGTGTGCCATGCTAAGTACCTAGGCCAGCTCATATACGGAATTACGGATTAACGCCTCAAGCGTTGTATAGGATCTCTCGTGGCGAACTCATAAACTTCAATAAAGTAACGGCAATATGCAATAAAAGGCACTATCATGTAGAAACAACTATAATAGAATGACATGATCTAAAAATTCAGCACATACATCAAAAGCTTCAGAAAGCTTGATCACATCATACTTAAACAGGGACATAATTAATTCAAATAATAGTTCAGATATCCATTACAGCATAATTAAAGATACACACATATGAAACTGCAAACATCTACAAACCTAGATCAGGAGACCCCAAGCACTACATAATAATAGAGATATATAAGTGTTCGCCATTGCAAACACTACTCGTCCTCCGAATCAGAATTCCCCCAAGCAGGAGACCCATCGGGCACTGGTGGTGGTACTAGGTGACGCTGCCCATAGTTGACGATTCTAATCTTGCGGTACACCTCGTATGCAACATACGCATCTATTGCTGCATACTCAATGTTGGTAGAGTCAAGTGGGGTCTTGTCCCAGAGTTTGTGCTGATCCTTGTGGAATTTTGTCTTCATATCAGCGTACTCCTCGTCGATCAAGGCAAATGCCATCTTAGCCATTGAAGTCTTGTCATCCTCAAGCTTGAAAATGCGTTGGAGATCAATGTGGCAGGCAGCTGGTATCTCAATACCCCAGGTGCGCCTCATCTTGATCTTGTCATTCGTTATATCAACGCTAGCAAAATGTATGCCGCTGCGAAGAAGGAACTCCATGAGTTCTGGACAGTGCTTGTCACTACTGCAACAACAAAGTGGAACACATGTTAAATACTGCTGCAACAAGTATATTCGGCATGCACAAGTATGTATAATAAGAATCATGACAAGTATATATATATATTTATTTTGGCACAAGTACTATATATAATTTACATGAGTGGAACACATGTTAAATACTGCTGCAACAAGTATATTCGGCATGCACAAGTATGTATAATAAGAATCATGACAAGTACTATATTTATTTTGGCACAAGTATACTTCCCGTTTTCACGGTTTCACGGATTAATTTACATATAAAGATCGCATATATATAAGAGGGACTAGAACCGTCATCTATTCGATTACCTTGCCCACTGGAAGACCATGACATGTTTCATGAAACAAAGTTGGATGACGGCAACATCTTTTTGATCGGCCGTGTACTCGAGATCAAGGCCCATGAACTTCTTGTTGTTGTCTTCCTCCTCTTCAAGCCAATACTCGAAATTGGAAAGAAAATCTGGCACCTTGGCGCTGTCGTTCGTGTAGACGACATTGAGATTGGTCGTGCCATGTGCGAGCACCTCCCCGTAGCGAGTGATTCAATTCATGGTGGAAGGATGGGGAAGAAGAGAGGAGAGGGAGACGAACAGAAATGGCCGCGGTTACTGTAGCAATCGCGGTTCCCGTGCGTTTTGATCGCTCGGGCGCGCGGGAGGCAAACCGTCCGGACCTTTAGTCCCGGGCGGTAATACGACCCGGGACTAGAGGGACTCGCGCCAGGCAAACAGTTGCCACCACCACTCTAGTCCCGGGCCGTATTACGACCCGGGACTAGTGCTCCCTCACGGCCCGGGACCAGTGGAAAAGGTTTGACCCGGGACTAGTGCCCCCCTCTAGTCTCGGGTCGTAAGCCACCCGGGACTAGAGGCAAAATCGGCCCTAGACGAAAGGTCTCGTTTCTAGTAGTGATACAACATCCAAAATTCAGAATACCTCTTTGTTTTGTTTCATTAATTTGTGTCTCTCTGTTCCTTGACTGCACGAGGATGCTTTGAAGTGAGCATTCTTTGAATGTCTATTTCTGAATGTCTATTACTGTACAAGCAATGAGCTATTGCTTGTGTTGAAATGTCTATTTCTGAATGTGTTGAAATGCTATCCTATCAAGCAATTGTATGTGCTAGTGGCGAATTTGAAACACATGAGCCATGTTAATTCTGAAACTCTTATTGTATGTTAATTCTGAATTCGCACTCCTACTGTATGTTAATTCTGACACATGAGCTATTGCTCTTCTACTATTGAGTTCCATGGTAGAGGCAGAGTAATATAGTGCCATGCATGTTTGGTTCAAGTGTATTGCTAGGTTACGAATGAATAAGGAGTAGTAACCAATCTGTCCAGGTTTTTTTGTGGGTCTGGACTCTTTCCAATAGCACTGGCCCTGTTTCTAGCATCAGGATACCGAAATGCAAAAGGATCCAGTGCTTAGTTACCTTCAGTTGCTTCTTTGGTGTCATTTCAGCATACATGTCCATACTCCATATTACTCTACATGCTTCTTTTTGAGAATTGAGAAGCATAATCAATCAGCCATGTACTTTCTTATTTATGTACAAGCCTATGTGAGCACAAATGTAATGCTTTAACAACATATGTCTACATTGTTTAAAGAAACAACTTGTCATGAAGCAAGATTCTTGCTTCAATGATCTTCTTGCTGCGATGATATTCTTGCTACAATCATATGTCTACATTGTTGCTGCGATGATCTTCTTGTTGCGAGCTTCTTTCTTCAATGATCTTCATATGGTTCCAGTGATCCTGTTTATGTTACCATCTTGTTCAAAAATCTGGGATAACCTGGGAAGCAAAATTATGTTCGTGAGAAGCATTCGATGACTTTTGATCAAATTTTATTGTAATAACCTGGGATAAACCTAGGAAGCATGAGTTATTGTTACAGAATCTTATGAATTGCTTAAACTGTGTGTCGCATGTGCTCTGAAAAAATATCAGGTTTTTGTTGATGAACTGTGTTGCTCACATGCTGTTAAAGAATATCAGATTTTTATTGATGACCAAAACGTGGCAATTTTGTAATTGTGTGCACTTGGTCTGTGAAACAACACCTCTTTGCAAAACCTGTGTACCAAACAACGTGGCATGGTGGGGTGTTTTGCTGGACAAGGGATTGGGAGGGGTTGGGGTGTTTTCACCCAAAACACTAGGTAATATACACCCCAAAATACCCCAAAACTCTCCAGCCAAACAAGGCCCCAGCGTTTCGAATCCCGGGCTCCGCATGGTTGGCTCACCGTTGGCACCTAGTGGTATAGTTTTTTAGTTGGTGTACCAGCCCGTGTCAGAAACCACTGTTCCTTTACCAATATTGTAGCCCCGTATTTCGCAACAGGCCTGACAGATTAGGTCAAAAGACAAAAAGTTGGCACGCGCGTTAGGTCACGTCAAAGTAACACAAAATATACTAAAAAAATGGCAACTTGGGTGGTTATACTAGAAGGGTTAGCCACTTAGAGCATCTCTAGCCGTCCCCCCAAAGCCCCCCAAACGGGGTATGGGGTAGCCGGACGTTATTTCCGCGCCCAGCCGTCCCCCATGAAAAATTTCGCCCGGGTTGGCCGAATACGGCGTCCGGCACACCCAGGTCGCACCCGACGCACAGGGGGCCGGGGCGTGCGAGGGCGTCGGGCGAGCGAATATTGCCTGCTGGGCTTCACCCATCAGTGCCCCAAAGCCATTTGCCCTGGCCACATTGCCTCTCTGTCGCCCATGATCTCCCCCACCCCCACCGATCGCCGCCGCCGCCGCCCCGTTTCAAAGCCGGTAGACAGGCCCCGCCGCAGCATTGACTCGCCGAACACCTTCCCCGACGCTTCCACCACCCCGTTTCGCTGTGGTTTGCTGGCCGCCGGCAGTTGCGACACCACCTCACGGCCACCTTGGACGCTAGGTGTTCGGCGATTTCCCTAGGCCATGGATTCGGACGATTAGATGATGGTCGCCACTCTGATGGAAGAGAGAGCCGAGGCAAAGGCCGCCATGGATGAGCACATGAGGATTCTCTCCTATCTCCTGCATCTGCAATCCTGCAAGTGTCGCGGCGTGGAGGATCGAAGCCAGGGTGCCGCAAGAGAAAGCCGAGGCAGAGGGCCGAGGGTTACTGCATGCTGTACGTCGACTACTTCGGCGACGAACCACTTCACGGCGAAGTGACATTTCGGCGGCGATTCAGGATGAACAGGGACTTGTTCATGAAGCTGGTGGTCGCTGTCAGGGAGTTCGATGACTACTTCATCGCCAAGCCGGACGCCACCGGAGTGCTAGGTTTTTCATCAATTCAGAAATGCACCGCTGTTATGAGGTTGCTTGCATACGGAGCTCCTGCTGATACACAGGATGACTACCTACGCATCGCCGAGTCCACAGCCATTGAGTGCATGTACAGGTTCTGCAGGGCGGTGGTGGCCGTGTTTGGACCAGTTTACTTGAGAATACCCAATGAAGAAGACACAGCTCGGATCATGGCACAGAAAGCAGCAAGAGGATTTTTCGGGATGCTTGGAAGCAACGATTGTATGCATTGTTCATGGAAGAACTGTCCATTTGCTTGGCAAGGTATGTACAAAGGTCATAAAGGATCTTGCAGTGTGGTACTTGAGGCTGTGGGCGATCATGATCTGTGGATTTGGCACGCTTTCTTCGGTATGGCGGGATCTCACAATGACATCAACATGCCGCCGTACTCTAACATGTTCACGAAACTTGTTGAAGGTCATGCTCCGGCGTGCAACTATGAGATCAATGGCCATCAGTACAACAAGGGATACTACCTAGCGGATGGAATCTATCCAAGATGGTCGACATTGTGCGGTACCCTGCTCTTACTTGGTCGAAGAATCAGATGTGGGAGGTCATGAATGCATGTGTGATCATGCACAACAACATGATCATTGAGAGTGAGCGCGCCGCTCCGGTGGTTGATGATCAACCGTATCACCGGCAGGGTCCTCTTGCGGCAGTTGATCACCAGGTGCCGGCCGAGTTTGCCGCTTTCCTCGCCATGCGTCAGGAAATCCGGGACGCAGATACTCATCGCCAACTGCAAGATGATCTGGTAGAACATTTGTGGGTGCTCAAAGGAAACACCTAGATTTATGTGTTGAAAACTATGGTTACGAACTTGTTGAATTTGCCTTGTTGAACTTGTTTTATTTGGATTATTTAGCTATATTTGTGTGTGCAAAACTATGGTTATTTGGATTATTTAGCTATACTAGTAAGAGTGCACGTGTAACACACGTCTCGACTATTATAAATTAATTATCTCAACAATCACTCCAAAAGGATTTGTTGAGGCAGTGATTGTTGTATGTCTATATGTCGTATCACCCATGCAATAGCAGCATTAGCACCGACCCGCCACCTCCTGTGAATAGCCCCACAACACTGCCGTAGATGAGGCCTAGTTGGTTCCCATCTCTCGAGTCCAACCACCACTGTACATGCAAGGTACTTCTCAGCAAATACAAATGAAACCAAATAACAGTTCTCAAAATTATATTACTCATTACTCCCATATAAGTTTAGAATATGTTGCTACAAGAATGTTCAGTACTTAATTACCAAGCCTCCGGCAATGAGTAATCCAACATCAGGTCTGAAATTGCCGTAGCCTAAAGTTTCTCCAACCTACAATCTACAAATCATGTAAGTTTCAAGTAGAATCCATGTTGCTAAGAATATAGAAAATAATCACTGTCAATCAGATACATAAACATAGACAAAAACAACAATCATTCGAAACAAAAAAAAACAGACATGCATCTTCTCATGTATTATCATAACACAAAAATATGAGGTGGTATGAGAAAAAATGCAGGTGGTATGAGAAAAGCTTTCACAAAAAACAGAAATGCATCTTCTCATCTATTATCATAATTGATTAGGAAGATGAAAAAATTACCTGATGTTTTTCACTACAAATAATAAGAAACGCCCACGAATAAAGTATAATGCTGCAAAGAAGACAACATTCTACAAATTGAAAGTAATATGGTAAGTTCATAACCAACTGCAATGTGAATATGGACAAGTGCCACTCCTTCAGTGTGTTCCAGCCCGGAGAAATACATTTCAACTTTCAAATCAGAAATTCAAAAATAAATGAGAAGGTCAAGTTGGTGAAACATGATCTAATCCCCAAAGCTAGCGCTTATTACGCTCAACTGTGCAATAGTATGGATTTCTACAGGGCCATAAAAAAATAGAACAATTGGTCATTCCTCTCCAGAACATTAGTTTTAGTAGTACCAAACTTTTGTTTGCCACATGGCATTTCAATATGATTTTTTGAAACAAGTTGATTTTTTCTTCAAGCTCTTCTAGCCTATGCAAGCATTATGAAAACATGTCAGCTTCAGCAAACCCATAAATACATAACAAAATAAGTTGTGGTCTAGAAACAATTGCCAGGAAGGAACTCAACATGCAAAGATGGGCTGTATACATAATTTTTTCCTTAAATAGTAGAAAGCAAAAGTTGAGTCAGATGAAAGACCATAGTGCATAGAAAATTGTATTAACCGTAAACCAGTTAAGAGAGGAAAGTATGACATTATTCATTCAGTTAAATGCCATGTTCCTACTTCCCTGAGAGTTGGACTAGAACGCCTACTGGTTAGGAAACATGAGTTAAGTGAAGCTCACATCACGATGCTAATGGAATAACTCCACCTGGTTCAGTGGTTGTAACAGCCAAAAGTTCGGAAACCTAAAAACCCGAGTAAAATTTTCGCTTTTTGTGTTCCATTGCATTCATGGCATCCATATTAAAATTTGCTAAACAATAAAACAAATTGGTCTGGCACCATTTCAAAACAAATGGCTAGAAATGCCAAAACTTAATTACAATGAGTTTGACAAAATGGTTGACACATAAAAATTAGTTGGAGCTAATATATCTGTCAACGAAGTTCCAAAATACTAATCCTATAAATTGTAGTTGCAAAATACAATAGCAACAAAACTGGTAATAAAGAGAAAAGGAATAAAAGGGACCATTTTCTATCCCTATTTTATTTTCTATGAAAACTAGTTCAAGAATACAAAACAAAAATAGGGTGCGCTTCTCCATGAGTTGAGGAAGCCCCCTGAGTATTTCCAGGAATTTTGGGCAAGTTTCGGTGCTTCGAATAAATTAAAAACAACCACAAAGAATTCTAGAACAGAAAAGAAAAGGAGAGGAGAAAAAGGAAATTAAGAAGATAAAAGAAAAAGGAAGTCAACCCCAGCCTTATCCTCTCCTTCCTCACCCCCCTCGTTCTCACCATCCCCACACCCGCTCCCGCGCCGCCTCTGGCCGTCGACCACCGCGCCGCTGCTCCGGCCCGCAGCCGCTTGCGCCGCCCTCCTTCTCCTCCCTGCTCTCTCTTCCTCTACCGCGGGCGCCCGCTCCCGCACATCGCCGGCCCCGTCGCCGAGCTCCTCTGGCGAGCTCCGGTCGTGTTCGTCGCCGGCGCCTCCCGCTGCTCCCTTCCCCACCAGCCGCACGCTACCCCGCCGCCTACTTCCTCGGGGTCGACTCCACGCCGCTTCGCCCCTACGGTCACCGTCGTCGCGGACAAGTCCTTCGCCGTCGCATAGCCACCGTTGGAGAGCTCCCGTAGCTAAACGAGCATCACCAGCAGCTCCGCCAAGACGTGTTGCTCCTCTCCGACGGAGGAATCGCGCCGGGGCGTTGAGGATCGAGAGATCCGTCCGTGACATTGCCGCCGCCGCCCGAGCTTCGCCACGCTCGAATTCGTCGCCACCGAGCCACCTCCGGCTTCCCCGACCTCCCCACCGTGCAGAGGGTGAGCTCGCCGTCCCATGACCCTCTCCATGTCCTCCCCCTCGCTCTAGCCTCGCCGTGGCGATCATCGCCATCGACGCCGTACGCCGAAGCTCCTCGTCGCCGAAGCATCCCGTGCCTGTTCGTGCTTCAGAAATTCCGGTATCGATCCCGGAACAGTTTCCGGATTCTATACCGGAATAAGGATTTGGCTACTGGACACGGACGTTTTTACCCGGAATTGAACCGGAATAGAACCGGAAACATTTCCGGATGTATTTTCCGCCGGTGAAAAATCCGGAAATTTCCAGACTGACATCCGGATTTATGTACTGAATTTGGAATTGCTATTTCTCTTTTCACCCATTCATCTCCAAATGTATAAAGATTGTATTGTTGCTAATTAATTCATCAAATGGTCATTTCAAAAAGGAAAGTGATAAAAATAATAATGTTTATCGGTGTATCCGAAAAATGCGTGTAATACACCAAAATGTCCAGAAAATTGTGATTAAAACTTTAAAATAATTATCATGCATAATTGATCACAATTACAATAATGTACTTTTAGTAGCATTAGAATCATTAAGTTTAAATATGGGGTGTATTCCAGATAATGCAATAAATATAATGGGGACCCCATTTAACTTGTTGATCATGTTCAATGCTTCTAGGGTGCATTTAAGATGTCATATCATCATTTCTGTATGCATTGCACAATTGCCATGTGTTGATTGTTGTTCTTGCTTTCCGGTGTTGTTTGCTCTCCGGTAGATCACGAGTTCGGGGTTGAGCATCATTACTCCGACGAGCAGTTTGACTACTCCGCTGAACAAGGCAAGCGTAATCCCCCCTCTGAGCATATCTTATCCTATTTTCCGCAAATATTTTCTCCACTATAATATTGCATGCGGTTCCAAATGTCAATTTGCTTGGATTAGAGTATCCTATAGTTGCATTAAGATTCCGATGCCAATTACCTGTTTCCCCTCCTATTATCCATAGGATTGTCTTGTTGGCCTGAAATACTTAACTATGCAATGTTGATGCTTAGCCATGCTTAGGTAAATGCTTAGCAGTCAGGTGGATGTTCCATTGTTGGAAACAGGTGTTGAGATGGACAGATGATGATGGTGGAGAAATTGTGGAGAAGGGTAATAAAATGCTTAAAGGTGGGGATGAGAGGCCACTTGGTATGGTGGTGTTTTGTCTCGTTCTCGCCGCCTAGGTGCGAGTTCTTTACCTCTTGAACCAAGAATGAGCGCGCTTCCTTTCGGTGGGCTATATGGAACCCCCGTCGACCAACTAACTTGAGCGGGACTAACCAGGGTCCTCTAGTTTGAGCTTCCATTTGCGTGTGCGTGAAGATGGTGGCCAAGACTGGGATGAGGATGGTTGTGTTAGGAAAATGAGTGGCCACGGGGCACGGTGTCGATGATCCGCTGCTTCGTCCTCACTGATGATCCTGGGTTAGTCCTTAACAAGGTAAAGGTTGTAACCGTTCCCACTCAGCCGGCTTTCCCCGGAAGAGAGCTAAGCGTAGGCAATGAGCCGGGCGGTACCGAAGGTAAACACAGTGCACCCCTGCAGGGTTAAATCTTTTCGAAAAGCCGTGTCCGCGGTTATGGAAGAACTTGGGAAGTGAAGGTAGGATCATAGAATAACTTGAACGGAATGATTAAAAACTGGGTACTAAAGGTACCACTTCAAGATTGCAAGGTGAGCTTCCTCGAGGGTGATTCGGGGAGGTGCCTTTGATGAACAGGTACAGTGATGATGATGGTGGTGATGATGAGAAAAGTGATCAAAGAAAAGAGTTACTTCTTACCTCTTTTGAAAATATTCTGATTAGTCGATGCCTTCGAGTTATGTTTTCATAAATAAAATCAGCTTTATGCAAAACAGCCATATAACTTTGAAAGCCTCATCGAGCATATATTAGCTCTTAATCTTGCGAGTTCGTCGAACTCAACGTCGTTTGTTTTGTTTCAGAGGAGGACTTCACCGACCTCGAAGGTGGGTTCTTTGTGGACGTCGACGAGTAGTCTGGGGTTCCCAGGTGGCAGCTTGGGACATCCCGGAACAGCTGGCGCTGGATGTTTATCTGTAGGCCTCTTAGGCCATAATTTGGTTCTTGTTGTTTAGAACAACCTAATTGCTTCCGCTTGTTGTAATGTTGGGTCTGTGACCCTGGTTGTCATTTGCTATCTTTCTCTATTATAAGAGTTGAACTATATGATTTGTGTCGTAGAGTCTGTGATGTGCCAGTTGTTCCGCAAGTCTTGATCTCTCTATTATGCTTTGATAGTGTGTCTGGTGGTATTGGATAACCGGAGGCACAGTATCACTGTATAGCAGTCGGGTCGGGGCGCTACAAGTTGGTATCAGAGCAGTACTGCCTGTAGGAAACCCTTCTACTGGTCGATGTGAGTCTAGTGTTTGTGAAAATATTTTTAACCTAAAAATGAGTTGTGAAAACCATCTTAGGATTCTTTTTACTCCTTATCTGGTTACACTCTAATCTCGGAGCAATCTTACCTCAATTTGAGTTAAAAGTTTTACTTCTCATCTGTTACTTCAAAATGATTAGAAACGTGGGTGGGGTTCGACCTTTAGTGTTATGTGTCCAGTTGCTCCCGCTGCGTTACAATCCCAAATCAACTCAGATGTCCCTACCGAGTATAATCTTTGATCCTTTCTTTTGGTTTTAACCCAAGGTCTTGAACCGAAGGTCCCGGATTGTGCTGTGATTCTGGCATGATGAATTGTGTGGGTTCTTACCCATGTGATCGTTATGCTATTTATGATTCTCGGCGCATGAAGCTGACCTTTAACCCAAGTCCTTTATGTGGTCTGTGTGGTAAATGGTTGAACCTTATTTCCCACACCTCGGATGGCTATGTAACTTTAACTCTGCCATAGCTAGAGATTCTGTCTTGGAATCATCTGGGTTATGACCAAGATTCCCCTAGCGAATCCCCCATCTATGTTCGTGACTCTGCTGCATCTCTCCTTTTCTGGCATGGTTATCACAATTGAGTAATAACCGGTGCATCTTCAACATCTTAGGATTTCTCCTGAGTATGTTTCTTACTCTAATCTGCTTTCCGACCTTGTCTGTCTGTTGACAGTAAAGTTTTATCGTGCGTTGGTATGTTCCGATGCAAGTCACTCCCTTGATCCGTCAAGACTTTCCAATTCGTCTTGTTATGAGAAACAAACTCCGGTACCTTGTCCATTTCTCGGACCAGGTCAAAGTATTGTAATCTTCAGAATGAGGGACTCGTTTAGCTTTTGTTCTGCTCCACCTTGGAGTGTCACACTCTTTGATATCAGGGTATCGAGCTAAGTATCATGATCCTCTTGATGAAGTGATGCTTTTACACTTGTTGCTCTCCGTCTTCCAAGTAACTTGTAACTCGAGGATGATGAGACGTGAGTAATAATGTAACTATCGGATATTCTCAGCAGTTCTTACTGCGCAAAAATCCAAGGGCATTTATTGTCCTCCTTAGCATGATTGGTTAGCAAATCAATAAGCTGAGTTTGACAGTGCTACTGAGTCAGTTGGCTCTGATGCACTCCCTCGGTCAAAGAGCTAGGTTTGTGCCGAAGCTCCCAAGAACACCTCGTTGTGCCTTGAAAGGCATGATCCTCTCTTGAACTCAAGATCCACCGGTATGCCGTGATATCCTATATGTGGATCGTGATATTCTGGAGGTCTTACCAGAAGAATCGCCAGGTTGTCACCTGACGTGATGTTGAGCTCATGAGTAAGCTGGTCCTCTGAACAACTCCCTTCTCCAAGAGAATCGTGCTGGATGTCCAGAATTATTCGGTTGAGCTTAAACAACTCGGAGAGTTGAAAGACAAAAGCTCTATCTGAAATATTTCTTCCCAAAGGGATGTCTAGTCTGTTCGTGCCGAAGCTAGGTGGTATTCCTTGGTGGAAATGCTAACCTCCAAATCTTTTTGATTTGAATTGGGCTATCGTCAAATCAAACTCAGACCTACCTACCTGAATGTGTTAGTCTGACCAATACTTATGCCTCGTTCTGGTGAAATATGAGTCTACCGTCTTGGAGTATCTGGATAAGTTTGTGGTTGAGCCCATCAACTACCTTCTTATCTTCTCCATGTTTGAGGAGATTTATATTGGATATTGGGCGTTAGCATTGGAAATTTGTTGGCACTAACTTCGTGTTTTCACAAGGTATGTGTTCTGGAGTTAGAAGTGACTTTTCTTGGTTCACGTGCAATTGCTGAAAGATGTCGCCGTGGATCTGAGTGAATCGTCTGGTTTCCTCGGAATCCTTTCAACTCGATCAAGCATATGTAGGATATTCTCGGAATGGTATGTTGTTACCTCCATCCCTTGAGAATTTCATCTATGCATCCAAGCCATTGATTGAATTGTTCCAGAAAGAGAGGAAGTTTGAGAACCTCTGTTGTCTTCGTTGGTGTTTCCCCAGCAGAGACTCAATGGTGTATTGTCGCAAGTAATTCGAGTAGGTGCAGATTGTCCTCTAACAAGTTGCTAATACTTGAGTTTCTCAATCTCGTTCCTCCTTTGGAGTTTGACCTTGTAGTCCAAATCTTGGGGTCCTAGCAATTGTAACCCGTTGGTATGTTTTGCAAAGATTCCCTATTCCTTTATGTGGAGTCTGAACTATCTACACACCTGACCAGATCTGAACCTCAATCAGAAACGACAGTTGGTGATCCTCAAGAAGCTTGTTCCCGACGTCTAGAAAATCAAGAAGTGTTCCCGATACTAACGTTTGCAGAGTTCCTAAAGTTCTCTCGGTCCATCTTCATGATCCTTTTCCAGTGATCCGAAATGCTCCTCCGTGAGGAAAGTTCTACTCAAGCTGTTTGGTAGAAGTCGCCTCTGCAGCTGTGGAATCTTGCTTAACATTCTTATTCAGAAACTTAAGGCCTTGTGCAAAGTTCATATTCTGAATCTTTTGAGAAAACAGTGGTCTGCCAACTGGAAACTCTTATCAATCCCCCGTCAAACGTTTGTGTCTCCTAACTGTCCATTCACGAAAAGCTTGAAGTCCCATCCTAAGATTATACTAGGAGGTACTCGGTTGTGGTATATTCACCAAGATCCATCCTTCCGGAGAGGTTTCCTTCTTTCCTATGGTGTACTTGGATAGTGACCTCGGAGTGAAGACAATGGAGATCTCCATGATGCTCTAGGTCAACCTCTTCAAGAAAGAAGCCACCTGAAGCGAGAAGATCGTGTAGTACGTCGTAACCTCTCCCTCTTTCCTACTCTAAGAATCTCGGGACGAGATTCCTGTAAGGGGGGTAGATTTGTAACAGCCCAAAGTTCGGAAACCTAAAAACCCAAGTAAAATTTTCGCTTTTTGTGTTCCATTGCATTCATGGCATCCATATTAAAATTTGCTAAACAATAAAACAAATTGGTCTGGCACCATTTCAAAACAAATGGCTAGAAATGCCAAAACTTAATTACAATGAGTTTGACAAAATGGTTGACACATAAAAATTAGTTGGAGCTAATATATCTGTCAACGAAGTTCCAAAATACTAATCCTATAAATTGTAGTTGCAAAATACAATAGCAACAAAACTGGTAATAAAGAGAAAAGGAATAAAAGGGACCATTTTCTATCCCTATTTTATTTTCTATGAAAACTAGTTCAAGAATACAAAACAAAAATAGGGTGAGCTTCTCCATGAGTTGAGGAAGCCCCCTGAGTATTTCCAGGAATTTTGGGCAAGTTTTGGTGCTTCGAATAAATTAAAAACAACCACAAAGAATTCTAGAACAGAAAAGAAAAGGAGAGGAGAAAAAGGAAATTAAGAAGATAAAAGAAAAAGGAAGTCAACCCCAGCCTTATCCTCTCCTTCCTCACCCCCCTCGTTCTCACCATCCCCACACCCGCTCCCGCGCCGCCTCTGGCCGTCGACCACCGCGCCGCTGCTCCGGCCCGCAGCCGCTTGCGCCGCCCTCCTTCTCCTCCCTACTCTCTCTTCCTCTACCGCGGGCGCCCGCTCCCGCACATCGCCGGCCCCGTCGCCGAGCTCCTCTGGCGAGCTCCGGTCGTGTTTGTGGCCGGCGCCTCCCGCTGCTCCCTTCCCCACCAGCCGCACGCTACCCCGCCGCCTGCTTCCTCGGGGTCGACTCCACGCCGCTTCGCCCCTACGGTCGCCGTCGTCGCGGACAAGTCCTTCGCCGTCGCATAGCCACCGTTGGAGAGCTCCCGTAGCTAAACGAGCATCACCAGCAGCTCCGCCAAGACGTGCTGCTCCTCTCCGACGGAGGAATCGCGCCGGGGCGTTGAGGATCGAGAGATCCGTCCGTGACATTGCCGCCGCCGCCCGAGCTTCGCCACGCTCGAATTCGTCGCCACCGAGCCACCTCCGGCTTCCCCGACCTCCCCACCGTGCAGAGGGTGAGCTCGCCGTCCCGTGACACTCTCCATGTCCTCCCCCTCGCTCTAGCCTCGCCGTGGCCATCATTGCCATCGACGCCGTACGCCGAAGCTCCTCGTCGCCGAAGCATCCCGTGCCTGTTCGTGCTTCAGAAATTCCGGTATCGATCCCGGAACGGTTTCCGGATTCTATACCGGAATAAGGATTTGGCTACTGGACACGGACGTTTTTACCCGGAATTGAACCGGAATAGAACCGAAAACATTTCCGGATGTATTTTCCGCCGGTGAAAAATCCGGAAATTTCCGGACTGACATCCGGATTTATGTACTGAATTTGGAATTGCTATTTCTCTTTTCACCCATTCATCTCCAAATGTATAAAGATTGTATTGTTGCTAATTAATTCATCAAATGGTCATTTCAAAAAGGAAAGTGGTAAAAATAATAACGTTTATCGGTGTATCCGAAAAATGCGTGTAATACACCAAAATGTCCAGAAAATTGTGATTAAAACTTTAAAATAAATATCATGCATAATTGATCACAATTACAATAATGTACTTTTAGTAGCATTAGAATCATTAAGTTTAAATATGGGGTGTATTCCAGATAATGCAATAAATATAATGGGGACCCCATTTAACTTGTTGATCATGTTCAATGCTTCTAGGGTGCATTTAAGATGTCATATCATCATTTCTGTATGCATTGCACAATTGCCATGTGTTGATTGTTGTTCTTGCTTTCCGGTGTTGTTTGCTCTCCGGTAGATCACGAGTTCGGAGTTGAGCATCATTACTCCGACGAGCAGTTTGACTACTCCGCTGAACAAGGCAAGCGTAATCCCCCCTCTGAGCATATCTTATCCTATTTTCCGCAAATATTTTCTCCACTATAATATTGCATGCGGTTCCAAATGTCAATTTGCTTCGATTAGATTATCCTATAGTTGCATTAAGATTCCGATGCCAATTACCTGTTTCCCCTCCTATTATCCATAGGATTGTCTTGTTGGCCTGAAATACTTAACTATGCAATGTTGATGCTTAGCCATGCTTAGGTAAATGCTTAGCAGTCAGGTGGATGTTCCATTGTTGGAAACAGGTGTTGAGATGGACAGATGATGATGGTGGAGAAATTGTGGAGAAAGGTAATAAAATGCTTAAAGGTGGGGATGAGAGGCCACTTGGTATGGTGGTGTTTTGTCTCGTTCTCGCCGCCTAGGTGCGAGTTCTTTACCTCTTGAACCAAGAATGAGCGCGCTTCCTTTCGGTGGGCTATATGGAACCCCCGTCGACCAACTAACTTGAGCGGGACTAGCCAGGGTCCTCTAGTTTGAGCTTCCATTTGCGTGTGCGTGAAGATGGTGGCCAAGACTGGGATGAGGATGGTTGTGTTAGGAAAATGAGTGGCCACGGGGCACGGTGTCGATGATCCGCTGCTTCGTCCTCACTGATGATCCTGGGTTAGTCCTTAACAAGGTAAAGGTTGTAACCGTTCCCACTCAGCCGGCTTTCCCCGGAAGAGAGCTAAGCGTAGGCAATGAGCCGGGCGGTACCGAAGGTAAACACAGTGCACCCCTGCAGGGTTAAATCTTTTCGAAAAGCCGTATCCGCGGTTATGGACGAACTTGGGAAGTGAAGGTAGGATCATAGAATAACTTGAACGGAATGATTAAAAACTGGGTACTAAAGGTACCACTTCAAGATTGCAAGGTGAGCTTCCTCGAGGGTGATTCGGGGAGGTGCCTTTGATGAACAGGTACAGTGATGATGATGGTGGTTGATGATGAGAAAAGTGATCAAAGAAAAGAGTTACTTCTTACCTCTTTTGAAAATATTCTGATTAGTCGATGCCTTCGAGTTATGTTTTCATAAATAAAATCAGCTTTATGCAAAACAGTCATATAACTTTGAAAGCCTCATCGAGCATATATTAGCTCTTAATCTTGCGAGTTCGTCGAACTCAACGTCGTTTGTTTTGTTTCAGAGGAGGACTTCACCGACCTCGAAGGTGGGTTCTTTGTGGACGTCGACGAGTAGTCTGAGGTTCCCAGGCGGCAGCTTGGGACATCCCGGAACAGCTGGCGCTGGATGTTTATCTGTAGGCCTCTTAGGCCATAATTTGGTTCTTTTTGTTTAGAACAATCTAATCTGTTTCCACTTGTTGTAATGTTGGGTCTGTGACCCCTGGTTGTCATTTGCTATCTTTCTCTATTATAAGAGTTGAACTATATGATTTGTGTCGTAGAATCTGTGATGTGCCAGTTGTTCCGCAAGTCTTGATCTCTCTATTATGCTTTGATAGTGTGTCTGGTGGTATTGAATAACCGGAGACACAGTATCACTGTATAGCAGTCGGGTCGGGGCGCTACAGTGGTCTCGCTTGAGCTCCTCTTATTAGGACAAGAATACTGATTATATTGAGAAAATATTCATCATGCAAAGTTGGTGTTTCGGTAGAGGCAAGGCAAGCACAATTCCTTGATTTACACAAACCCCAACAACTGTACACCCATATCCAAATTGTGATCCGTTAAGTTTCAAGTAGAATCCATGTTGCTAAGAATATAGAAAACAATCACTGTCAATCAGATACATAAACGTAGACAAAAACAACAATCATTCAAAACAAAAAACAGACATGCATCTTCTCATCTATTATCATAACACGAAAATATGAGGTGGTATGAGAAAAAATGCAGGTGGTATGAGAAAAGCTTTCACAAAAAACAGACATGCATCTTCTCATCTATTATCATAATTGATTAGGAAGATGAAAAAAATTACCTGATGTTTTTCACTACAAATAATAAGAAACGCCCACGAATAAAGTATAATGCTGCAAAGAAGACAACATTCTACAAATTGAAAGTAATATGGTAAGTTCATAACCAACTGCAATGTTAATATGGACAAGTGCCACTCCTTCAGTGTGTTCCAGCCACTCCTTTTTGAATCTGGAACAAAAAAATTGTTAGGGGCGCCGTATTGGGGGCGCGGCTGGGCGAGGCGCCCAGCAACGCGACCCGGCCCAGCGCCGGCACCCCCCATACGGCGCAAAAAAAGCCGCTGTCGGACGCCGTATAGGAGGGACACGGTATCATAGGCAAAAAATATTACTCATCCAATCACATGCAAGCATGAGCTTAAACTCATCAAATGCAACCTATCTTAGATACAACACTTACAAAATAATGTATTGGAGTAGTCGTCTCTTAAGACTAGTCACAATGGGGAGTAACATAGGAGTAACATCAGTGCCATATAGGCAAAAAATCTGATGTGGCGGGTAATTAATGAGGAGAGAGATGGTTGTGGTAACTGTTAGGATTAGTTTTTATGTCCAAGCGTCGTACGGACGCCTGTGTCCGTACGGTCGCGCCTCTTACTTTATGTCGGTTCCTTTATGTCGGTACCTCTAAGAGGCGCCTCTTCACCTTGTATAAATACCCAAATCCATCAATAAAGAGAACAGTTCGATTCATTTGTTGTCTCTCTCGATTGCTCTCGATTTCCTTCCAACACGTTATCAGCATGCTCGCCACCGAGCGAATTCCATCCAGAGAAAAGCGGAAAAAAAGACGCAAGTTCCCATCGTTCAAAAGAAGAACAGAGGCATACATCTGTACTAATCGGTAAGACAAATAGAGAATCGAAAACCTCAACCAACAAAAGGTGAGCACCGAAATATTCTTCTTCGATTCAAGATGTTCTTACCAATTTGTGGACACCGATTCACTGAACGACGGACAAGCTCCTCGGCCTCCACGGCGGAGGCGGCTCCGTCATCGAACCGGCCAGAGGCGGAGGCGGACGACGCGGCCCCGGCACGCATCCAGGCGATGTTGTGGCGCCCGCGACCGCGATTCCTGGCTGCTTCTAGCGCAGGACGCGGTGGCACGCGTGGTCTTCACCGCTGGCGGCGGCCCTACGTCCGGCGCTCTGCCCCGCGGCCCCGGCCGCAGCGGCAGCCGGTGCTCGATCTCGAGACGACGGCGACCGGCGGGCTCCAGACCAGACGCGACGGCGCCTATGTCCCCGCGGCCTCCTGGCGCGGCTCCCCTCCGACGAGGTCGCCTAAGGCGACTTCCAGCGCGGAGCGCGCGGTGGAGGCTTGCTTGGTCTTCACGACCGGCCATCTGCAACGCCCGCGCCCGTCTCCGGCGCTCCTCTTGGTGCGTATCCGAAGGCAGAGGCAGCGGCTGGCACCGGCGAACGAGGCATGCACCATCGACCGCGGCCATCTGGCCCGGCTCGGCGTCCTCTCGCGTGGCTCGCAGCCACGGCACGGATCCTCCTTGACGGGGTCCTCCACCACGCGAACCGGCGGCAGCTGCCCTCGGCTTGCAGAATACAGTGCCGAGCGCCTGCGTGTGCTGCCCCGACGGCGCGTGTGTGGCGTCGTTCTCACCGCACGGCGGTGAAAATTGGGGAAATTTATCTCCTACTGAAACTGCACAGGCACATGGAAAGACGATGGGCCTTATCTATTCGTCATTTTGCAATTTAGTCCATGCATGTTTCAAAATAATATTTATACCACTAATACTTCCAGAATAATCCTCAGATATTCTGGTTGGTCCTCAGGATTGTATTTGTTTGCAGTTTAACTATCTGATTACGGACATTCACAGTATGAGCCCACGGTTAACTGCAAGTCTGCAACGTAACACTTGAGGCCATCAGATGTTAATATACTATTGCTTTATATTTGCATGGACGTGTATTACCACGGTAATATCAATTGCAAAAGAAACTTTGCTTACATTCCAGGTCCTATTCGTCTGGGATCTGCGACATGTTCGACGTGATTGCTTCGGTGCAACAACTACAAATATATATCTCCATGTTGGCCACATGTCGAGATTAATTACGTCTTTTTGCAATTGAGATTAATTTTTCTTGCAAAAATTAAATATCAACTCGCCATCAATTAAGTGCAAAAATGCCTAAAAGGCACAAAATTGACTTAATTCGAATTGAATTGATATGCAAAATTATAAAGTGAATATCTCAAATTTATATATGGGATCACAAGGTAATGTGGCATCTACTGCATAATATGCAGATTATCCACAATTATTGTAAGGTCTACATTTTGTCAAAATTGACATTATGACTACCTTCAACGTGCTCTCCCATATATTTAAATCAAATCATAGCATAAGGTACTAAGATCAAGGCGTCTACTGATTTCGGTCAGATTATGCTTCTTAGTACTCTGAGACGGACTCCATAAAAATGGTGATATCTCCAAGTGAGACGGACCCCAAATGGTGATATCTCCAAAGTGTTTATGATAGATGTTTGAAACTCACAATTTTGCAAATTTTATTACAACATAACCATGATGATTTTAATTTACATACAAGTAAATTTACAAAATCTCTGGTTCTCATCCATGTAAGCCAAGATGACCATATTTCGATGAGCTTGCTCTCGAAGGTCACAACTAACCTACATGAGTTATAGACAATAAGGTCAAATAATGTGTCTCATGAAACTATGGCGGCACTTCAATCTCCCCTAGAGAGATGCCCCGCTAAATAATAATATTCTGTGGGACGCAACCGACCTACTCAAGGGTAAAGATATGAAGCACACTTCAATCTCCGATCTGAAAATACTAGGGAAGTCAATGTTCACATAATGTAACAACAAGCTCCCCAACTTTCAGAAAATCCCATGAACATGGAGAACATGGTCATCGAATATTATTCACATGACATGTTTGGAGACTTTACTTGTCTCCCCAACTCCTTATCTAGTCTATTTATTGTTGTAATAAACATAAAATTGTCATCAATTACTGTATATCACAGTATATTGTATCAGCAGTTATGATACAAAGAAATTTGTATGTGTTCTATATATCTGATAAAGGTTTTCATAATGAAAATCTTCAATTCTATATATAGAATTTTACGGGAGTCAATCTGATGAAAGAGTAAACATTCTTTGTACAATGAACCACAAACTCTATACATGGGGAAATATATATATTCAAAACTCTTACTAAGAGATAACAATATATTTTAATCGCTAGACGCGATGTTGTAATTGTTGGTTCTGTCAGTACCAAATTTACACTCCCTATGGGGTACTAAAGTATTAATCGAGAACGCTTTATAGTATCTTGATTAAGTTCGTACCCTACAAGATGTAGAGATATCCGTCAGAAATGGTTTCCATATCGAAACCCATGATGACAACAAAGAGGAGTATCTCCTTTTTACTACAACAACGGATATGACAAGCATTTAAATGCAAAATTCTCTCATTATCGTCAGGATTGCACTACACATACATTAAAACCGTAACCAATGTTGCGAACATGGTAATTTTTCAGAATGCCAATGCATTCCAAACTTGGCATGATCGCCTTGGTCATTCCAGCATAGGGATGATGCGAAAAAATTATCAGCAATTCCATTAGTTAGGATGATGCTAAATTCCCACAATCTTCGGAGTTTGTGGACACATCGAACCATTGTGTGGACCTTTAAGAGTTTCATGGTTATAAATGACACATCTTCACGATGGTCCCACGTGTGCCTATCATCCACACAAAAACCATGAATTCGACAAATAATGAGACAAGCTATTAAACTACAAGCTCATTATCTGAAAGGGCAACGCTGTTGAATTCTCCACACGTGCCTTCAATGATTATTTCATGGCACTAGGGATTGAAGATCAGCACTCGGTCCCGTATATCCACACTCAAAATGGCTTGGTTGAATCTCTAATAAAGAGAGAATTAAGCTCATAGCGTATCTCTTACTAATGAATTGCAAATACCAACCTTGCGTTGGAGTCATGCAAATTTACACCCCGCTGACATAATTCAATTGCAGTGGACTACATATCGTAGTACCTTCCCTCTAAAATTAGTACGTGCAAATCAAAAGTATTTCCCATCTGCGATAATTCGGTTACATACCGATATCACCACCACGGCATACATCAATGGCCCCTCACAGAAAATTCGGGATCTATGTGAGGAATAACTGTATTTCCGTCAACTATAAATACCTCATGCCCCTGTCAGGGGGAGTTATTCAAGGCTAGTATGCTTAGTGAGGACAATTTCCAGGCATTAGGGGGAGATTTTAAGTACCAAAAAGAAAGCCAGGAAATCAATTGGAATGTTCAACACATTTCTGCCTCAAATTCACGTACTCAAGACACTGAACTTCGCGTTCAGAAAATCACTAATTTGCAACAGATTGCAAATAACCTGCCAAATCCATTTACTGGCTACAAACATATCACAAAATCCTATAATCCTGCAACAAGTGTGCCCGAAAGAGTGGAGGTATACCAACAAAACCACTCAACTCCTTGTTCAAAACAAGAGGGGGAGAAGTACAACCACACAGCAGGATTCAGCTTCTTGCAAGCAACAAAGGAAACTGAGGAAGAAACCCTCAGAATCAGTAAATGCAAGTCAACTTCACGTTGATAGACACAAAATGGGTAGTATACACCCGTGGATGGAAAACCATCACAACCCAGCTCAATAGTGCACACAATGACTGGGATATCGGAATACCTAGACTTGACCGTATTGGGAAACCACGAAGAGTCATCAAAGGTAAACAAGATTTCCACCAAACCTCATACATTCTGGAGAATCTTTAAATGAAAGCCTACAATTGTCGACATATATTTCTCAACAATGATTGCAAACAACCTTTACAATGATCCGGATCCAAAGACCATGGCCATGGCAGAGTTCAAAACACTCGCTTGGACTGGACTCAATCAAAGGATGCAATCCAAGAAGAAATAGCCTTGCTCAATAAAGGAAGGTATACACAAAAGAAATACCTACACCAGTTTTCGTCCAAGAACGGAATGAGAACAACAAGGTGGTGAGTCAATAGCAAGGCATGTAGCATAAGGGTTCACGCAGATACCCAAAATACATTCTCTGGATACAAGTGGAATCAATTTCCGATAACTTGTCTCAATGGCAGTACAAATCATCTATTTATGCAGTTGATAGATGTAGTGACCATATATTCATGTGTCACTTGATTCAGACATATAAGTTCCCATGGGAATCCCAATTTTGAATCCAAATACAAATCGCAACATGCATAGTGTAAACTCAAAAAGTCACTACATGACTTACAATAGTCGGAACAAATCTGGTACTACCGACTTAGTGAGTTCCTTATACAAAAGGATTACTCTAACAATGATGATTGCTCACACGTGTTCATCAAGAAATCCTCGAAAGGGTATTCATAAAATCAGTGTATGTTGATGATTATAACATCACTCGCAACACACAACATATTGATGAACCATGTAATCATCTAGAGACGGAATCTTAGATGAAGGATGTAAGAAAAATATCAAACTTTGCTTTAGCTACAATTCGAGCACCTTCACTCAATATTATGGTACATCATTTTGCCTATATCCAGAAATTATTGGAGAAATTCAAATCATGGACAAGTCATATCCATCTAAACTCTATGGTTATTCAATCTCTAGACGTAGAGAAACATAGATGCATACCATGGAGGATGGATAAGAGATGTTGGGACATATTGTTCCAAATCTCAGTGCCATTGGACCTAACACTAGTGACAGGAACAAGAGTATCTTTCTGATATCTCCAAGGCATCAAATATCTTGACCTATTTGTTATTTCAGAGAAATCTGAACTCCAATATCATCGGATCCGCTGATACTAGCTACTTTTATGATCCCCATAATACTAGATCACAGACGGGCTTCATGTACCTACATGGTGGGCTTGCCATTCCATTGATGTCTTCCAAACAGACTCTATGGCTACACCCACTTATCATTCTGAAATACAAGGTTTCACATCAATATGTGGGGCTTTATGGAATGATAAACCACATCAACATTCATGTTGTATTGGTTCTATTGAAACACCAACTATTATCTACAAGATAATAATGCTTGTGTTGCTCAAATGCAAACAGGTTATACAAAAGCAATATCACTAAGCATATTGCCCCTATATTGCAAGGATCAGGGGGAGTCTCTTCCTGAATTATAACCTACTCAAACATTATATTACACTCTTTTTCCCTTTATGAGTTTACTCTCAAGGTTCTCATCAAGGTTTTTAATGAGGTAATATCAACACAAGAATATATGTCATATCCTATTTTCCCCACCGGGTTTTTAATGGATGTATACAAGCATATAATTGTCTCTAAACTTACCAATGAGTTTTATCCTTTCAAGGTTTTCTCATATAAGTTATGAAAGAGACAATGATCATTATATGTTGTATCATTTTCTCTTATTTTTCCCACTGGGTTTTAAAGGAGTTTTAACAACATATCAAATACTATTCTCCTCACATTTTTCCCAAAGGGTTTTTGTGGGAGAAATTATCAACTTCATATCATATGTCATACTTTCTTTTTCCCCACCAGGGTTTTTAAAGGAAGTATACAAGACATATTTATTGTTCTCTAAACTCACATATGTGTTTTTCCTTTATCAAGGTTTTCTCATATGAGTTACCAAAGAGACAATCAATATATGTTGCATCATTTTCTCCTTATTATCCTACAAGGTTTAAAGGAGTTTTAGCAACATATCATACACACCACTCTCCTCATATTTTTCCATAGGGTTTTTGGAGGAGATATTCAAGATGGATTATACTTGTGAACAAGAAGATTTGCAAGATCAATAATGCTATTATACAAGGCACGGCGTTGTACAAGGGGGAGTGTTAGGATTAGTTTTTATGTCCAAGCGTCGTACGGACGCCTGTGTCCGTACGGTCGCGCCTCTTACTTTATGTCGGTTCCTTTATGTCGGTACCTCTAAGAGGCGCCTCTTCACCTTGTATAAATACCCAAATCCATCAATAAAGAGAACAGTTCGATTCATTTGTTGTCTCTCTCGATTGCTCTCGATTTCCTTCCAACAGTAACTAGCTATGTTACCATAACATCACACATTTCAAGGCAAGATGAGTGTACAACCTATTAAATATGACACTACACACATGTTACCCCCCACTATGGAGATAGTAACTTAGAGTCATGTTACTAGTCTAAGTTACTCCCCATTCTGACTAGTCTTAAAGATGTTGTATCTCTTAGAATAGCGTACTAAGAAACGATCATTGTGAAAGGCCTCGAAGCGGCAGTAACATCTATGGGGTTGTCCCATCGGCACGCCAAAGACCTAGGGTTCGACTCCCTTGACAGCGAGCTACGATCACGTCGATTCATGAGGAAAAACAATAAAACAATGGGCCCATAGGGACACTGCACGGCAATTAATTGGCATGACAGTCCCTCCTTTTCCTAAAAGAAAGTACTCCGTACATGCTAAAGTGTCCCCAACCGTCAAAGCGTGCATGTCGCAGCAGTAGGGAATCATCAAAGTGGCCCGACGAGACCCTAGATTCGTGGGCTTGGTACACGGCCGTTGAGACTATCCATAACGCGAGAACATACAGTGTCAACTAGGCATTTAGATAACATGTCATGTTAAATAAGGAGAGAGATGTTTGTGATAACTAGCTACAGTATGTTAGCATAACACTGCGTTTGTCGAGATAAAATGACTCTACACACTAATAAATGAACATTTCTATAACACTACCTATATGACATCATGCACTACGAAGGTTGTAGTAACAAAGCCTAGTGTCATATGCCACCGTGACTAGTCTGAAGGCTTGAAACGAAGGCGTGTCCCGAGCCGGACTTCTACATTTTTAAATCCCATATGTCGCTTGGCCGATGTGTTTTCAACCAGCTTTAATGTAACGGAAGCAACTCGGCAATAAGAAATATTGCGTGTCCCGATGTGTTTCCAACTCCTTGCCCAGCTACCGAGCCATTCCACGCGAGGAATCGTCCAATGACAGGGAGGAGACCACTTGTTGTACCATGAGAACCTAAACAAGTTGGCCAGTGGCTTCGGACTGCGGGTGCGCGCCCACCATGAGAATCCCGACATGTTGGCCAGTGGCCGTGGGTGCGCGCCCAACCAACCAGCGTTTCGAATCCCGGGCTCCGCATGGTTGGCTCACCGTTGGCACCTAGTGGTATAGTTTTTTAGTTGGTGTACCAGCCCGTGTCAGAAACCACTTTTCCTTTACCAATATTGTAGCCCCGTATTTCGCAACAGGCCTGACAGATTAGGTCAAAAGACAAAAAGTTGGCACGCGCGTTAGGTCACGTCAAAGTAACACATAATATACTAAAAAAATGGCAACTTGGGTGGTTATACTAGAAGGTTAGCCACTTAGAGCATCTCTAGCCGTCCCCCAAAGCCCCCCAAACGGGGTATGGGGTAGCCGGACGTGATTTCCGCGCCCAGCCGTCCCCCATGCAAAAATTTCGCCCGGGTTGGCCCAATACGGCGTCCTGCACACCCAGGTCGCACCCGACGCACAGGGGGCCGGGGCTTGCGGGGCCGCCGGGCGAGCGAATATTGCCTGCTGGGCTTCACCCATCAGCGCCCCAAAGCCATTTGCCCTGGCCACATTGCCTCTCTGTCGCCCGCGATCTCCCCCACCCCCACCGATCGCCGCCACCGCCGCCCCATTTCAAAGCCGGTAGACAGGCCCCGCCGCCACATCGACTCGCCGAACACCTTCCCCGACGATTCCACCACCCCGTTTCGCTGTCGTTTGATGGCCGCCGGCAGTTGCGACACCACCTCGCGGCCACCTTGGACGCTAGGTGTTCGGCGATTTGCCTTGGCCATGGATTCGGACGATGAGATGATGGTCGCCACTCTGATGGAAGAGAGAGCCGAGGCAAAGGCCGCCGTGGATGAGCACATGAGGATTCTCTCCTATCTCCTGCATCTGCAATCCTGCAAGTGTCGCGGCGTGGAGGATCGAAGCCAGGGTGCCGCAAGAGAAAGCCGAGGCAGAGGGCCGAGGGTTACTGCATGCTGTACGTCGACTACTTCGGCGACGAACCACTTCACGGCGAAGTGACATTTCGGCGGCGATTCAGGATGAACAGGGACTTGTTCATGAAGCTGGTGGTCGCTGTCAGGGAGTTCGATGACTACTTCATCGCCAAGCCGGACGCCACCGGAGTGCTAGGTTTTTCATCAATTCAGAAATGCACCGCTGCTATGAGGTTGCTTGCATACGGAGCTCCTGCTGATACACAGGATGACTACCTACGCATCGCCGAGTCCACAGCCATTGAGTGCATGTACAGGTTCTGCAGGGCGGTGGTGGCCGTGTTTGGACCAGTTTACTTGAGAATACCCAATGAAGAAGACACAGCTCGGATCATGGCACAGAAAGCAGCAAGAGGATTTTTCGGGATGCTTGGAAGCAACGATTGTATGCATTGTTCATGGAAGAACTGTCCATTTGCTTGGCAAGGTATGTACAAAGGTCATAAAGGATCTTGCAGTGTGGTACTTGAGGCTGTGGGCGATCATGATCTGTGGATTTGGCACGCTTTCTTCGGTATGGCGGGATCTCACAATGACATCAACATGCCGCCGTACTCTAACATGTTCACGAAACTTGTTGAAGGTCATGCTCCGGCGTGCAACTATGAGATCAATGGCCATCAGTACAACAAGGGATACTACCTAGCGGATGGAATCTATCCAAGATGGTCGACATTGTGCGGTACCCTGCTCTTACTTGGTCGAAGAATCAGATGTGGGAGGTCATGAATGCATGTGTGATCATGCACAACAACATGATCATTGAGAGTGAGCGCGCCGCTCCGGTGGTTGATGATCAACCGTATCACCGGCAGGGTCCTCTTGCGGCAGTTGATCACCAGGTGCCGGCCGAGTTTGCCGCTTTCCTCGCCATGCGTCAGGAAATCCGGGACGCAGATACTCATCGCCAACTGCAAGATGATCTGGTAGAACATTTGTGGGTGCTCAAAGGAAACACCTAGATTTATGTGTTGAAAACTATGGTTACGAACTTGTTGAATTTGCCTTGTTGAACTTGTTTTATTTGGATTATTTAGCTATATTTGTGTGTGCAAAACTATGGTTATTTGGATTATTTAGCTATACTAGTAAGAGTGCACGTGTAACACACGTCTCGACTATTATAAATTAATTATCTCAACAATCACTCCAAAAGGATTTGTTGAGGCAGTGATTGTTGTATGTCTTATATGTCGTATCACCCATGCAATAGCAGCATTAGCACCGACCCGCCACCTCCTGTGAATAGCCCCACAACACTGCCGTAGATGAGGCCTAGTTGGTTCCCATCTCTCGAGTCCAACCACCACTGTACATGCAAGGTACTTCTCAGCAAATACAAATGAAACCAAATAACAGTTCTCAAAATTATATTACTCATTACTCCCATATAAGTTTAGAATATGTTGCTACAAGAATGTTCAGTACTTAATTACCAAGCCTCCGGCAATGAGTAATCCAACATCAGGTCAGAAATTGCCGTAGCCTAAAGTTTCTCCAACCTACAATCTACAAATCATGTAAGTTTCAAGTAGAATCCATGTTGCTAAGAATATAGAAAACAATCACTGTCAATCAGATACATAAACATAGACAAAAACAACAATCATTCGAAACAAAAAAAACAGACATGCATCTTCTCATGTATTATCATAACACAAAAATATGAGGTGGTATGAGAAAAAATGCAGGTGGTATGAGAAAAGCTTTCACAAAAAACAGACATGCATCTTCTCATCTATTATCATAATTGATTAGGAAGATGAAAAAATTACCTGATGTTTTTCACTACAAATAATAAGAAACGCCCACGAATAAAGTATAATGCTGCAAAGAAGACAACATTCTACAAATTGAAAGTAATATGGTAAGTTCATAACCAACTGCAATGAATATGGACAAGTGCCACTCCTTCAGTGTGTTCCAGCCCGGAGAAATACATTTCAACTTTCAAATCAGAAATTCAAAAATAAATGAGAAGGTCAAGTTGGTGAAACATGATCTAATCCCCAAAGCTAGCGCTTATTACGCTCAACTGTGCAATAGTATGGATTTCTACAGGGCCATAAAAAAATAGAACAATTGGTCATTCCTCTCCAGAACATTAGTTTTAGTAGTACCAAACTTTTGTTTGCCACATGGCATTTCAATATGATTTTTTGAAACAAGTGGATTTTTTCTTCAAGCTCTTCTAGCCTATGCAAGCATTATGAAAACATGTCAGCTTCAGCAAACCCATAAATACATAACGAAATAAGTTGTGGTCTAGAAACAATTGCCAGGAAGGAACTCAACATGCAAAGATGGGCTGTATACATAATTTTTTCCTTACATAGTAGAAAGCAAAAGTTGAGTCAGATGAAAGACCATAGTGCATAGAAAATTGTATTAACCGTAAACCAGTTAAGAGAGGAAAGTATGACATTATTCATTCAGTTAAATGCCATGTTCCTACTTCCCTGAGAGTTGGACTAGAACGCCTACTGGTTAGGAAACATGAGTTAAGTGAAGCTCACATCACGATGCTAATGGAATAACTCCACCTGGTTCAGTGGTCTCGCTTGAGCTCCTCTTATTAGGACAAGAATACTGATTATATTGAGAAAATATTCATCATGCAAAGTTGATGTTTCGGTAGAGGCAAGGCAAGCACAATTCCTTGATTTACACAAACCCCAACAACTGTACACCCATATTCGAATTGTGATCCGTTAAGTTTCAAGTAGAATCCATGTTGCTAAGAATATAGAAAACAATCACTGTCAATCAGATACATAAACGTAGACAAAAACAACAATCATTCGAAACAAAAAACAGACATGCATCTTCTCATCTATTATCATAACACGAAAATATGAGGTGGTATGAGAAAAAATGCAGGTGGTATGAGAAAAGCTTTCACAAAAAACAGACATGCATCTTCTCATCTATTATCATAATTGATTAGGAAGATGAAAAAATTACCTGATGTTTTCACTACAAATAATAAGAAACGCCCACGAATAAAGTATAATGCAGCAAAGAAGACAACATTCTACAAATTGAAAGTAATATGGTAAGTTCATAACCAACTGCAATGTGAATATGGACAAGTGCCACTCCTTCAGTGTGTTCCAGCCCGGAGAAATACATTTCAACTTTCAAATCAGAAATTCAAAAATAAATGAGAAGGTCAAGTTGGTGAAACATGATCTAATCCCCAAAGCTAGCGCTTATTACGCTCAACTGTGCAATAGTATGGATTTAAAAATAGAACAATTGGTCATTCCTCTCCAGAGCATTAGTTTTAGTAGTACCAAACTTTTGTTTGCCACATGGCATTTCAATATGATTTTTTGAAACAAGTGGATTTTTTCTTCAAGCTCTTCTAGCCTATGCAAGCATTATGCAAACATGTTAGCTTTAGCAAACCCATAAATACATAACAAAATAAGTTGTGGTCTAGAAACAATTGCCAGGAAGGAACTCAACATACAAAGATGGGTTGTATACATAATTTTTTCCTTACATAGTAGAAAGAAAAAGTTGAGTCAGATGAAAGACCATAGTGCATAGAAAAATTGCATTAACCGTAAACCAGTTAAGAGAGGAAAGTATGACATTATTCATTCAGTTAAATGCCATGTTCCTACTTCCCTGAGAGTTGGAATAGAATGCCTACTGGTTAGGAAACATGAGTTAAGTGAAGCTCACGTCACGATGCTAATGGAATAACTCCACCTGGTTCAGTGGTCTCTCTTGAGCTCCTCTTATTAGGACAAGAATACTGATTATATTGAGAAAATATTCATCATGCAAAGTTGATGTTTCGGTAGAGGCAAGGCAATCACAATTCCTTGATTTACACAAACCCCAACAACTATACACCCATATTCGAATTGTGATCCGTTCGGTACAACATTTTATGTTGGATTGGCACTAGTAGAAAAAGGGGCTCTAGTCCCGGTTGGGAAGGGCCTCTAGTCCCGGTTTTACAACCAGGACTGCCCAATCGGGACTAAAGCCCCCCCCCCCCCCCCCCCACACACACTTTAGTCCTGGCCTGCCACGAACCGGTACTAAAGGCACTTCCACGTGGCCGTGGCCGAGAGCTCGGGCTGGAGGACCTTTAGTCCTGGTTTGTAATACCAACCGGGACTAAAGGGCTCCACGTGTCCGCGGCCCAGCGCGGGGCTGGAGGGCCCTTTTGTCCCGGTTCATTTGTGTTTTAGGGTTTAGGGTTTTGGGTTTTGTGGGTTTAGGGTTTAGTGTTTTAGGTTTTTCATTTGTGTTTTCCATTTAATTCTTGCTCATTTCAAACAAATTTTCGTATACATATTCTACGCTACTACATACTGTACACGTAGATGCATACATATAATATAATATCTCTTACAAGCGTGCATATATATACAAATTTGGTATACATATCTATTTAATTACATGGATATCATTAAATTACATGGAGGCATTAGCGGCAATGGTATTCTCTGTTTGGATAATACGACTTCCGTAAGCAAAAATACCGCCAATTCCTCTTGAATTGCTCGTAGGCGGTTCTCTGGTAGGAGCTTCTCCCGCATCTCTTCAGTCTTTAAAGAAGGAGATCAATATGAATAAAATAAAATAAAATTGTGAATAGTGTTTACGTACCTGAAGTTGTCTTAGATCTCTGCGCCGCTCACTGGTCGTCATGCGAATGAACTCGGTATGCACATAAATTAGTCCCCTGTTTCTGCCTCATGCACTTTACGAGAATAGAATTCAATCAAATAATAATCAAGCATGATAATGGTATTGAAACTAGAATTAAAGAGATGCGCGGACCTAGCTAGTACTACTTACCGGGATCCGTCCAAAACGCAGCTCCTGTTTCCATTCACCGACAACATCCTTGATGAACTGTTTCCAACACCTGCCCGGCAAATAAAATGAATAAAGGAGTTATTAATTACTTGATATCAGGAAATGAACGAAAGAGGCTGATATAGTGCGATAATGATTGAAATTACTCCGGAGCATTAAAACCACGCTGGTGTACTCTTCAGGGTGTTTATTTAATGAGTCCATGACATCAACTACTCCATCGTCAACTCTGATGATTAGCAGAATCCGGTGGAACCTGCACACGTTTATATACGCAGGCATGCATAACTCATCAATCTTTACTATTAAATTGCACTTGGACGTACGTTCGTCCGTCCAGGACCTGGGATCGGCAGACGACCGCACCAATAGGAGCGGGACACATCACCGCGTCGCTATACATGGGCCGGCCCAGCAGTTGGACGTACAACGCGTTCTCTTTACGACGCACCAATCAACGGAAAACGAACCAACAAAAATCAACGAACCAACAAAATCAACAGGGATTAATTACTTTCCTTACCATCAACAGAAAACGAACCAACAAAAATGACTTTCCTTACCGTCAACATAAAACGAACCAACAAAAATGGTCAACAACCAATCAACGGGGATCAATCAACGGATTAAATCAACGAACCAAGAAAATCAACGGGGATTAATTACTTTCCTTACCATCAACAGAAAACGAATTAATGTCTTTCCTTACCAACAAAAATGGTCAACAACCAATCAACGGGGATCAATCAATGGGGATCAATTGCCATTGCTCTTATCGGATCATCAATCAACGGGGATCAATCAACTGGTTCGTCATCGCCTCCGGTTGATACGCCGGGGATCAATCAAATAGTAGCGCCAAATTTTTCGGCTTTCCCGCCATTACCACCTATAAGATGGACCATGCGTCCATGCCCTCCTCGATGCAAAATAGCAGACTCCATCGCAAGCCACCCGATTCAGCCACTCCTCACAAAAGCAGCCATGGTTTTCCCATACGTTCCAACCATCTCTAGGAGGGTGATGGCCGCACCACCAGCACCTGCTCCAGAAATTCCCTTTCCGGCAAACCCCAGGCAAGATTTGTTTCTTTGACTACTTTTTTACATCAGCATTTTTTATAGGTTTTCTTTTTGGACCATTGAATAATGCAGGAATGTGAATTTCAACGACGTTACAGACATGCATACCCACTCCACACGCTGGGATATAACAGCAAAGGTTCTATGCAAGCACATAAAACAAACGAGAGAGGGACAAGTTTTAGTACCGTACTTGCGGACATCACAGTAAGCAGTTAATTTTGCAAGTATTGTCCTTTGTCAACAATTCCTTTCTATGAAGAAACCATAAAAATATTTTAATTTTCAATGGTATCTTCAATTTCCATAGGTATTTACGCAGGTACCTAGTATGTCCGTTTAGAAGATCTTCGTAATAGGATTTTACCGTGAAAATTCCATTATTAGTAAGGGACCATCTAAACTTGTCGGGTTCATCAGTGAGGGTTATTCGCATCAACCTCTCTACTAAATGAAACCATTCTGATCTTCGTTGTCCTAGTAATGTCCGTCGAAAGGGTAGAATAATAGGAGCTACCCCAATAACATCAGCCACCGTGCTGTGTTTATTCGAGGCAATGGCATACAACGCTGGATACTCAGTTTTAAGTGGCACCTGCCCTATCCAGGCGTCTTCCCAAAACTGAGCCTGATCCCCGTTTCAATCAGAAATTTACCACGCTGAAAAAATCATCTTTAACTTTCATAATCCCTTTCCAAAAAGGTGAGTCAAAAGGTTTAGCTTGCACTTGAGATAACGATTTATCCCCCAAATACTTATTGACTAATATTTCTTTCCAAACTCCCTCTTCATTTAAGAGTTTATAAAGCCACTTACTCAATAGGCATTTATTTTTAGATTCTAAAACCGCAATTCCCAAGCCTCCTTGATCTTTCGGCCTGCATACAATATTCCACTTCGTAAGCCTATATTTTCTCTTAAGTTGATCACTTTGCCAAAAAAACCTTGACCGGTAATAGTCTAATCTTTTCCGAACCCCTTTAGGGATTTCAAAAAATGAGAGTAGAAACATTGGTAGGCTTGTTAGTACTGAATTAATTAAGACAAGACGGTCCCCGTAAGACAACATCTTGGCTACCCATGCCGCCAATTTCCTCTCAAACCGATCTTCTACAATTTTCCACTCTTTGTTCAGAAGTCTACGGTGATGAATCGGAATTCCCAAATATCTAAAAGGGAGTGATCCTAGTTCGCAACCGAAAATGCGTCGATACTCCTCTTGATTATCTTTAGCTTTTCCAAAACAAAACAATTCACTCTTATGAAAGTTGATTTTTAAACCTGATAATTGCTCAAAAAAGGCCAAAATCAGTTTCATGTTCACGGCCTTCGCAATGTCGTGCTCAAGAAATAAGATCGTATCATCCGCATATTGGAGGATTGAAACCCCACCTTCCACAAGATGCGGTACCAGCCCCCTACTTGTCCATCCTCCTTTGCACGTGAAATTAGGATGGCCAACATATCTACCACTAGGTTAAAAAGTAAAGGGGACAACGGATCCCCTTGTCGCAATCCTTTTAGAGTTTGGAAGTAATGACCGATATCGTCATTAACACGAATCCCAACGCTCCCTCCCTGGACAAACCGCGCCACCCAATCACACCATTGCGGTGCGAACCCTTTCATTCTTAAAGTTTGTTGTAAAAAAGACCAATTAACCTTGTCGTACGCCTTCTCAAAATCAATCTTAAAGAGGACCCCATCCATTTTTTTCCTACATATTTCGTGGATCGTTTCATGTAAGACAACGACCCCCTCGAGTATATTACGTCCGGGGATAAACGCTGTTTGAGTTGGACGAATTACCCTACTCGCAATAGAGGTTACTCTATTCGTACCAACTTTTGTGAATATTTTGAAGCTCACATTCAATAAACAAATGGGCCGATATTGCTCAATTCGGCTAGCATCCTCCTTCTTAGGTAGCAAAGTTATTATACCAAAGTTAAGTTTGAACAGAGGCAAATTTCCCGTACGCAATTGGGTAAACATTGCCATTAGATCAACTTTGATAATATGCCAACATTTTTTATAAAACTCCGCAGGGAAACCATCCGGTCCTGGGGCTTTATTATGTTCCATTTGTTTAATCGCCTCAAACACTTCTTTCTCTGAAAACGGTTGAGTCAGGATTGAATTTTCCTCTTTGATATTTGGGGCATATCCTGTGTTACCGTTTCATCAAGGTGAAAATTGTTTTGGACCGGCGCCCGAACAATTTTTTGTAGTATTCAGAGATATATGTCTTTAATTTTCATGCCCTACTATTGTGCCTTCATCTTGTTCTAGCTGCAGTATTTTCTTTTTCCTATGTTTTCCATTTGCGATGATGTGAAAGTATCTCGTATTACTCCCACTTTCCTGAATATATTTTACCTTTGCTCTCTGTGCCCACTTAGACTCCTCGTCACGTCTTAATTTTGCTAGACTATCATCGGCCTCTCTCTTGGCAGCCCGCTCGGCTGCTGTCAACGGAGTGGTCTCGGCTTTAATGTCTAGTTCATTAATCAATAAGATTAATTTATCTCTCAACATTTTATATTCACCACTCAAATTTTTTGCCCATCCCCTAAGAAATTGACGCAAATTTCTTTTCTTGTTTTGCCATCGTTCGACAGGGGTGCTCCCGGTTTGGATCGCATTCCATTCCCGGGCAATCATATCAAAGAATCCATCTTGCCGAAACCAAGATAATTCAAACGAAAATCTACTGCAGTTTCCGGCAAAAGCCTGATCCCCTGTATCGAGCAAAAGTGGCGTATGGTCTGACCCTGTCTATTTAGAGCCTGAACCGTGACTAGAGGAAATTTGCTCTCCCAATCCACCGTGGCCAAGAAACGATCCAACTTCTCATAAGTTGGTGTATCTCGTCTGCTCACCCAGGTGTACTGCCGTCCCGACATTTGTAAGTCTTTCAAACTTAAGCTTTCAATTATCGCATTAAAAATAGTGGGCCACCTAGCGTTGAAATTAGAATTATTTTTCTCGTCTTGTCTCCTGATTATATTAAAATCCCCCCCAACCAACATTGGTAGTGTCTCTCCTTCACAAATTCTCACCATTTCCGCTAGAAATTCTGGTTTCTTGTCATCTTGAGCCGCACCATAAACCACTACCAACGCCCATCGAAAACTATCTGTTTTTGTTGTCAGGTGTAACTTAACGCAAAAGTCACCGGCAACCACATTTTGTACTGCCACCGTAGCATTATTAAAACCCAACAACATGCCCCCCGATCTCCCATGTGGAGGTATGCAGTACCAAGTGAAGTCCAAACCCGCAGCTAGAAAATTGAGAAAAGGCGTAGCAAAAGAAGATCGTCCCGTCTCGATAAGGCCCAGAAAATCAAGTTTATACTCCCTAACAAATTCATGACTGCCAGATGCTTCGCATTGTCCCCAAACCCGTCAGAATTCCAAATTATTCCTTTCATTTTAGTGTTTTCGAAATTTGTTTAGAATAACACCCTTCTTAGCCGCACGCTTAGAACGTTGGTGTTTTTTCCCCCTAAATTTTATTGATGCCAGGGTCTCATTTAGATCCGCATGATCATCCGAGACCTCAGCCTCATCATCCTCAAGATCCTCGCAAAGGTTTATAGCTCTTTTTAAAACCAAGCTAGATTCCGACTCCTCGGAAACCGGTGGTAAAGAATTTTGAAGAAAAATGACCTCCCTCTCTTTTTCTAACTCCAAAATACCCAGAATTGACGAACCTACTTGCTCCTTATTTTTTCCTAGAGATATACCCAACCTATCCGCTCTACGCTTAATTTCAGAATTGGATAAAGAGCATAATGAAAACTTGGAATATAAATTAGTACCTGTCGGGGCGCCGTACATCTTGCGTGAAGTGAGATCCATCGCACGCTCAAGTTGAGGAAGCTCGGCGTTCTGCTGTTCCCTCAATCTCTGGCTTGATCTCACGTCCACCTCATGCATCCCCCCAAACGCCATCATATCCCTCTCCGATGGTCTTGCGAATTGAGCGCTTACGGCCTCGCAAGAAGTAGGCTGCGGAGACGCCACATTCCCCAGACGATCCATGTACAGGCCGCCGTCAACCTCCAGCGGAGAAGCTGGTGAAGTCGCACGGATAGGTGTTGTCACCACTGAAGAAGTGACAGCCGCATGACCCTCCGTTGACCCTTGCCATGATCGGAGGCAACAGGGACAGTACCATCATCGCATGCACTAGGCGCAGCCATTCCTTTATCGGATGCAGCAACAGCATCGATCAAACCGTCAGTAGAAGCTGCAGCAGAGGCGTGATCTGCAAAGTAGCAGCACATGCAATGACACTGTCCGAAGCCACCTCCAGCTCGACACCTCGGATGCCAGCAACCGAAGAAACAGACGCCTCCCCAACACAAAAGCTGTCTTGATCATGATCATTGGTGTCACGTCCGCAATCGTGACCAGCATCAACTATAACATCACAGTGTGTACTCTGAATCAGAGAAAGGGCTTGTTCTTTTGCCTCTTTTATTTGTTTCTGTACCATCGTGAGAAGACAACACCCGACACCTTTTCTTGCATCGCATCTGGGATCGCAGTACCCCTGTTATCTTTCCGACCCGAGTCTCTAGTGGACTCATCTGTGACCATGTCCTCTGCATTCTTGTTCTCCTTTTCACTCTCAGCATTCTTTTGGTTACTCGAACCCTCATTAGCACTGTCCTCATCATCGCTTGGCGGTGGCGATCTTGGATCATCCTCTTCATTATCTCCAACATCAACCGGTGTTCAACTTTAAACTTCAGCCTATAGAACCCATCTTTTATAAAAATTGGCCAACTAACTGGAATAAGAGTGTAATCAACGCAACCCACAAGGATACGCAGCACCCCATGTTTGCGAGTGAATTTCATGTCCACTTTGATTGTTTTTCCGAGCAAAGACCCCAGACTCCAAAGGGAGAGGAAATCCCCTGTAGTTTTTGGAGGGATACCATACACTCGAATCCACTTCTTTGGCAACTTCTCAAATGGTTCTACCGTGGCAACCCAAGGGACCACAGTAATCTCACACTTGCTATTGGGCACCTTGCAAGCTCCAAAAACAGCAAGTCTTTCAAGTTCACTTTTGGAGGGAAAAGGCACTTTGAATATATTTTGTCCCACCTGTTGAACATCCCAATGAAACTGTTCCCACGGCACCAACCGCTGCAGCTGAGTCACAATTTGAGGAATTGAGAGCTCACCCTTAGTGACCGTCAACATAGCCATCCGGACGTTGTCAATCTTTGGTTTGTAAGAATCAGAAGTTGGTTGCTCGTAGAACATGAGTCCCTCATTGATCAGCCCGTGCACAATCACCTGTGGTTTAGGCGCATTCAGCAAGGGGCACACCTCCGACGCATGCTCCTTGCTCTCACAGATGTCGCACACTTCAACTGAGCATTCTTTTCCATGGTGTCCAGGTCCATCACATCGATAGCAACGCGTTTTGTGACCTGTTTTTGCCTTCTTAGCTGCGGTGGCATCAATACTACCATGTCCAGCAGCTCCACCACGAGGGCGATCCCCCCCGGTCTGCTGCGGTTTTGAACCCACATGCGATGGTATCGAGCTCCCCACCGGCGTGGCACCTTTGGCCAGCAATTCAGCCGCGGACATGGTGTTCCCAGTCTTGTCCGCAACAACGACAGGTGCAGTAGCATGTCCCTGCGCAACAGCCTCCGCCGTAGGTCGGAGAGCCTCCGTCACCCGGCTCACAATTTTATTCAGAACTTCCTCGGACAGGACCGGGGAACTTGCACTCGCACCTGCGTATCCCCCGCCCTGATTTCCACGGGGTTGATTTCTTCCCCCATTATCCGCCCGGAACTGATAGGGCCGGTTGTAAGTATTCTGCCGATGCGGCTGGCCACCATGAGCAAAGCCCGAGCCCGCATTGTAGCCACCGAAATTTCCTTGAAAATTTTGCTGCCGAACTCATTGTTGCCTGCCGTACCGCTCGATCCGCCAACCTCAAAAGTACTATGGCGTTGTTCACCTTGCCCTGCCGCGCCGTTTGGTCCAGGCGGCCCCGCACCACCGCGGTAAGGAGGACCATGTCCACCATAGCCACGGCCGGCGTTGTTGAAGCCACCAGAGCCCCGAGCAGGCGGAATTCCACGCCCATCACCCGCGCCCCCTCGTCCTCCGCCGTTGTTCGCCATAGGAACGCACGGCGGCTGCGAAGTTTTGTTTGTGATAAACCCTACCTTCGAGCCGCGAATTGTTTGCTTCAGATCAATACGACCCCGAGGTTCACCCGGTTCACGTTCGTGATGGGCCGCAAACCCTCCCGGGGAACCCTTTCGATTGATACCACGAAATCCAGGAAGTCGGCCCGCAAGGCCCATCCTTTTTTGATTCGAATTTGAATTCCCTGATCCGCATCGTACGTTCTTCGTCACCGACGCCGGTGACGCATCGCCGGGTCGGCAACGTCGACGCCATGAAGGGAGCTGCCATCCTCCAACGCCGTCATCAGCTGAGACCGACGGCTCCAGCACTGGCAGCTTGAGCTGTGCCACGGCGGTCCGCCTTGCACCTCCAGATAACGTAGATGGTGTGCATGCCTTCTCCGGCGAGATCGAGCGCATCGTAATGGCCGCGTATCTCTGAGCTTGCCGACGGGCAAGGCGCCTTTCCTCCCTCGATCGGCGTTCGACCAAGGAGATCCCTGCCTCCGGCGATGGCGAGCGACATAAGTAACGGAACGTACCTGAGTCTCCGATCGCTCCCTCCTCGCCGATCTCCCCTTCCTCGCGCTCAACGTCGATGACCTCAGCGCAGTCTCCTTCGTCGCCGGCAGTCGATTCCAGTTCGTTGCCGTCGGAGTCTCCGGCGAGCGCCCAGAATCGCCCGTGATTCGCCTCCAACGGGTCTCCGCAAGTCACGGAGCCCATCCTTCCCCTCAACTGTCGCCCACAAGAATCTACGGATCTCCTAATCCACGTAAGGTCATGCAAGTCACTGAATGCCTTCATATGCCAGACAGAAATATTAAGTTCTATTTTGTAGTTTGTATTCCAGTAAGGTCATGCATGCATCATTTCTGCTGATGCCCTGCACCTTCAAGCTCGGATTATTTGAACTCTAGTACATATTTCTGATCATAAGCATTAATTCGTGTCCAGAATCCAAATGCAACTTTGTTTGTGTCCTAGCAGAGAACGACACATAAGTGGACTCTAAATCCTCGCCGCGCACCAGCAATGAACAGCAACTTTTCAAGTCTTCAGATCGCCAGCACATCGAGCCTTGGTTTTTCCAGGAGTGTATGTGTTCCTTTTCTTGTTATTTTACTCTTCCTTGTACCACAACCTTCCATCTTACAACACATCGCTTTTGTGCTTTATTTTGCCGCAGTCAGCTTAAAAAACAAGCACTGTTTAACTGAATTCAACTTGCAGTTTCAGTTCACTCTACTGCAAGATGCATATATTAATATGTTTCATGGTATTCTTCAAATTTACTACTCATTCCCTAACCCCTGGTATAATTGATGCAGCTACAAGATCGGCCATTACAGGCACAAGAAACTGGACCGTAAGACCTACACCTCAAACTGAATTAGCTATCATGAACAAGAAATTTCTGCAAATGCCATAACAGATCCCTACTGTTAGATTAGAGCTTAAACATCACTACATATCAGAGTCTCCTTGCAGTAGGCTAACTGATTTTTCCTGACAGCCACTACTGCCTTCCTGTTGCTGAAAGAAAAAGACTAATGCATTCCCACGTCTTCCATCCTGACACAAACCTTCCATCTTACAACACATCATATTTGTGCTTCCATTTACCGCGGTTTGCTTCATAAATCAGACAGTATTTAACCGAATTCAGTCTGCAGTTTCAGTTCAGTCTTCTGCTATATACATATAGTAATATGTTGCATGCTATTCTTGAAAAATACTACTCACCTATAGTTTTCTTCACCACCACAGTACTTCACTCCCTTACCAGATCCTTACTGAACCATGTAACCTGCAAAATAAACGTTCTACTTACAAGCGGATGAACTAGACACTTCTGCAAGCCACAGGTATGATCTATGCATTTACCAGGCTGGTATTCAATCCTTACTGAAACATGGGTGCAAGGCTGTCCATCTGGAGTTGGCAGAATGTCGCATGTAGGATAAACGTTCTGCTGTTACATTGGAGATTACACGAGACACTTCCGTGAACACCATACATAATGAGCAGGCAAGCAGCAGAAACACGTAACTGCGACCCAAGCTAATTATAGACAGAGTCTTCTTCACCGAATCAAGATCGGTGGCAAGCAGTCGTTGTACCATAGGGATAGGACTCCTATCTATCATAGGATGATAGGAGTAAAGGGCTTGAGTTACATAGCATCCTAATTAATCCCGTACTAGTTATAGTGAACACAATCATTGCTTCTACCAAGGAAATGCAGCTCTCGGCTCTTCATTGATGGGACCCCTGTCGCTCACCATCCAAATGCTTCCTCCTTCCTCGCATGTCATTTCTGTTTCAGAGAAAACAGAGCAAGGATGAGGATATGTTGTTGCCACTCCAAGCATCTAAATATCAAATAGACTAACAAAGCGAGTGGCTGATACAACGACAATCAAATGTTATGCACGCTCAGAATCCAAATAATGAATAGCCCACAAACTCAAATTACCCACTGTTTGCTTGGAATCTACGATAATGAATAGCCCATAAGCTCCAGCATATCAGCGTGAAATCTACAATCAACTTGTAATCGAGAAAGAAATATGATATCCACTAGGCACCATTCAGAAAAAAAACAAGTATTACAGATCCTCTAAAGGTCAAAAGGCAAACCTTGCATGATCGCCCTTGAGGGCAGGGAATGTTGGAGGCCACATCATCATAAAAGGATGGATATTGCCAAAGCCTTGATCATTGACTGTTTTCTCATACACTTTACACAGTGTTTTGCACTTAATATCCAAGTAGAATACGCGTTGACGCATCCGCAAGAATACAAACTGACCATTGTCTCCCACCTGGTCTATGTGCACATTGGCAGTACCTTCATTCTCAAGCGTGTGATCTGATATCCCCAAAGTATCAAGCATCTCATGCAAACAAATGGTATCAACCAGCAACCACTTGTCCCCCTTGTGGAGCCAAACACGAAGTTGAAACTCCTCGACATGGATGAGATATACGCTGGAAGCAGCATCTGCCCGTGACAACATGCTCTTAAAATCGTGATACTTCATTCCTTCTGGGAACTGAACTATGGAGAAACTTGAGGCCATCAAATCCAATACAATAATGTCGTTGTCCCTAGCGGTCAGCACATAGATTTTGTTGTCGACGAGCAGAGCTTTTGGGCCAAAATGTAGACCATGTGGGCATGTGGCGGAGGTATGCATGTACCAGACTCCATCTCGCAACATATATACACTTGCTGTAGCTGTAGACTTTCCAGCCTCCTTGGTAGCCTCCCCCAACACATACAAGCAGGACATGCTGCTGCCTTCTTCTTTCATGATGATTTGACTGAACGTTGGGAAATTCCGGTCCTGCACGCGTGGGAGCGGCGGGATGATTTGCAAGGCTTTCTCAGCGCATAGGGGGCGGTGCACTTCACGTGTCAAAATTTTCCTTCACGGCGCATGCTGTAGACGCTGTCGTTCCGGCAGTGCGTGATCATGTGTGCGCTGACGTTGTAGCTCTTTAAGCGGCGCATGATGACGGCGAGCTCTGGAGGCTGAGGAAGCATCGGGACAAAGCGCGTGGCATCTAGCCCCGTGGCAAAACATACACATTGCTAACTGAAACCTGATTCACCGACGGACGGCTCTAGTAGAGAAACATGTTGGTAAAATTCCATCCATAACAGGCATACAGGTAGAGTAACCACAAGATTGCGACACTTGCAGATCAGTGAAAAGTAACAACTAAGTATATAGAATGAGTATTCATCACAAAACAATCCATTTGTATGCACGCTTCAGTTGGGATCAGATATAAGAGCGGCGAGGGGAAAGAAGGGTCTCTCACGTGCATTCGAGAACGTCACGCGCATAATTGGGCGAAGTCGAAGTCGCCATCCATAATGGCCTTGGACCACCAGCCAAACCGAACATGCGCCTGCACTAGGTCTTCTGCCATTTCCTCTTCCGACTCCTCCTCCTCGTCATTGTCATCATCCTTCCATTCGCCCTCCTCCTCCGTCTCCTCGCTCGAGTCCATACTAGGCAGCTGCAACACTGGATCTTGGCCCACTTCGCTGTTCTCCGAGGAGGCCATGGGTAAATGCGGAATTATTCCCCCAGCTTGATCTGAAAAGATATAATATTTCTGAGATTGCTATATTTCCAATTCCACAAACTCCTTCAGCACATATACATCACCCATACCTTGACCCCACTAGCAAAATACACATGCCCACTATCTTACCAAATGATACGCAAACCACGACCATATCGAAGCGTCCCTTCGGGAACAACCGACAAAATGGGGAAATACGGAGAATGTACAAGCTGGTGCAGGTTTATATTCCGAATAGAGTATTAGTACCTAGGGTGTAGAAGCTGCTGTATGGAAAGGCATGGAGAATTCTTCCAGGTACATTCTTGACTCGGCCTGACTTGAGCTCAATCGTAAAGGTGCCAGCATTTGAGAGGACAATGACACCAACTCCCTCGGTGAAGCCGGTTACATAGAGCTCAGCTGAGAAGGCATGTGGAGGGAGCAGCTTCTCAAGCTCGACGACTCTTTTGCCCCCACGCCACAGTTCTTCCATTAGCACTGGCCTCTATCGACCAGACGACCACATGCAAAGCGTCGACCCCTGCACATTGGCGAATCCCAGCACACCGTTGTCCATCCCCACGAGCACATACTGGTTATGGTTAGCGTGGCTCCCAGCCGGCCCATTGATGATTGACAGTTCCCGACTGGCCAAGTCGTACCGGACAATCATCAAGGTCGGCTCGCAATGAGGTGGTCTCGATCGGTGGTACAGTTGTAGTATCTGAACTTATGTACTAACTCACACCACACACACGCACACCCCTAGTACACAAGCTAGTACACAAGCTAGATCTACAGCTACACACACAGAGCACGCGTGTTTTGAGATTTGACGGCTGTGGCACGAACACGCGTGAGAGGCGCGGGAAATTTATTTTGCACTGTTCCTAGTGAACGGTACGTGAGGTGAGACACCCGGGATTTTTGCTCCCCCAGGAGTCGAACCCGGGTGGGTGGGTTGGCCACTGCCATACCCAACCATCGAGCCACTGGCTCGTTCTCCTTTGGGCTTGGAGTTGAGTCTGGTGACAACATGGTTCTCAATAGAGGACACAGGGCTCCACGCACAGGGCTCCACGCACTGGCCTCCGAGGAGTACAGGGAGGCATAGAAACCCCCCTCTCCGTCGCTGCACACGTAGCCCACGACGAAAGGGCCGGCGCCGCGGCATTCCAGGTGGTCGCAGCCATCTGCCGTGCAGAGCACCGCCGCGCTGTAACTGTGGTCCCGGAACTCCGTCGGTCCGGCTAGGGCTAGCTGCGGATAGGGGAACTCCCACTGGCGGCGGCGGAGTTTTTTTTTTTGTTCGAGTGAAAGTGCGAGCGAGCTGAGCTGAACTGAGCTAAGCTGGGTGAAGTGGAAAGAGTGAGAAGGCAGTGCGGTGCAGCCTGGCCTGGCCTGGCCCAAACAGTTGAGGCCCATATATATTGTAATAATACGTACAATAAGGTCGACTAGATAATTTTGATGCTTCGAAATAAACGATACTTATCCAAAACATCTCTATCTACAGCCATCAGCTATCGACCGTAAGAACGGAGCAGATGAGCCAAGCAAAAACCTTGGCAGCCCATAGATCAGATCAGATGTCTTTGCTCATGAAACATGTCACAAACAGAACATAGGGAACACCATCTCCAGTTACCACTACAGGAATGGTGAACTGTGCCGACGGCCAGAACCTGTGCCGACGGCTATTTATCGGGGCCGTCGGCACAGGGGCGTACCAGGACCAGCCGTCAACAAGGCCGTCGGCACAGAAACGGCCGTCGGCACAGACATTCTATCCCGACGGCCACCGTCGGGACACAGGAAGCCGTCGGCACAGAATATCAGGTGACGTCAACGGCACTCTGTGCCAACGGTAAAGCCGTCGGCACAGGCCTCTACCATTTTTATTCATTTTTATGTATATTGATACACCGAATAGCTATATGTATATATACAGATTCTACTAAAATAGTCATAATGTTTTTTATCCTAATCTTCTTTTTATGTATCTATTTATTACTCTCAATTAAGTTTAATATGTTTTATTCATATTCTATGTACATAGCTACGCCGAATAGCGGTTTCCACCCACATAAATTAACGTCGCGAATAATTGTCTATACCGGATCATCGGAACCCCACCAAAACCTAAGTTGATGCATACCATATGTGTACAAGTGTTTTGGGTGATTCAAATGTCCAAGAATCTACCCCGGTGTGTGACCGGCTTCACCGGCTTCACTTTCTCTCTACCAAGTGTGTGGACTTAGAGGTGAAAACTTCCACTTCGGACGAAACGGGGGCAATCTTGTAAAAACTTGTGATAAAAGTTACATTGACAAGCAACCAAAAAATTCAACTTTGCTACCCCTTTCGACTACTTTTCACATTGATATTTAACAAACCCTGCAAATTACATTGACAACATAAATTACACAGAGAAGAAAATATCGGTAGTAGCGAGAACACAACATAAATTGAAGATACATGGTACTCTGCAAATTAGAAAAAGAAAATTCATCTACCATCGACGCAGCCTCCCGCATCACTCCTGCCTTTCGACGACGCAACACCCTTGCCCTTCGACGACGCAGCACCCTTGTCCTTCGACGACGCAACACCCTTGCCCTTCGACGACGACGCCGCCGCCGCTGCTGCAGCTTTCTTGCTCTCTTCACTCGGCATGAAGATATCATCTTCATCCTCGCTCTCCTCGAGCCATAAAATAGAAAATCTTATAGCGCTGGCCAAATCTGTAAAGTAAAGGTTGGGACCTAGATATGGCATCTACCAACTATATTATCCAGTGATGGTAACCATGCGCAAGCACTACCTAAATTAACCATGCCCCTTTCAGAACCACGTCGGATCAAAGTTGCCTACCTTCTCCAGTGGCCACTCTGACCGGCAAATCGGCAAATCATCACGTGGTCGTGAGACGGCAAATCGGCATTCGATCCAAACAGCGGCAAGACGTCTCTGATGATCGACAACCGTCGGAACAAGTGTTGGGAATGTTGCAAATCATCAGAGATCCTTGTCGCTGCTTGGATCCGACCGAGGGTAGGGTTCACCTTCAGCCTCCGCTCTAGGAACTCCTGCCTCTCAGAAATCTTGCTCTCTGCTACCCGTGTACTGCCAATGATGGATGTGAAGTGTACTCCTGCCTCTCTTATAGACCCGCCTCTCCGAGTGACTCCCTCCAGCTAGCCAATCAGGAACAAGTACGCGGATCGTGTGTTTCCTTCGAGAGCTTGGGAGCCATTGGATCAAGCGAATGACTCCCTTCGGCTAGCCAATCAGGAACAAGTATGCGGATCGTGTGTTTCCTTCGAGAGCTTGAGAGCCGTTGGATCAAGCAGTTGCAGTTTGTGTGTTTCCTTCGCCGGAGTGTGGGCCAATCAGGAACAAGTACGCGGATCGTGTGTTTCCTTCGAGAGCTTGGGAGCCGTTGGATCAAGCGAATGACTCCCTTCGGCTAGCCAATCAGGAACAAGTACGCGGATCATGTGTTTCCTTCGAGAGCTTGGGAGCCGTTGGATCAAGCGAATGACTCCCTTCGGCTAGCCAATCAGGAACAAGTACGCGGATCATGTGTTTCCTTCGAGAGCTTGGGAGCCGTTGGATCAAGCGAATGACTCCCTTCGGCTAGCCAATCAGGAACAAGTACGCGGATCGTGTGTTTCCTTCGAGAGCTTGCGAGCCGTTGGATCAAGCGAATGACTCCCTTCGGCTAGCCAATCAGGAACAAGTACGCGGATCGTGTGTTTCCTTCGAGAGCTTGGGAGCCGTTGGATCAAGCAGTTGCAGTTTGTGTGTTTCCTGCACTTAGAGGTGAAAACTCCCCTTTCGGGGGAACCGGAAGGAATCTTGTGTTGATTTGGGGTAGACTTTGGTTTCTCACCTTCCCATGGCCTAACCTAACACATCCAAGCAAAAAAGTCCACTGGCCTACCCCCTTTCGACGCACGTCTATGGGGGTAGACGAAAACGTTAGGGTTTTTCCAGCGGGGCTAGGGTTTCGCCGAAGCGGGGTCCTGGAGCGTCGGAACCCCACCCAAACCTAGGTTGTGCCATACCATATGTATACAAGTGTGTTGTGTGTTTTAAATTTCCAATATCCTACTCCGGGGTGTGACCGGCTTCACCGACTTCAGTTTCTCTATTGTGAGTTTCTGCACTTAGAGGTGAAAACTCCCCTTTCGGGCGAACCGGAGGCAACCTTGTGACACCTTGTGATAAAAGTTGGTTTCCCAAGTTCCTATGACCTAGGCTAACACAACCAAGCAAAAAAGCCCACTGGCCTACCCCCTTTCGACGCACGTCTATGGGGGTAGACGAAAACGTTAGGGTTTTTCCAGCGGGGCTAGGGTTTCGCCGAAGCGGGGTCCCGGAGCGTCGGAACCCCACCCAAAGCTAGGTTGTGCCATACCATATGTATACAAGTGTGTTGTGTGTTTTAAATTTCCAATATCCTACTCCGGGGTGTGACCGGCTTCACCGACTTCACTTTCTCTCTAGTGAGTTCCTGCACTTAGAGGTGAAAACTCACCTTTCGGGGGAACCGGAAGGAATCTTGTGTTGATTTGGGGTACACTTTGGTTTCTCACCTTTCCATGGCCTAACCTAACACATCCAAGCAAAAAAGTTCACTGGCCTACCCCCTTTCGACGCACGTCTATGGGGGTAGACGAAAACGTTAGTGTTTTTCCAGCGGATTCAGGGTTTCGTCGAAGCGGGGCCCCGGAGCGTCGGAACCCCACCCAAACCTAGGTTGTGCCATACCATATGTATACAAGTGTGTTGTGTTTTAAATTTCCAATATCCTACCCCGGAGCATAGGCCTTGGGTAGATTAAGTTTTCAGACCCGCCCCCCCCCCCCCCCGCCCCGCCGCCACCCCCAATCCCCCGCTCCGCGCCGGCACCCTTCCCCGGGCGCCGCCACCCCCAATCCCCCCGCGCCGCGCCTCCATCCTTCCCCGAGCGCCGCCACCCCGGCCGCTCTGGCCGCGCCTCGCTGGGCCCAGTTCTATCCTAATCCCCTACCTTCTTCTCCACCTCCGGCCGCCGCAGCGGCCAGGCAGGCATGGCGGCGCGCCACCGCAACCGGTTGCTGCATCTCCGCGTCTTCAAGCCACTGCACCACCGCCACCTCAAGCCTGCAGCTCCGTCCCCTGCGTCCCGACCTGCTGCCCTTCACCAGCGACTCAGCGACGACGACGACCTCCCCAAGAACTTCGACCTGCTGCTCTGTGGTAACGTGAGAGTTGTGTTAATTCTGTACTGTTTTGTTGATCTATAAGTACTAGATTGTTACTTGTTAAAACTGTTCGTGTATGTGAACGGCGTGCATGACACAGATTAGGAAGAATATTTGATTGCATCGTTGTTTAGGAAGGTCAATTGATTGCATTTTGTACTTGCCATCTACGGTATTTCTTGCAATGGAAACAGCTGGCGGAATTATCGTTTAGCAAATTCATGATACATGGTTAGGGATGCAGCGAATGCCATCTTATAAAAACCCCTGTTCCATGTAGGTCGTGTGCATCTTCACCTCCGGACAAAACCTAGGTTCGTGTATGTGAACTTGCTTATTAAAATCTGTAACTTGTGTGTTGCACTTAACGTGTATGCTGTCTAAAATTCCTGCTCCATGTTTTGTCACTCTAGCCCTGTCCCATAAACTTGCTTCTATCCCATTCTTGTATGTATGCTAGTGCTTGTGTCTCTTTCATATTTGTGGTAGGATCTGCTCTGTTATAGTATCAGATCCTCTAGTTTGGGCTTTTGTCAAGCGTGGTGAGTTGAGGATAATTAGTGGAAACATGTGCATTTGTGTGCATGGTTTGTGTTTGTTTGCATTGGGACATTGTCATGTTGATCTGACCGTCTTATATTGCTTCAATATTAATGTTGTCATACTTGTGTGCTAATATTTATTGTTTCTCAATGCAGTTGATTGAACAATATGAGTCAGGGCAAGGAAAGCGCGGCTACTTTGCTTAGTACGCTGAAGGCACAGAAGTCTAACCTTACACGGAGTGGACGACCTACCACCTCGCGTTACGCCGCGGACGAGGGTGCACGAGTACGACGAGGTGGAGGACGAGGTGCAGGACGAGGTGGACGGCAAGGTGGAGGACGAGGTGGAGGGCGAGGTGGAGGGTGAGGTGGAGGACGAGGTGGAGGAGACGTGGAGCACCCACCCTCCGCTTCTGGCGACGTGGATTCCGAGTTGCCCTCCTCTTCAGGCGACATGGCTTCCCAGAACCAGCTGGAGCTGGAGCTGGAGGTGGAGGTGGAGGACGAGGTGGAGGACGAGGTGGAGGACGAGGTGGAGGCGGCGCCGAAGCGGAAGAAGAGTCGTGGCGAAGCAGGAGTCCCCGAGGAAAAATACTGGCCTAAGACCGAGGAGGCGAAAACCCTCATTGAGCCTCATGGCGTTGAGTAAGTGTACTAGTTTTGTAATTTTGAACATGAAATTTCATTTTGGTTATAACAATTTGGCATATGTACTAATGTTTACTTATTGTGCAGTTCATGGACATGGACAGGCCCTAAGATTCCACGCACTCCTGGGAGCTTGCTTGGAGCTCTGATTAGGAAATATTGGCCAGGCTTGTACACTACAGGGCCCGACGACGAGCTGAAATTAGCCACGAAATGGGCGGACTATGAGGCTGCGCCGTCCCCACCGTTCGAGACAGCTGCTCACGCCGTGATCACCACTTTTTGGGTAACACATATTTTTCGAATTCCGTTCATAGTTAATGACCCCACCGTGATAACTCATGACTCACAATTTTTTTATGCATGGTTGAAGCGGTTTTATCGTGTGCTGGACCAGCAAGCTGCGGATAGCACTTTGCATGCTCATTGTGTGAGGTTGACACGGCAGCAATTCTACAACCAAAAGTTTACATCCGCCAATGACTTTACGTATGAGAAGACGGGCAAGAGGGCCAAGAAGGCGGATAATGCCAAGAATGCAGCGGAGATGAGAAAGGAGGAGTACATTTCGGTAAGTAAATTGTCAATGGAATTCTATATTGCTGCTAAGTTGTCATTGCATTTAGCTCTTCTTGAATTGCCTTTTCAGGTTATGCCCGACCGGGCCGACGGCAAAGAAGACGCATGGGATGCGTTGGTTAGGAGGTGGGTCGGGGAAGACGCGGATTTCGGCGTCGTGAGCCAGCGGAACAAGGCAAACCGAGGCTCCGAGGGAACACACAGTGCGGGAAACTGCAACCACTTCCTCTTTAAGGATAAGATGGTATATATATACATGGAACGACGTGCATTTATTTTTACCGCATGTTTCTACTTGGTATGAATAACATTTCTTTTCGTGATGCAGGACGCCGATACTGGGACAGTAAGCTCCCACATCGGTGCGTGGAAGAAGATGAGGGAAAAGAAGCCCGATCCATCGAAGCCTCAGCCACAGGTTCCTGAGTACTACGGCAGAACCGAGGAGGCCGTGGACAGCTACTGCACGACGTTCCAGGGTTTTCACCCGGAGGTGGATGACCCTTGAGCGAGGAGGTCGACGAGAGGTCGGTATATATATATATACATGGAACAACGTGCATTTATTTTCACCGCATGTTTCTACTTGGTTCTTTTCGCGATGCAGGGTGGTGGTCCTCTCGGGGCACGGAAGGCCGCATGGCCGTAATCGCACTCTTAATAAGGTGGTTAGGCCTGCCATGACCTTCACGCAGGCAAAAGCTACTCTCCCTGACAACAGCCCACTGATCCCGCCTCGTCCATAGCCTCGTCGACCCACTCGCATCGATGTAAGTTTTTTTGCATCCTCTTTCCGATATTCGTTCTTGCATGGCTAAGTTGACGAGATTCATTCTTTTCGAAATTGTAGCCCGATTTTGAGGAAGCCTACGCTGCCGCTCATGCGGAGTATGAGGTGGCCTTTGCCAAGTGGGAGGAGATGAATAAGCCTTGGACCGAGTATCAAAAGTTGTTCCGAGCTGTAAGTTTTAACCTTTACTTTTGTCAAATATGACAAGTCCCACTTCTCTAGTTTGAACCTTTATTTTTGCAACACCTGACATCTAAACTATCTTGCAGTCGGTGCTGAACTTTTTCACCACTGGAGTGCGGGTAGCCCCTCCTATGGACGAGCCTCCGGAGCCGGGTACGACTCCACGGATGCCATCGAGGGACGTGTTCGCTCTCTCCTACTACAAAAGTACCCCGGTAAGTTTGATCCCAAACCACTGGTTACTGCTTTCCTTTGCCTCGCAGTTGCTAACTCTTGCTCAAACATATAGGAAACGGGATGCTCGTCGGAGAACCCACACATTGATCCTTGTGCTTCTCCTAGTTCCTCGACGGGTTCGCCTGGCATCACACCGTTACATACCGGTGGTCCTTCTCCCGGTGCTTCAGCTTCTCCTGGTGCTTCGCCTACTTCCGGTGCTTCTGCTGCGCCGATCCGACGCTCACCTATTATCAGCCGGGGAGATATGGGGTTCACCCCGTCGCCGTCGCCGCAATAGATTTAGGGCTTTGGGCGTCTAGACATCTAGCTATGTATGTATATACTTGATGATGGTCCTATGTGTATCTACTTGATGATATAGCATTTTGCTTGATGGTATATGGAGCCGATTTTGAGGAAGCCTACGCTGCCGTTCATGCGGAGTATGAGGTGGCCTTTGCCAAGTGGGAGGAGATGAATAAGCCTTGGACCGAGTATCAAAAGTTGTTCCGAGCTGTAAGTTTTAACCTTTACTTTTGTCAAATATGACAAGTCCCACTTCTCTAGTTTGAACCTTTATTTTTGCAACACCTGACATCTAAACTATCTTGCAGTCGGTGCTGAACTTTTTCACCACTGGAGTGCGGGTAGCCCCTCCTATGGACGAGCCTCCGGAGCCGGGTACGACTCCACGGATGCCATCGAGGGACGTGTTCGCTCTCTCCTACTACAAAAGTACCCCGGTAAGTTTGATCCCAAACCACTGGTTACTGCTTTCCTTTACCTCGCAGTTGCTAACTCTTGCTCAAACATATAGGAAACGGGATGCTCGTCGGAGAACCCACACATTGATCCTTGTGCTTCTCCTAGTTCCTCGACGGGTTCGCCTGGCATCACACCGTTACATACCGGTGGTCCTTCTCCCGGTGCTTCAGCTTCTCCTGGTGCTTCGCCTACTTCCGGTGCTTCTGCTGCGCCGATCCGACACTCATCTATTATCAGCCGGGGAGATATGGGGTTCACCCCGTCGCCGTCACCGCAATAGATGTAGGGTTTTGGGCGTCTAGACATCTAGCTATGTATGTATATACTTGATGATGGTCCTATGTGTATCTACTTGATGATATAGCATTTTGCTTGATGATATATGGAGCCATTGTGTGATCTTGTTTGTTATGGAACCAGCTACAAAGGGGCTGTAGGTAACAGATCATAGCTGCTACTCTTCCTTGATGGCACCCTTGTTGCTGACGTAGATACCGTCCAAGAACTTCCTCATGTCCTTCTTCTTCACGTGGCCTTTCTGTTCCAAGGAAAAATGGAACAGTCGATGGTCAGGACGGAGATAACCACCAGCATTGTAAGATCAATAAAATGGACAACGCATCATGCTGCAAGTGCAACAGTTGTGAAAGTAATGCAATTGTTCCAATAAATACACATATTCTACTTCTATAGTTGGTAGTAGAGCCAAGCATTCTATTGTGAAGTATATAATCATTACGAGGTATGCTACAGCCTACTGCATATATAAATAAAGGATCACCCGTAATGAAAAATCAAATGCTAACCCGTTAAGGACCCCCCAACGAACTCATGCTAACCCATTCCCATCTTTAACCTCTCGTCACTTAAGATAGCTTGGGACTCAGAAGTCAAATGTAAGTATTATGAGGAACATGAGGACATGATGAATCTTCCGCACTGGTTAACAGTATCTGATCTACTTGACTAAAATATAAACGCATGCGATGCACGACGCCAGATCAGCATGGATCCAGATCGACTAGACTAAAATAATAAACAGTCATGTATGGGATGTCAGGGATTCACATGTGAAGGCGACCATTAATATTAAATGTGCAGCTCGATCTCCATATCTCATACTAGTATATTTTTAAGATTTGGCCGGTGGAATTAACTAGTGATGGGTTTCTCTAGCTCACATGTGGAAGGGGACGAATCTGATTAGTAATAAAATTATGGATTATGATAATATAAATAAGTTTGTTCTGATTAATACATAAAAAAACTGAAATGAAGAGTAGACGCGGTGACACAGGAATGGATGGAGCATCCATGGATTAATGCTTAATTTACCCATGGCGGGACTGGACAAAGGACCAGTAATGATATGTTCTCGTCAAAGATCTCAATAATTTGTGCATTTGCAAACCAACAGTAATGATATGTATCAGTTTATCCACCCTTTCAACGTCACTAGTGGAATTCAATGTTGATTTGACTAACTAGTTATAGTTATCAGATCACCATCAGCTGATATAATTAAGATGGTCAGCTGAATATGATTAAAGCATATTTCCTGCCTGCCTTGACTACAGAAAACCTAGCTACTAGTCTACATATAAACATACGAGCACACAACAAGCTAGCTAGCTGCCAAGCAAAAAAGAGAGCTTCTAAAAAAGATACAAGAAAACTAAGAGGCAGAGGGCGCTGGTTGACCATGGAGTTCGCAACGGGGGCGATGGGTACCCTCCTCCCCAAGCTTGGAGAGATGCTCCAGGAGGAGTACTGCCTGCAGAGGAGTGTGAAGGAGGGGATTGGGACCTCAAGGCCGAGCTCGAGAGCATGCAAGCTGCTCTTGTGAAGGTATCCAATGTCCCGTTAGACCAGCTTGACTTGCAAGTCAAGCTCTGGGCTAGTGCTGTCCGGGACCTTTCCTATGCCATTGAGGACAGCGTAGACTCCTTCATGGTGCGTGTTGAGGGTATTGAGCCAACCAAGCCCGACACTTTTACGGGCTTCATCAAGAAGATCCGCAACAAGGTGACCAAGCTCAAGATCCGCCACGAAATATCCAATGACATGAAAGGCATCGAGAGCCAAGTTAGGAAGGTGAAGGAAAGATATGATAGGTACAAGGTTGAAGATGTCGTTGCTAATCTCACCACAACAACAATCGACCCTCGCCTCTCGGCTTTGTACAACAAGGTTTCTAACCTTGTTGGCATTGACAAGGCAAGCGATGAGCTGATGAAGATGTTGTCGAGGGTGGCGATGTATTCGAGAAAAAGCTCAAAACAGTCTCCGTTGTTGGATTCGGAGGGTTAGGTAAGACAACTCTTGCTAAAGAAGTGTAAGACAAGCTTAACAAGAAGTTCATCAGGGGGGCTTTTGTTCCGGTTGGTCGAAACCCAGACGCAAAGAAAGTTCTAAGGGATATCCTCCTTGAATTTGACACACAAATATATAATGCTTCCTCAACAATGGACGAAAGGCAGCTCATCAACCAGCTGCGAAAAATTCTTGAGGGCACAAGGTACGGATTGCACTCCTATTTTCATGTTTGGTGACTTGCTGGTTGAACATATTTATATGCCAACTAATCTGTGAATGGTTAATCTTAATGCCCACCTAATCACGCTGGTCTAAGGCTTTGGTCACACAGAGTACAAGACAATGAGATAAAAATTAGAATAAGTACATATCTTATATATTATCTGAATAATTATTTCTATGTCATAAAAAGTACATGCCTTATATATTATCTGAATAATGTTTTCTTTCATATCCATGTTATCAAGGCATTAGCCTGGGACTCTCCCTACCATCTCAGTGAAGTTCATTATTTTTACGAAGAAAGGTTGACTTAGTTACGAAATAGTGTATATGTTCTTCTACATGTTTTACATTTAGATTTGGAAGGCTCAACACTGTATATTTCTAGCAAACAAATTCCCTGTGTTTTCTGAGTAATAGGTGACTAGGCTGATTTGCAAAATAGTTGCATCACCTAAAGACCAGTACCAATTGAAGCCTAGGGAATCGTCCCCAGAAAAAAGTAACACAATGCTTTCTGGACAGACTGATCTTTAATGTTTAGGGTTCCAATACTAGATAGCGCGGAAGCATCCCGTTGGGAGCTACTCAACCTATCTTTCCACGAATCATTAAAAAAATTGGCTGAGCAAAATTCGCAAAAAAAAATGTTTGGACGAGCAAACGAAAATAAATTGCAAACTGAAGTAAATAGTTTAATATGATCGTTAACACTTATTTTGAAATGGGTTAACACCTTCTGATTTTGAGGGTTGTCAAGCTTCTTGTTTTAATTTGTACTACACCTAGGTAGTTTTAATAATTCAAGCCTCTTTCCTTCCTGAAAATAGGTACTTGATTGCTATTGATGACATATGGGATATACCAACATGGGAAATGATTAAGTGTGCTTTGGTGGATAGTAACACTGGAAGTAGGATAATCACAACAACTCGTATTGGTGAAGTTTCTTCAGAAATAGGTGGTGTTTACAACATTAAACCACTTTCGGTTGATAACTCCAAGAAGTTATTCAATACAAGAATATTTGGTGAGGAAGGCATAGTTCTTGATGACCAATCTACAGAAGCGTCTGATAAACTTTTAAGGAAATGTGGTGGTGTGCCATTGTCTATCATTACAATAGCTAGCTTGCTTGTTGGTAAACAAAGAGAAGACTGGCCTAATGTGTATGACTGTATAGGTTTTGGGCATGAAGACAACAATCAAGCTGTTCAGAACACGAGAAAGATATTGTCTTTCAGCTATTATGATCTTCCTTCTCATCTGAAGACTTGTTTATTGCACTTGTGCATATATCCAGAAGATTACTGGATCGAGAAAAATGCACTAATATGGAGATGGATTGCCGAAGGTTTCATCCATGACGATCGCAGGATAGGGTTATTTGAGGTTGGAGAGAGCTACTTCAACGAGCTAGTCAATCGAAACATGATCCAGTTTATAGAGCCTATAGCCGAAGAAGCAGCCTAGATGGTTGTCAAGTTCATGATATAGTTGTTGATTTGATTCGTGTCTTGTCAAATCAATTAAACTTTATCACAGTAGATGATACAGAACAACATGAGGGCGATCTTCGCCAACCACGACCAGTATTGATCGTAGGCTAGCCATCCACAAGAAGGGGAAGGAGGAGAACCTAGCATCGAGATGAGACATGTGAGATCAATCAATGCTATCACGTGTACTGGTAGTAGGATGCCACCACTTTCGAGATTTAATGTACTACGCATACTAGTTCTAGAGAAATGTGAATTTTCAGAGGAGCCTGTCGTCTTGAGCATATTGGCAAGTTGGTTCAGCTGAGGTACCTAGGGCTGGCCGGCACACGTGTTGCTGAGCTCCCGAGTGATATAGGAAAAGATATGGAATTCCTGCAGACGCTAGACCTAAGGGAAACTGGCCTGAAAGAAGTGCCAGCGTCTGTGAGTGAGCTATCAAAACTGATGTGCTTGCGCGCTTCTGGAGAGACCAGAGTGATGGCCGGGTTAGGAAAGCTGACATCCTTGGAAGAGCTGCGGCTCAGGTCGGTGGACAAGTCTCTGGACTTTGCAACAGAGGTGGGGAAGCTCACCAAGCTGAGGGTTCTAGACATCAGCTTCAAAAAAGAGATGGAGGCGAGCGTGCACAAGGATCTGCTGGAGTCTCTGCGCAACCTCCCGGAATCCAGGCCCTAGAGATCAAGATCGACACCGGAGTTGTTAGCTTTGGCGGCTGGGAAGACTGGGTGCCGCCACCTCACAAGCTCCGTCAGCTGGCATTGTCCCGCTTCAGTCTCCCCAGGCGGCTGTCGTGGATTGACTCATCGCATGTTCCACACCTCTCCTACCTGTTCATCATGCTGAAGGTGGTGGAGAAGAGGGATATGCAGATCTTGGGGAGGCTGCCATCGCTCCGCATTCTCTACGTGGTGTGCACCACGCGGAGGTGCCTGCCGTATACTGTCGGCAGGTCTGAGTTCCAGAAGCTGAGATGCTTCACAACAAATATGATGATCAGGTGTGCAGAGGGCACGGTGCTGCCGATGCTCGAGCAGCTGGACATTGGTGTTCCCGTGTCGAAGCTGCAGAACGGAGACAACGGTGGCTTGGCACCTGCGGCTGAGAACATCCCTTTGCTCCAGAGCGTGTCGTATGCAATCGAATTTAAGGGTCGCAGTGGGCAGGAGGTGGAGGCAGCGGAGGCAGCGCTGAGGCACGCCACGGCAAACCACCCCAACAATCCCACGGTCAAAATACACCATTGAAGCATTTGAGCACAAGCGCTGAGGTACTTGCCAGTTGCCACCAAGGTATAACTCTGGCTCCATGTGTTCTCTTTATTCAACCTCGACAATATATGCATCTCAATGCATGTGTAAGGTTTGCCTTTTTGTTTACAAAACCACTCATGCATAGGTTTTATGGTTACAGGATGGTGGGATCTTGAAATCTTCTACAGTCTTGTTGTCAGTTGGAAGACCAATTAATTAACTCAGCCGAGCTTAATTCTTCCTTTTCATTAGACTAGTTTGCAACACAAAAAAATAAAAAAAAGTGCCCATAAATAAAAAAAGATTATCTTATTTAGCAGTAGAGTGGTTCTGGGAAAAACAAAAAAATTAAGAAACTCATTTATTTGCTTTGTTTAGAGTTGAGCTTTTGTTAAAAACTAAAAAAAGATTATTTGTTTTGTGTTGTTTGAGCTACTACGTAGCAAAAAAAACTCTAAACTGAAAAAAAAAGTTCTCACCTTGTGTTCTTAATTATTTGATAAATACAAAACAAATGGAAAACATTAAAAAGAGTCTTCATTATATATTTTTAGGTGTGTTTTTATTATTTCCTTTTCTCTTTTTCGGAGGGTGGGTGGGGAACTCCGCCTATGCCATTTGAAGGTAACACTTTTAATGGCGTAGCCGGTCTCAAGCCCGGAAAAAAAGGAGGAGAGACCACTTGTGTGCTTGTAGAGAGTAATATATGTTTTGTTGATTTAATTATTATAGTTGGAATGCAAGAAGCATTAAGGAAAAACTATTGTGATATTAGTTTAAGAAGAAAGAACAACCATATTATTTAGATGATTAAATAAATAGTCGTTCTATCAAAGCCCGTATGTTCAAGCCAGAATCTCTGTTGAGGCGCTACAAGCAGAGTGAGTACCGACACTAACACACTTGTTAGATTTCCTTATACGGTCAGTTCCATATATAGAAGCTCTTTATTCATTAGTTTTATCACTTATACACATTTTATTCATTCTTCAATCTTTTCAGTGAAGCCTAGTACATTGTCCAAATGTTTCCTTTCTTTGCCACTCATTGGTCTGAAGCTTTATGCATTACACCTTCTCTTTCACGGACTCACTTGACCATGCGTCCGTTGCTCGTGTTATATAGGTCTTCTTGTTCAAGTTTTGACTTGCCATTTTATAAGCGGATAATCATTTATAGCATACACAGGTGATCCGGAGTACTATTCAACATTCTGGTACATATATATTACACTTTTTAAGCTAGGTTCGTCACATAGTATATACTACGGAATTTTGTGTTTGCAAAGAAGAATTTTTCGTAACAAATTTTTTGTTGCTAGTAGGAATTTCTGGTGCGTGTTTTGCTTAAATGAGGGGGCCGCCGGCACAGGATTTTGTCAGTGGGTATTCAAAACAAAATGGTAGAAAGGACGGTGAAAGAGAAGTGGCGTTCAATACCATGACCTACTGATGTGCGTCACTTACTCTAACCAACTAAGCTAACGCATGTTTGTGTCAATACTTGGATGGTTTTTATACGAAGTAAACTAGAGTTGATGACTTTATCATATGATTTCAATAGTTTACCATAATATTAAGGTATTCAGCTGCATACCCTTGAATAATTGAACATGGGAGGTCATGAATGCATCTTTCCTACTGATTACTTGCTTTCCCAAGCCTTGAACATTCAATCTACTGGTACATATTTCTGGTTATTGGTCTGAAGCATGCAATCCTGTCCAGAATCCAAATCCCAGCTTGTTTTGCGAATGCACTTGTAGGGAACGACACATAATAACTACATTCTGCATCATATATTAGAAATTACTACTCACCTGCAGTTTTCTTCATCCACAAGGTACTTCACTGCCTTACCCATGGTATGATCGATGCATAGACCAGATCAGGCTATACAAGCAAAAGAACCACCAGGCTGGTTTCCAATCCTTACTGAACCATGGCTGCCCATGTTGATTAGGCACAATGTGACCTGTAAAATAAGCGTTTTATTTACTATTGCATAAGAGCTACACCTCAAACTGAATAACTGTTGCATAAGTGTCATAACAGATACTTACTCTTACGTTAGGGCTTAAACATTGCTACCTACGACCGATTCACATGGCATTTCTGTTTCAGAAAAACAGAGCAGGGATCAGGATATGTTGTTGACACTTCAAGCATTGAAATACCAAATAGACTAACAAAGCAAGTGGCTGATACAACGATAGTCAAATGTTATGCGCACTCAGAATCCAACAATCAATTTGGTCCAGCAATATAGTTTCTTTTTTTGTCAAAAAGCTGCAACAGTACAGATTAAATTCATTTATATCCCATATTGATATATTTCCATTTTGTAATTTTCCGAAATACTTGTACAGTGGGCGCTGCTTTGGAGCCTGAAAGCTGCCGTGTCTGGCTTCAGGACTTCTCTAGCTTTGTAGCAGCGGTTTTAAATGGCTCGCATGCTTGATAAAAATATATATTCTCTAAAGAAAGCATCGCTGTAATGAAAGTGTTATTCTCTCTTGTGCAAAAAAAAGAGAACTTGTGATTCACTCGAAAACGAAAACTATGCTCCCCTGATCCAGTTACATTAACGACCTAATTCAGTACAAATTTCAACTGTCCAGTAAACTGGTGATCGCTTAAAAACACACGACAGATAATCCTGGTACTTGCCTCTCCAATACAGTATGCATCCACACTTCATTCTACTCCCCCTGGTATCAACTCCCTCTGCAAATACCATACCTACCAAGCAAGCAGAGGAACCACAAGACTGCGACGCAAGCGGATACCAGACGGAATAGCTATTCAACAAGCACGACAGAGAGTCTTTTCACGAAACAAATATCTTGGTCGCAGACAGTCAGGGTACCCACAGGGTAGGCGTACCTGCTCCGGTTACATAGCCTCCTAGTTAATCCACTACAATTTCTAACAAAGGATAGTTAGAACTGCTAATGATTAAGGAAATGTGGCTCTCTCTTCCTTGTCACTGAACATCAAAAAGCTTTTGTTATATCCTTCTTCACATGACATTTCCGGTTCAGAGAGAACAGAGGAAGAATCGGGATGTACATTATTCAGTATCACAACGTTTTTCTGCGACTTATCAAACAGAATAACAAGGCAAGTGGGTAGTACAACAATAGTCAAATCACAAAATGATAAGAAATCAAATAATGAATCTACTACAGCAATATAATTTTTTTTCTTCCAATAGGCTACAGGGAGTACAGGCTAAATGCCTCCATATCCTAGACGTACAAATTTCCAATTTATGGTTTAAATTGCAGTACAACAAAACTCTGATCATACAAGGAGAAATGCCATACAAACACAAATAGCCCACTGTTAGCTTGGACTAGCCACTTTTCAATTGACATACAAAAGGAAAATTTTGAAGGTGATATGTCTGAATCACAATTACTCAGGCAAAAGATAACTAGCACACAGGAGTCGCAAGAAGTAAAATCTTACAGGACATCACAGACACACGGTGCTCAATAAGAGAGATTCACCTAAATTGTCCGAAGCCTCAGTTTAATGTCTGTAGCTGAGATTGAACTCTGCAGTTATTTCACGAGTGCCTAGCCACTCTTGTACCACAAATATTCCATCTTATAACACATCCTTGTTGTGCTTCTATTTGCTGCACTGAGTCAATTTAAAGCAGTATTTAACTTTGGTCCTTGCAAGTTGCAACAGAAACATGAATTACAGTTGCATTTTCCTTTCAGTCTATGCATATATATTTCCTATTATTGGATTTATTACTACTGAGTTCACCAACACTTCATGATTTTACCCCCTAGTATACATGATGACTTTACCAGAACTTATACAAAGGCTGGAACCATTTCTGAAACGCAAAAGTGCATTTTAGATTAACTTCCATAGCTGTCCATGTAAACTAGAGCTACACATCGATGACTGAGACCAATTCCCAATGATGAACAAGAAGACCGATTCTGCATATACCAAGTAACCAGCAGGCAACTACAAGATTGTGACACATGCAGATCAGACGAGATACCTACCAAAACATAAAGGGAGTTTTCTTCCAACCACATAAAACAAATATCTGAGTCGCAAACCAAACAGAAATGATACCATAGGATAGGAAGACTTATTCACGAAACAAAGATCTGCCGCAAACAGTCAAGGTACCATCGGGTAGGAGTCCTGTCAATCAAACATCTACCTCCATTTACATAACATTCTAACTAATCCTATACGAGTTATATTGTACACAGTTAGAGTAGAACTGCTACTAAGGAAATGCAGCTCTGCCCTTTCAAGATGGAGCCCCCTTGTCACTGACCATCCAAAAGCTTTCTCACACCCTTTTTCAAAGGGCATATGTTGATCAGAGAAAACAGAGTAAGGATCTGATGGAGATAATTAAGGATCACAGTATTTTAGGCTAATTTAAGCATCGAAATATCAAAAGGAGCAATAAAACAATTGTCTAGTACAACAACAGTCAAATGTTACATGCGTACAGAAATCAAAATTTTCAAACTGATCAAGCCATACAGTTTATCTCCAAAAGCCACATCAGTACAGCTTCAATGCCTACACATCGCAGTCCCACATATTTCTGTATTCTAGTTTGTATTTCAGTAAAACAAAAATCTGACCATACAAGGAGAAATGTCACACAAACACAAATTACACACTGTTAGGTTGGAGGAGCCACTTGTCATAAAAAAAGTAAAGTTTCACGGTAATATAATTTGAATCGTATATCATGCATAAGCTAAAGCATACCCACGTAATTTTTACAGTCCAATTGTGTTCAAGAGAAAAAAGTAAAGTAAGTCATTTTTCAGCCCCATTACAAATTGCTGTTACGAGACTATCTAAAGGGAAAGAACAAGTTCATAAAGCATGGTGTGTGATGCCAATATGAACTTTAAAAGAACTTTAATCCTAGTACACAAGTGATCTCAAATCATCTCACGGCAAGCGTAATCTAATGTTGCTTACCGAATACCGTTGAATGGCCTAATAAAACAACCTTATACCCACTAACTTTCCGCGGCAATACCAACCAATGTGATGAATTATGCACATTGCAGAACTTTGTAACCTCAAAAACAGGAACTATACAGATCATCTAAAGGCAAACCTTGCAGGATCATCCTTGAGCGCAGGAAATGTGGGAGGCCAGATCATTAGAAAAGGATGGATATCACCCAGATGTCGATCATTTTCCTTCATGTTGTACACTTCACGCAGTTGCCTACACTTGATATCCAAGTGGAATGCACATCGACCCATCTCCAAGAACAAAAACTCTGCATAATCCCCGACATGGTTTATCCGGATAGTAGGAGTGGGTTCATCCTCAAGCTTGCAATCTGACATCCTGAGATGAGCAACCATGGCACACAATCATATGGCGTCCACCAGCAACCAAGTGTACCCCTTGTGGAGCCAGATGTGAAGTTGATGCTCTTTGCACGACTGAGATACACACCATAAGCATCCTCTGCCCGTGCAAACGCGGTCTGTATATTGCCATACTGCATCCCTTGTGGGAGCTGAATCGTGGAGATGCTTTTGGAGAGGAGACGAATCCAATTGGGTGTATAGCCGTCCTGTAATCCAGGGTGTGGGAATGGCAGAATGATGGTCAGACCTCTCCCAGTGCACAGTGGGTTGTGCAGTCCAACTGTAAATTCGCCATTCTCCACAAAGCTTATGAGGACGCCTCCGTTCCGGCAGCCCATGATGTTGGTCAGGGTGTTCTGGTAGGAGTCGAGGCTGAAGCTCGTGCGGCGCATGACGACGGCGGGCTCCAGGGGCCGAGGCAGCATCGGGAAGAAGCGTGCAGGCAAACTCGGATCCTCCCTGGCCTCAATGTAGAAGCTGAGGAGGCGGGGCGGATGGCGCTCGCAGAAGCGGTTAAGAACTTGCGGTCGGAGGCGTGGTGGGGCCAGCGCTTGCAGACAAGGGCTGCCCGTACGAGCGTGGTGGCAGTGGTGGAGCTACATGTATCCAAGGGGGTGCACAGGACACTGGGTAGGGAAATTTTTCTTGGTAAAATAGCAATTTTTCACCACATATGCACCCCAAAAAAGATTATTTTTCCCTCTTGGTGCACCGGTAGGCACCCTGGTGCTATATGATGTAGCTCCGCCAGGTGGGAAGCTGAGGCGGACGATGATCTCGATGAGGAGGTCGTCGTCGTCAAGAACCTTGGATACCCCGGCAGCCATCAGTGTCAGAGAATGCTGCTGTGATTCTCCATCCACACATGGGTTCTTCTCCGGGTCGACCCTGGAAAAATCAGCAGCGACAAAATAAAATGCAAACGGGCGTCATTTTCAAAATGGACAAATCTTCGACCAATCATCCATCAGTCCAGTGGAGCATATTACAGACAAAAAACTGCACGAAATTAAATGTGGAATGGAAAGAGATCGAGAGGATCGGGTCTTACAGTGGGGGAGTTTCCTCGGAAGCATCCATCATCTAATCTCCCCCTAAGCTGCGTTGCCGTTGACTCGCTGCCGCGAGAAGTAGATGTAGGTAGGGTTTAGGGAGGAAAATGTAGGTAGGGTTTCCCGCAAGAGGAGAAAAGGAAAGGGGAAAAATACGGGGAGAGGGTATGACGAAGAAGAGCTCACCACAGATCGACAGGGGAAAGAGAGGGTTGGTGGCCTGTCGTGTCCCGGGGATGGAGCACGACAGATTCGATGGATAAGGTGGTTTACCACGATTTTAGGAGAGAAATTAGGGGATGAGAGGTAGACGAAGGAAATTGGATGAGGAACAGAGCAAGGAAGGGAAACAGAGTTCAAACTTCTTTCATTTCTTCGACAGACTATCCGATACAAGGGGTTGACCTTTTAACCTCTTTGACACGCACTCTGCCCTCTGGGCCCCACCCTTTGTACACCGAGTTTACATACTCATGGGTCATGGACCTAGTACATGACACTTTCCTCCCCTCGAGATTGTGCTTGTCCTCAAGCGCAACACTCCAGTGGAACAGACCTTGACGTTGAAAGCCCATGTAGTCAGGAGTTAAGCGCCGCTGTACAGAAGAATTGATCCCAAGTCTGCACATTACTCACTATATGAAAGTTGGGCAAAACGGCGGCCTCTCCGCGTTCGCGTCACTGTAGCTACCACTGTTCATCTACAGTGTTCTGCAGTGACTCGATCTCGGCCGTCCACCGGTGATCGGACGGCCCACAGCAGGCGCGCTTGGCGGTTTTACGAAAAGGCCCCTCGCGGGCGAAAAATAGCAGCGCGGTTCTCCATTTCCCGGAAGAAAGGACCTAAACGCAATTTCCCGCCAAACCCAAGGACCCCGTTGCAAATCTTCAACAGAAACCCCCCCTCCCTCCGAGCTCGCGCGCGAGCCGAGCTCGCCACCGTCGCCGCCGGCACGCCACGCCGCGCCGCCAGGCCTCCCCGCGGGCATCGAAGCCCACAGCCGGCTCCGCCGTCGCCGCCGCTTCCTCCCCACCGAAGATCGCGTCCCGGGGCGCCTCGCCGTGGCGGGAATCGCCGCCGCTGCGCTCCACGGCCGCCGCCGCGTCCGCTGCCCGCCGGCGCCGCTCCGGCGACCAAACGCTGGCGGCGCCGCCCCGTGCGGGTAGCGCGTGCCAGGGCGCGTCCGACGCGCAGCCGCTTGCGTCTCAGCTCGCGCTGGTTCGCCGGCGGCGAGCACGGCGCCGCCGCGGCCAGATCTGGTCTCGCTGACGTCAGCATGACGTCATGTGGGTCCCACATGTCAAATTTGACTTTTTTTTTTTTTTGAAAAATTTGCTGGCCAATCAATATATTCAAACATGTGATTTGGGAAAATTCAACAAATATATGAAGATGGGCTCACAAAAAAAATTAATTTCGAATTTGAATCATCCATAGTTCCAAAAATTTTCGAATTCCGCCTATTTTCGGCGGTTTATTCGGATTTACCTCCTTTTTCGGCAATACAATGTTTGCGTCATGCCCTCGAATATAACGCGTGCGTCATGCAGACAAAAAAAAAATGCTTCAACACTCCAATTTAGTGAAAATTCCGATTAAATTTAAAAGACAGCAAACTCCAACGGATTTTCACGGAAGCAGAAAACTCGAAATTACAAAACTTTTCAGCTTCAGCGAAACAAAATGGCTAAAAACCCTATATGCATTTGCGCCAACGAATGAAAAGCATGTTCGAATTTTTCCGTACTTGACGATACTTCGACAATTTTGTGGGGAAAACACGGACAAATTAGAGCATTCAAATCCAAATTTCAAATTTCAGACTCCCAAAATTGTAATGTTCTTTCCAAACTCATCATTTTACAAACGTGCAGATAATTTTCCTAACTTCAGCAATTTTAAAATACGGACATTTCTAAGAACGTTAAATTTTCTAAACTTCCGGCGCAACATCAAAATTTCCAAAGGCTTCCAAACTTCAGCATTTCAAAACGGGGAAAATAAAAATAACATATGAACAGCTTCCCACTTCCATCAATTTTCAAAATTCAAACAAATTGTAAATCAATATTTCTTCACATATCCATTGGGAAAATACGAGTAATATACCAAAACAATCGGGAAAAACATACAACCCACTAATACTAAAAAATGAAACTTTCACCTTCTGCCACCATTTGGACGTAATTCAAACACATTTCTCCTAATTTCAATTAAATATTGATGCTGAAATACAAACCTGTTCGCACATTTCAGGCTACTAAACATTTGAGTGTTCTACAAAATATTTTCTACAAAATATGTAAAAAAAAATGCTAGAAAAAAAAAACTGGCTACTCATAACAAAATAAACAATATGGTCGCAAATTCTAATTTGGCCAACGTTTAGATGAATATACCGATATTCCATAAATATATCCAAGATACTCCAATAAAATGGTACATACTACTTACGGTAAATTACAAGTATATTTGAACAATTCAAACTGGCCGAAATTTCGACAACATACGGACTACTCATAACAAAAATAAACAATATGGTCGCAAATTCTAATTTGGCCAACGTTTAGATGAATATACCGACATTCCATAAATATATTCAAGATACTCCAATAAAATGGTACATACTTACGGTAAATTACAAGTATATTTGAACAATTCAAATTGAAATTTCGACAACATACGGACGAACTTCCCCCAAATTTCAATCAGATTCAAATGGATCTTTCTGTATTACATAAAAAGCGTCGAGCTGCTTGTGTTGATGTTTTGTTTTACACCTGTGGTACATAAAATAGGAATCCATACGCACCACGTCACAAGCATCCCACTCATCTTACTAACATGTACGTTTCTATATTAATTTTCATGAGTACTTCAACATTGCTCTGATCTTCCTATTTCTATGATTTTTGATTGTATAGTGTGGTGATTGTTAATTTCATATGATCCTGACTTCATAGATCCTTTAAATATGCTTTCAAATAAATTACTATCCTATTTTGCCTACACATGTGTACATAAATTTTGTAAATATGAATTAATGTCCCACTAATAACATGCCATACAATTATGTCCATCTTAAGAATTCCATGTGCAGACATGAATTATTAGTATTCCATTATTTTATTAAATAAAATAATGTATTCCACAAGGAAAACCATTAGAAGAGAATGTTTACGAGGTCAAAAATTGAAATTTTGCCGAACCACTTAAATACAATTACCCATTAGTACCATGGGCTCAACAATATCAACATAGAAAAACCGCAAATGCAAATATTATGAAATAGCTTACCTGTTTAAAAAAACAAAAAAAGTATGTTCGAACTGCGAATCAAGTTCAGCAATAGTGTCGAACAGCTGTTAGAAAAAATTCAAAAAACATTATGTTCGCACTGCAAATCAAATTTTAAAATAAAACATGCTTTACGAAATCTGTAACACATTATACGTACTGTTTTACGGTATTTAGTCTATCTTGCACACCTACTAACTGCTTAATCGAATATTTCATTGAATACGACCAAAGTTTAAACAAACATAAAACAAAAAAACCCGACAATTTACAAAATATAGCCAATTTTCACAACTGAATATTTGAAACGTTAAAATGCATCCCAAATCCACTAAAAGGGCCCGGCTCGCGACGCACGCCCATGATAATTTTGCGACCTGCAATTCAGAAAATTATGAAAAATATACCAAAATGTTCGAAAAAATATAAGCTATTTATTTATGACAAACTCATGCATGATTGAACAACTTAGATTAAAACTTAGCTACAATTACTAAAAATGCCACTTTGGAACATTTCAACATAAATTTCGAAATTAGGCCCTCCAAAAAAAAGATTCTTTTAAATCCAATCATTTTACGAAACTGCTTAAACTTTTCAAATCCAATCATTTTACGAAACTGCTTAAACTCTCACATGTGGGCCCAATTCAACTAAACGATCTGCACAACATGAATAATACTACAAAAAAATCGTCATTCTACAAACATGAAAACAAACCAAATCGCAAAAAAAAAAAAAACTTCACCAATTTTAACTAAACATTCTTTAAACATGTTTGCAAAATCCAAAATTTGTCAACATTTGCAATACAACTAAACTTTCCCGAACTGTGAGCTCGAATCCAAAAAAAATGTATTACCACTACCTACACACTTAAATTCAATATCATTTACAAAATAGAAGCATAATTAAACATTCAAAACTGCTAAAATATTACAAATACTCCAAAACATATCAACATGTTCAAAAAAAAAAATGGTACTTACTAATGCCAAAACACGACCATATTTAAACAATTCAAAGTAGCTAATATTTGCATACAATCTAAGTTGACTTCATCTAATAATGAAGCAATTTAAATTTAACAAATACTCACAAAACATATATTCTTTAATTATGCAGTTATCTTACAGAATTATGAAAAAATACGACCTAACAAAATCGCGGCGTGACGCCGCGTTAAATTCTACTAGTTAGGAAGACACACCGCACAGATGAACCTTGAGATGCTTTCAGAGGTTGTATAATGCCAGGATCCCAAAGTCTGACAGAAACGTAGGTATTCTTCAACTCAAAAATCAGAGAGTTTGCAGTCCTTGTAGCTCCAGAAAATGAGGATATCTCAGTGCCAAAGAAACACCATGAAGTGGCAGCTTTGTCAATTTGCACGTTATTCTTCCAACACCACCAACATAGCCTCTTGGCAATGCCGACCTTAGCTGAACTAGTCGCATGCAAGATAACAATGAATTGTCTTGGCAGGAAACTGATGTTACTGAAATCCACACCAACCGTCCGCTGCAGGTCACATGCCAGATAAGAGATCAAAGACACTTGAAACAACTCATGCAATAGCTTCAACTGCCTCCAGAAGACACTATTGTGCCTCCCTGACAATAGCTTGTCAAATCCAGGTTGAATACCTTGGAGTTGAAATACATGAAGCTGTAACATCATATGTATGCACTGCAGAAAATGAGTTATAGTGTTGATAAAAAATGCCAGCTTCTGTAACATCATGAGTATGCCCTGCCAATGATCATAGCTTATCCAAACTGTGGCCAGAATTCCCAGAACCCAATATCGAGTGGCAAAACTGGTGGCCTGTAGTTGTTCGTTCACAGACGCAGCTAGCATGAGGTAGAGCAAGTGATAATTTGTCACCTGAAGATTGTCAGGTTCATGTACATGTAAACAAGAGGAAAATCTCAGCTGCACTTGAACTGTAGGTGTCGAGATTCCAGTATCCCACTGAATAACATAGAGTGACATGAGAGTTTCAGGTGGTATGCTTCTCTGATCTAGCCCAAAGAAGCAAATATCTGGAACAAAATAAAGAAGCATGGGATCCACATGTGTTGGAGAAGCACGTTGTCTTGAGTAACTGTACTGACAACAGAACTTTGCATCAGTCTTGCCTCCAGCTATAATTCCTGGATCCCATGTCTTTAGAGCATACATAAGAAGTGTCAAGGACAGAGGTGAGTCACTTCCAAAATAGCATGCACTGTGTAAAATCGCTTTCTCCCACTTGATTAATAGCACCATCGACACGGTGTGGCCCTGCCATGAGCTGAATGCATTTCTTCCCCACAATGGCGTATCATGGAGCCCTTGCCACACTTTACAATCAGTAATATTGTATTGTACAAAATCAGCATACAGTATGAAGACCCCTATCCCAAAATGTTGCAGTTTGTTCATCACGCTTCCGTTGCACTCACGTTCACATGGATATGACCATGGTTTCAGCTCTGTCAATTTTGCATCCTGATGTACCACAAACAACAAGATTTCAGTAATAACTTGGGCTGTCAAATTTTCTGAAGTACTCAACATTTTACCATGTGAGTTCATCTCCATGGCAAGATGAACATAAGCATTACCAATAGAACTGTGCCAAGCATACAACTGCGTCACTTCAAACATCACCAATGCACTAAGCAAGTAACTGCAAACACAAGCACCAGGACTGAAACCGCCTCGCCTCCATGATGGCATGGTGTCCAGAGAGCGAGCACATGCGAGAAGTTTCAGATTACCAAGTGAGTGCACGTAGATTACCTTCCAATTTGAAGTGAGCGCCCCTGGGTCCCATGGTACAGAGAGTTGATCAGCCCAAGAACACTGCAGTAGATAACCAGATTGTGCAAGTCTGCCCCATGGAATAAAACCTCTACACTGCGATGATAGCAAAAGCTCGAACACCCGGGACTCTACTGTTATACCAACGTTACCAGGGCTGAAAGAACTTCGACTCCATGGAGACAGTTCCTCGACTTCAAGACGCTGGTGACATGAAGTGTTATCCAGAGCTGGTTCTGGGGGGCGTGTCAGAGTAGAAACAATCAGTATAGACTGTGCCAGTCGCAGTGGCCAGTCCATGCCACAGTCATCTCCCTTGGTGTCAACTTTGAGGATAAAGGCTAGAGGGAAACCATAGGTGGGCACCATGGCAGACACGGCACTCCCCTGTTTTTTCTTCTTCTTCCAGACCCAACACACATGACGCCGTGTGATCCGAATGCCAGACCTCCACTTGACGACCCCCGGGCGCATGTTGTTGCTCGTATGCTTGCCATCGTCGATACTATGCATGAGGGACGGTTGCATGCCATTCGATACCTTCGGTGCACTGGTGAGTGCTACGGCTTCCGGTGGAGTTGTATAGGATTTGGTCACACTCCACGAGACCATGGACAACTCCTCAGGGCTGCTAGCATTGTTACCATTGTCCATACCGTCTTTCAAGCAGGTCACAGGCGTTGGTGCCATGACACTCACAGTGTTGGTGTCCATGGCCTTGTCCCTCACAGCAAGAGCATCGAGTTCATGGAAGACGTTAATGATGGTGGTTGAAGGAGACGACGTCGCCGCCCTGAGAGTAGGGACAACCACAACTGGTACACGGCAACGTGGGCGGTAGGCACTGACAAGGTCGATGGAGCGGAAGGGGCGAGGTCAGCCCCACCTGGGTAGCCGTCGGCCTCGCACTCCATGGCAGCGATCTCCGCCTCTCGTATCCGTGCAAGAGATGAAGCTCTCGTGATGCTGGACGGGGATTGGGAACACTTGGATGCCTTCCCGCAAACCATCAATGTAGTTGTGGACGAAGGATTGGATTCTCAAATTGGAATTGAGGTCCATCACATGGTTGATGCATTCCCAGAACGTCGTCGTATACTCCGCAACTGTTCCCGTCTGCTTCACCTCCAGCAACCATGGTGCTGCGTTGTGGTAGTCGGAAACGGTGTCTGTCGGAGACGTCCGCGAAACATCATGAACACCAGGGAGGCAGCAACCATCATAGATCACCCGGCCGTGCAGATCCTCGCGATATTGCTTCGCCTGATGCCTCGACCCGAGTTTGGCACTGAGAAGGTCACCGACGGGCGTCTCAGCGCGGCTCGGCATTTCCTCAAACAGGTAACAGGCGGGGACGAGATGCATCTCGGGGCTGTGCATGGCGAGCTTGGAGAAGGCAACGATCTTTAGCACAGCTTGCTCAGAGACGTCCTTGCTTTCTTCGAATCTTCCGAACGCCAATCTGAATCAGCAGATAACAAAAGCAATCTCGATCCAAATCAGTCGGTGTTACCGGAAGTAGACTTGAAACGCGGGGCGGATCCGGAACCTGGCTCTGATACCAAATTGTCGTGTCCGGGGATGGAGAACGACAGATTCGATGGATAAGGTGGTTTACCACGATTTTAGGAGAGAAATTAGGGGATGAGAGGTAGACGAAGGAAATTGGATGAGGAACAGAGCAAGGAAGGGAAACAGAGTTCAAACTTCTTTCATTTCTTCGACAGACTATCCGATACAAGGGGTTGGCCTTTTAACCTCTTTGACACGCACTCTGCCCTCTGGGCCCCACCCTTTGTACACCGAGTTTACATACTCATGAGTCATGGACCTAGTACATGACATGGCCGCCGCCGGTGACGGGCTCAGGTCGGTCGCCGGCGGAATCGCGGCGCCGCTCCTTTCTTCCAGTAGGGAGCTTGCGGTGGAACAGAGCGAAGTGACCCACCCCACCCCAGGCCAGCCCAGTTAATCGTTTAATGAGGCCCATGGATCAACACGTTCATTCCGCTAAAAAAATATCAACACGTTCATCATAAATCAAATCATAATTCGGTGTTAGGACACAGGTTATATGCTATTCAAAAACGATTATCCAAGCTCAACAAAAAAACGATTCTAAAAAATGGTTGTTCACTCCTTCCTAAAATATAATACATGTAAATATTTTCCCAAGTTAAAAAAATTTAAAGTTTGCCGAAATCAAAAAATAATAATAGTGTAACCCGTCTATCATTTCTTTCTCGAAACTATTTTTTGTTGCAAAAAATTGGTTGGAAAAATACCCTTTCCACCACTATGATAAATCTCCGTCCCCTTTGGCTACGAGGTCCGCATTCACTGCCTCAGGGGAGGGGGGATAGCCGTAGCAGCTAGGAGGAAAGGAGCACAACGATTGGATGGAGTGATGTCGATGATGGTGAGCGACAGGGCCCATAAAATGAATAGAAAAAATCGGAGGTCCTTTGAGTGTGGTTGCTCAGTGGCACTAATTCAAAACTATGAATTAATGCGAACGACCTTCTGCAGCATACAAAGTCCACTTGATTCTCACGGAAGACAAAGGAAAAGGGAAAGAAAATCGTGAAGAAGATATCTTGTTCTTCTTTTTATCTTTGGACCCTTGTCGAAGAGGATTGGTGGAATGCATCGACGATGTGTTCGGGTTAGGAGGCGGTGGCAGCAGTGGACCATTAGCCATGGGTAGAGAATATAGACATAAGGGGCGAAGAGACTACGTCAGTGTGTTTCATGTAATTAGGGGAGGGTGATTGTTCTTTAACTTATCTAAAATAGCAAAACTATTAGTGTGTGCTTAGAAAAAATGAAATTGTTAAGGAGTGGGTCTACCACCTGCCGGTTTCCTTTTCCGCCCTTCCGCCCGCGATGGCGTCTATCCGTGATGAGATGGGAGAACAGCAATAGGAGAGAGAAGATTGTGGTCGAATAAATACTAGGAATGTAGTAGTAACTAGTTGAGTGCCCGTGCGTTGCTACGGATTCCTCATATTCATTTTGTGTCAGACATTTGAACATAACCCACATGTATAGAAAGAGATATCCCCATATTATTCTAAAAAACAATAAGATTCTACGTTGCTTAAAATGTAATTCTATAAAATACTATAATTCGACATCATATCCATAGAAAGTAACCTTGTAATTACCTGCCTCCGTCCCAAATCATATCCATAGAAACTTTCTTTCTTCGCCGCACACCAAAAGCTTTGTCAATTCTTCTCTTGGTCGTCTAACATACAAATCATCAACCTCGTTCAAATTTTAATCCTCCATAAGCACCATGGCAGACCTGCGTTTAGTTTCTTCATACCGCTACAAGAACTATTAAAGAACTATTGGTTCCTCTCGGGTAAAGATAATGTAATGCGAGTGCGAACAGTGAGATCCTGATATAAATTCCCAGGTGCACCATTACATTACACAGACAACTTCTTATCCATGTTCAATCGACAACAAATCAACCGAAAATTGGTTTTAAAGAGAACACATATAACTGAAAAATATGTCCTAAGCTAAATGCTCGTGTGTTGACCACCTTTTTTTTTCTTCCGTCTAGTGTGTTCTAAGTGTCCTCTTCAGTTAAAATGTATATTTTTAGGACATGCATAAGTGAACTAAAAGCATCGCCTCCAGAGTCCCGGACACGTCCTCGATCCAAAGAAAAAAGTCACGCTAAAACAAAAACCAAAAAAGAGCCGTTCCAGCAGAGTTCCTAGGCAACTCCCAATCACCCAAGAAAATTGTGAGTCCTAGATTTCATCTCTCCTTCCTTGTCTATCGCGAATTCAACTCAAGAGGAGTAACCCCGGCAACACTCGCCCGGACCTGCCATTATCGACGACTGGAGGTCATCCCTCTGATTCCAACGATTCAGCAAGTTCCGGTGCCTCCGGTGCTCGTCCCTGCCAACCCTGGGTACTAAAAGCATGTCTCCTGAGACCAGTCATATGAGCTGATTCCCATGGTTGAGCCTGATATCCGTTTTAAAAAACAGGGGTAACCAAGAAAAGCTTGTCGCTGCTTTTTTTTTACAGAATTAGTGCACTGTTGTGATAAGACAATAATAGCAGTTCTGTCTTGCATTGATCTCTGCAAGGTTATTAGTAGTACTAGTAATCGTGCCCGTGCAATGCACGTGTTGACTAACCAAAAATTTCTAAACGCAAAGAGATTAAATTGAAAGCATAATTTGATTTATGGTATTGTTATTACTACTACCATTTTAAGTAAGAGGGCGTAAAACACCAAAAAACATTGTTTTTCATAGATTTATCGGTGTATTAGAAAGTCCAGGGCGTAGCATTAACCGATGTATAATCTTAGGTTTGTATTACATATAGGAGTACTGTCGGGAGGAGAGTCAAGGTGGAGCTTTACAGACTCCAATCTGAACATATTGGCTAAGGTAGTCAAGATAGAGCTAACAAAAGACGAAGAATTACAGAGTAAAGGGAAAACACAAGTACAAAGGAGACATCATACACACAACTTTGTTTCTTCAAACCACACCAAGCTACTCTAACTTATAATTTAAGTACATAATTTTGCTTCTATAGAGAAAAATATCGAGATTTGCTTACGGGTACAAAAGATACAAAACGGGGAGTACATCGAAAGAATTTAACGATACCATGTTTAGGGGTCTGATTTAAATGGAATCCAGAGCAGTAATATTGACAACACACGAAATTACATACTGTAGTTCGATGGTCTATTTGACCGTACAATCTCCAGCACTACGTTCTTGGGCCATCCATACGACCTTCATGGCTGACACTGAAAAGCCCTTCTTAGATGACAACTTATTTCTTCTGGATGTTCATGGATGCACACAATGAATGTACAACACCATACCTTTGCAATGAAATTGTGTTGTTGCCTCGGAAAATCTAACCTTTCGAATATATGGTCCTCAGATTTAATTTGCTGCAAAGTTGTAGTTCTGCATAAATCTGAACTTCATATTCTGCAAAAACAGCTCAACTATTGAGTTACATTTTTGCCTGAAGGCTACCATATTGCATCTTGGAACTGTAATAAGGAACAGTAACAGTGCATAGGCATTTATGTTTGCTTGAAACCTAAAAGAAAAACACAAGGAACTGTACCATTAAATAGCAAATCACACATCTTGGATTGAGAAGTTCAGTTTACAGATGACTGAATTAGAGAAGTTCATTGTGTTGGATGCTTGCTGTCCACCGCAGAATGAACGTGCTTCTTGAATCTGTCACAGAATGTCCATTTCATCCGAGCACTGGTGCACCCATAATTACACAGGAAGTCGCCTAAACATATATTTGTTCATGTTAAAGGCATCAGCGAAGAATATGAATCTCAAGGGTCCAAGAGCTATTATGTTGCTTATTTAATCACCATATATGCACACACGCACAAGATTATCACTTGTTCCATTAACTGTTAACTCAATTGTATTTGGTGTCATCTTGTGCTTTTCTATTAGGCATCTGAGCCATGTTCTGCTAGAACAGATTGAAATTTTCCATTGTGTATCTATGCATGTCTTGTACAGGCCAGAGATCCTGGAATCACTGACATATTTGCAACACCTTTCAGTCCCCATAACTTGACACCAAATTTGTGATTTCATAGTCAAATTAATTTATGCTACTCTTTTTTACAATGTATGCTTATGCCCATTTGATCGAGAAATCTGCAGGCACCAACTGTCCTTCAAGCAATCAGCATGAATGCACAATAGAAGTATAAAGTAATAGCTAATTTTATCTCAGTTTGACTTCAAACATGCTGGCATTTACCATATTAAGTTCTCCCGCTGTGTGCCGGCTAAAATATCACCTTCCACCTGCCATCATACACATGATCGTCAGAACCCTCATAAACCATATGAACAGTAACAATTTTCTTCACGTTCTTCCCCTGCCTGTAAACATTCAATGTTTCTCAAGCATATAATCTCCAGAAATACATAAAAAGGTAGTGAACATATAGACTAATCAAACAATACATTTACATTCTAACTATGGGTTCATGGAAAATGTGAAACCGAAAAAAGGTGAAGCAAAGCATACGTATTTGAGCGGCTCCTAACAACATATATTCTTGCCATGTCCTTTTTTTTAATAATTAACAGAAGCAGTGTGTACAAGAAAAACCCAAAACCCTATTGTGTCATTCAGACACAAGAGGAGATCACAGTTGTCAAAACTTTAGGGGATAGTGATGCCATGCAAATGTTCCATGGATTAAGCACATAAGATGAAAATGAAACCACAATCTTCTTTTCATTACTACTTTTGCTAGTATTCATTGCCCCTGAATGGCATTCACAAAAAGTCAAAATTAATTGCGTGGATATAGGAAAATGAACTTACTGATATTTGCCTAAAACAGAGCATATTTTTGTTTGCCTACATACATTGCAACTTCTGAAGAGAAATTCAAATGGAATAGAATAGTAGGATGATCTGATAATTCTATATATCAGTAGAAAGTTCATTACAATTTAGACCAAATACATGAGTGTAATCAACAAGCCAGGAGTTAAGAAAATGCACTGATACATTGAAATTACCAGGAGAAGGAGTAGAAGACCTCCAATAGTATTAGTAGAAGTACTGCGAGGTGAGGTTATCTGTCGACTGTCGTAATGCACTTCTCAGTGGTACTGCGAGGGAGAAATACATGGTAGACTGAAACTGAAGATACATATGTGGATCATTGGCTTCTGTTGTCCGGACTTAAGACAATACGTAGCAATTTGAGACAAGACATCAAAGTTTGAGGCATTAAAACCAATCAGAATAGAAGAGCACGATGCTGCACATGCACCGTACCATGCCAAATTGCAATTACAGGTTGCCTGCGCAACACAACACACGAGACGGAAAACGAAACCGCCGAGAGAAGAAAACTCGCAGATCCGGAACGGAGACAGGAGGAGACGTCAGTTACCTCGAGGGCTGCTGGTAGCGGTTGGACCAGTTGCTGCGCGCGTCGTCGTCGGGGACGGGCTCGCCGACGAAATCGGGCTCCGTGTCGCCGGCGGCGACGTTCCTGGCCCTGATTGGCTGCGCCACGCCCTCTTAGCCGGATCCCCCGGAATCTCGTCGTGCTCCTCCCCGACGCCGGCCAGCTCGTCGTCTTCCCCAAACGCCATCTCCTCCTCGGCACAAACGTCGTCCTCTGGCACCGGCGCTTCCTTCTTCCTCGGGGCCCTGGTCGGCTTCTACCTCGGCGCCTTGGGCGGCCTCTTCTTCACCGACCACGACGCCCGGCGCCGGGTCGAGGTCCTCGAACTTGACAGGGGACTTCCGCTTGCGCGAGGAGGCCGCGCCGGCGCGCCGGTGGAGGAGGGCGGGCTCGGTTCCTCCATGGCTTCGATCTAGGGTTTTGGGAGCAGACTGGATTGGGCAGAGAGAGGTGGGAAAACGAAATGGCAGGGTTGTGAGAGGTGAGCGAGGAGTCGAGGACCGCGGGATGCGACGGTGGCGGATTTGGGAGGACGGTGACTGCACCATAAGCGAGCGGCGCGAGAGGTTGCCGACAACCACGGGGTGCAGCGGCGGTGGATGGCTTCGGCGGTGGATGGCTGCGGCGTCGCGAGAGGTTGCCGACAACCACTGGGTGCAGCGGCGGTGGATGGCTGCGGCGGCACGATGATTGGGATTTGGGCGAGGACGGCAAAACCGCAAAAGCGATGGGCGAGCGCAGGTGACCGGATGGGATTTGTTTTCTGGTGTGCACATCATACAACATCATACAACATTGAGAGCGTGTGGGACGTTGGATTTAGGCGTGCGGACGGTCAGGATGACCCGGATCTGACACACTCGCTCCTTTTATATTAGTGGTGATAATAAATATCTCCAAAAGCATTGACACAAAACGAAAAAAGATAATGCTATTTTGGAACTAATCAAACAAAGTAGAACTTGATAATAGAAGCACACACTCACACGTCCGTTACTCCAAGGTTCAGTACTAGCAGTTCTTTTTTGCTCTGGCCTGCATAAAAAAAGTGATACATTCCAGAATTTTGTATCATCGGTGGGTACATAGAAGATCCTCACAAGATTGTTATTAGAATTAATGTACAAAGATAATTACAAGAAATTTAGGAGAACTTGAAATATACATAAAAAACATGTCAGAAAATGAAGAAATTGCATGCTGAAGAAATCCAAAATGACAATGCATTAGTTAAGAATACGTTGCACATAATCACTTGATCATCCATCCACATATGACCATGAGCAAGACATCAACAACTTCAACATAGAACTACATGTATGCTACACTGAGATCAAAAGTTCATGTCAGGTGGCACCGCAGTATGAAGCATGTATGAAGCGTTCTGGGAGAATTATTGAAATTGATTGCGCAGGAGTTGATGCAGCTATGAAGAAAGGACATGGAGACTGATCATATATTTTTGACAGAGAAGCGGCTGAAATGCTAGTCGAACATCCGACGAGGTCTATTTATTAGGTAAGAAGATATACTTTGTTCTCTGTCTAAAAATATATAATATTCAGGTCTATTATTGCCCTACCCAACTAATTGTCCATGAACAGAACCAGAGTAGATGAGCTGCAGCAAATATTGGTCACAAATTTAACACATCAACTATCGCCACAGCATACAGTTTCTCCCGAAAAGAACTTTGTGAGCTCAAATATTATTAAGCATCAATACTGATTAAGAGTTTGTTCGTTTAGGCATAGTTTTGTCTTGTGAAAGTGGGAAGCGACGAAATAGTGTAGTTTCCGCATTTTACCAAATGAAGGAATAGATGACCATAAATAAAATGACTGCTTTGATTTAATAAATGATTCCATACTCCGTCAACAAAAAGGATGTAAGAACATAACAATGTAAACTGCAAAAAAAGGAGTGCTCAACACAAAATGATCTGAAGATCTGACACATACCTAAACATGATTGTGATCAGCATCCCGACAATTATGATGTTCACAGGCAACCAAATTTGATTAACTTCCATGTTAATGGTTCAGTTGAAATCACACCAGAGGGGGACAATGTAGAAACAATGGCCATTGATACAATGTTCTACACTAAGACATGCACTATCTCTATCTTTTGAGGCCTTGACATCTTCCAGGTCGGTGTCATGAACACCGAAGGACCCCGTCGTGGACCTGGAGAAAATATGGGCCAGAAACACAAGAGGTTGTGTTAGCTTTCACGATGATTGCTTCTAATCTGAACCCATGGATCAAACATGTGTATGATTCCAATGTCACTTACAAAAAAAGTCATACTGGAAAAACAATTAGGAGCATTTGCACTCGCGTTGCAACAGAAAAGAAACCAGATTTTTTCATTGCTCCAAGCAAGAAAATCTTCTCCATTGAACGCTGGTATTTTAATTTGCTTCTTCAGCATCCGAGGGAAAAAAATTCCTCTGACCATGTTTTCCTTTCATCTCCTTGGTCAAACAACTCTCCAGATTACACCTAGATCAAACCCCAGGTGAGCTGCAGCTCGAGCCCACTTCACTGGATTTTGAAGTGATAAAACTCCACAAATAAATTCTTCCCAAAAGATCGATTAAAATTCATAGAACTTCTTCAAGAAAACAAATCTGCAAACCAAGAGCATCGAGGTAGGATTCGTGTTCGTTGGAGAAGGGTCTTTTAGATTTCAGGCCAGATCGGGAGGACGGGCGGCGCCAAGTCGTCGGGCTGCGCCGGGTAGTGGAGGTGGATGCGGTTCGTGTGGGGAAGGTGGCGTTGATGATGACTCAACTCGATCTGTAGAGGTGGATGCATGTCTTGAGGGGATTCTTACCCGGAGAGTCATCTTGTTCTCCAGCGTAGAACAGCGGCAACTCGAAGGAGAGGTGAGAGGTCGTAGGAGCAGTGCGAGGGCGGGGACCGTGGGCATGCCCTCAATGGCCCCCGCGGCGGACGAGGCCGGGGACGCGGTGGGGCGGCGGCGGTGCAAATGCGCGCACCGTGTGTGGTGCGGGCGCGTGAGGCTGGGGAGGAGGGCGTGGTTGTTGGGGACTGCAACGCCGAGCGAAGGAGAGCAGGAGGGAGGGCAGGAGGACGGAGAGGACAGCACCGACGGTGCTCGACCCTGCGATGCGGTGATTGGGGGCGCTGGACAGAGAAGATACGAGGTAGCGATCGTTTTTGCTGGGCCGCACCTGCGTCCGTGCTAGATGGGCCTGTCCGCGAGGGAGCGATGGCGTACGAATGATGTTGGACGAAGGATTCTGCCATCGTTACGTACGTACGAACTCCCATTTAATAGTAAAGATAGAGTGATTAAATTTCTTTCCTCCCAGAACCATTTTTATTGCTAAAGAAACTGGAGCAACACCATGACTGAGCAAAACCTCCACCCCATGTGAAGGCGATGCCCACCACCATAGTACCATCGGTGGTGGCGGGAAGGAGGAACTAAGGAGAAGGATGGCGGTTGGATGGAGGGGTTGAGTCGCCCGGGGTCAACTCAAGTAATTCGTGCCGAACTATGAAAAAAGTGAAGGCCTTGAGGGTGATTGTTTAAAGTCACTCATTTGAAACCGTAAATAGTCCTCACATATCTAAAGTCCACTTCTCACTGAAGAAAATATGGAATCACCACTTGATTCTCATGAAAGACAAAAGGTAAACCAAAAAGTGCACTAGTCGTCTACTTGTTCTTCATTCAAGGACGGACGACAACGAGGAGACTCGCTCCTTAATTCGTTGGTCGATGCATCTGCTTCGTTATCACACGGTCTGATCAATCCGCGATCCACGCTCATCCACCACCACGAGCTTGGAATCCGACGGTGGAGACGGTACCTTGCTCCTCGCCTCGTGGCTCTTTCCCCAGAGAACGAAGTACAGGCCCACGACCACGAGGGCCGAGCCCACCACGCTCCCGAGGTGGAGCTGCTCGTGGAGCGCGACGACGTTGATCCCGGCGGCGACGATCTGGACCAGCGGCATGAACGCGGTGGTGAACACGGGCCCGCCGCTCCACGCACCACGACATGGCCAGGAACCCCAGCCCGGACCCGGCGATCCCGACGAAGAGCACGTCACGACCTGGAGCCTGGTGGCGGCGACCCACACGTGGAACGTCATCTTCTCCGTGGCGACCCCGACGGCGGCCATCTGGAGGAAGCTCAGGAAGAACATCCACGCCGTGCCGGAGTACAGCGCCGGGTACTTGGTGCCGATCTTGGACTGCAGGATGAACCACAGCGACCAGCTCGCCGACCCGCCCAGCAGCGCCGCCGACCCCAACGCCCACCTCCGCGCGTCGCCTCCTCCTCCTCCATGTGCAGGGTGCACCACTGATGCTGTTGCAGTGTGAGATGAAGTCAGGGAGGGGCCTTGGTAGAGCGCGAGCACAAGTGCTCCGGCGAGGCCGACGGCCGTGCCGGTGAGCTTGGCGGCGCCGCCCGTGGCGACGTCGAGCCTCTCGAGCTTGAAGGGGAGTGCGAGGAGGAAGGTGAACATGGGTGTCATGTTGATGAAGGCGCATGCGAAGGTCGCCGTGGTGTACCGGAGACCAAGGAAGAAGAGCCACTGCGTCAGTGAAGCTCTGCATGATGCATCACGGTCTCAGCATTAGGGTGAAAGTATAGACAAATTCAGATTGACCAAAACCTGTACTACAATTCAAAGCCAATTAAACTATGACCGATCAATCAACACTGTCTTACAAGAAAATATATCGATTAAGTTACCCGAGCAAGGCACTGAAGAAGAGGTAGATGAAGATCTCGGTGGTCAGCTTTGGTCTTGTCTTCCTAATTGTACAAAAGCAAATACAGATTAGTTAGCTAGCTGTTCGTAAATTCATGATACGGTTCACTTGATTAGCTAACTGACCCTGCAATTCACTTAACCGTACGGAATTTAGTTCATGTTATTTTGTAAAGAATGTAACCAATTCATGTCATGCTGACACTAACCTTTCTCTGAAGAATGCGATTGGGGCAAGGAAGAGCGTGGCGGTGAGCTGGCGAAGGACGATGAGGACGGTGGTGTGCATCCCTTCGTTGAACGCCATCTTCGTGAGCGTGTTCATCACCGCGAACACGACCACCACCGCCACCATCGCCACCGTCGGTTTACAATCCATCTCTCGTTCTTGACTGATTAGCAAGATGACTCAACAGAATCAAGTCAACTAGCTATATGATGATTGTGGTGCTAGCTAGCTAATTTAGGTCCTTAATAATTCATAGGATCAGACAGGCTTGTGGCAAGGCTATTTATGGCCTCCGCAATGAAACATTTTTTTTGGACATGTACAATATTCTACACCCTAATTTGTCAGTGCAAAACTACTATTTGCTTTAAGTTGTGCGCGCCCAAGAATGATGCCAATGTTGGGTCACGCATGAGTGGAATTAGTTCTCTAGACCATCCACTCAAAAGGTAATGGAAGAACTTGATTATAATCTTCTAAAAGAAATGGAAGAATATGTGTATCTAGCTAGCTTTATGAGAGAAGCAAGATAGGGAAGGCGACCAAAGCTAGATGCTTTGGAGAAAGATATCCTCAAACTTAATCAGGAGTATGTGTCGAAGTAAACCGCTGAGTACTATTTTAGTTGTTCCAAGCAAAAGAAGTTAGTAAATTCAATAATTGAACTGCATGCACCTATCCAGTTCAACTGAAATGCACACAAGAAAAAATATGACCATTTATGTATGTACAACAAAAGACACTATATTTATCCCCATATTTTTCACATGCCGGAGATTATCATATATTTGAAACAAAATTCAAGTCATCTCATTTCATAGCATTCTCTACCTCTAACTATCTTTTTTTGGAATTCCGTAATACAAGCCATGTAAAACCATGCTAGAATTCAGGTAATTAATACGAACAAGTCCTTAGTTTTCTTTTTGTGTGATTTTCTTTTCATTTGATTAAGTGACGATATTACAATCATCAGCAACACATAGTTTGATCCTCCGGGAGGTTTTCATATTCCATGTTTGAGATCGACGAAATGCCATTGTTCATGGTTTATAGTGGACATTTCCATCTGCTGCATATGCACATGTTTTCGCCTTTTTCTCTATAGAATCCTTTTGGAAGCACAATAGTTTTACCATTCTGGGTGCAACCTACTGAGATGGTCGCAATGCTTTTATCCAACGGTATGACTAGCGTCTTATAAATAGGATTAGCTACGTGTAAGTCCTTTTGTAATCCTATTTATATGTGATGGAACTTGTGTATACATTTTTGTACTTGTTATGTTAACACTTAAAACTCCTGCAACAAGATGGTTGTGTGCATCTATCAATGCAGAGGACAGAGGCTTTGCTTTTTTCGAAAAAGTAAAAATCTGCATGCCTAATCTTTGGAATATTGTGTCATGAGGCTCAGATTTAACACATGGGCGGCAAAAAAAAATTCTTGTAGAAATGTGTGTCTTGACACAGACTGCATCGGAAAAAATTGTGTCGTGATTTTTATGCTCCTTAAAAAAGTAGGATAGCATCTATAGAGCAATATTTATCATTTTTGTACGAAAACACAGCGCATGATTATCACGTGTTTATGCAACTAGATGGAGATTTCCATTCGTGACATGCTGATCAGATGATCCGGACACACCCTGGATTATGCAACTAGATGGAGATTTCCATAGTGTTACAACTATCGGCAGTGCCCCGATACTATCAGCAGGTAGTGCTGGTTAGGTCGTAGCTGTTGGTCGCTGCTGTATTTTTGGTTTTTTCTTTCTTTTCTTTTCTTTATAACCTGTCTTTCGGCCACTGGCCAATCTGTAACCCTTCATTGACAACCACCTTCGCCAACATCTTCATCATCGTGAAGATAGCCATCCTAACCGTTGGTTTACAATCCATCTCTCATGATTAATAAGATGAGATTCACCACCAACTAGTCAACTAGCTTGCCATATGATGATGAGTGCCATGCAAAACTAGCTAGACCCTCAACAGCTCAACTTAGACATGAGAAATGGTTGTGGCTAGGCTATTCATGGTCTGCAAAAAAACTATCGTGACACTGATACATGTACAATATTCTACAACTTAATAAGTTAAATCAGTACAAGACTGTATACTTTAAGCTGTGTTCGCCGGAGAATGATGCATGCATGACTGCCATTAGTGTTCTAGACCGGCCATCCAAAAAGGTAATGGAAAAAAATTATTATCTTCTACCAAAAGAAATGAAAGAATAGGGGCATCTAGGTACCGCTTTATGAGAGAAAGAAATTAAGAAAGAAAGAAGTCGACTAAGGCGAGATGCTTTGGAAAAAGCTATCCTCAAATATACTTAATCAGGATTCAGGTGAAACGTTGAGATTTATATGCACTTTAATTTGGTTGTTCTAAGCAAAAGAAGTGCTAGTAAATTGTATGGTGGGTGAGCCATGAACTTGCAGAAGAGAAAAGAAAATTCTATTATATAATGGTGGTGGTGAACAAACCAGTCACTAATTTCAAACTTTATAAATAGGAAAGATTAGCCATTAATTACCCATTAGACTTTAGTGTCTAGGTAAGACCTGGACTTATTTCGTTTTCACATAAACCACACTAGCCATGATACAAATGCTATATATAGGAAAAATGCGATGCGACAGAAGGCGTGCATTACATTTTAGTGCATATAAAACTTTGAACATGTTATTGTTGAAAAGCGCACGGTTGGTTAATTTTCTCCTTCCTCAACCAATTGGAATTGGACAACTTGGAACAACTACCTTAATATAAATATTGAGAGGTACTTCCTCTGTAACTAAATATAAGACGTTTTGGTAGCTAAATTTGAGCTACCAAAACGTCTTATATTAATATACGGAGGGAGTATATGACTGTGTGCATCAATCATGCATAGGACAAATGTGTTTTCCCGTTTCTAAAAGGATATACCTAGAGATATAAGCTACTAATTGTACATATTTGTCCCATGAGAACAAAACCAGATTTAGTACATGAACTTGGCTAAAATGTGTGGTTTGGTCACGAAATTGCAGAACATGAAAAGCGAGTCAAGAAGTTGCCACGTGCGTGTGTTTTAGTCACACTCTGACGGCTGCCGTTAGTTAACATATGTGACAGTCTGTTTTTTTACGAATGGCCCCTTAAAATTTAATTGTTATGTCATTTTGAACTTTTTCTTGTTCTCCTTTTTTGTTAGGGCAGGGCGACTACGTCGCATGGGCCGAACGTCCACGTCCGTCTCTCGCTATACCTGGGGCACGATCTTGTCAAAGGCACGCCAAGTATGTTGACCACACGGCGGCCGGAGCCGGAGTAGGGGAAGACACAGTTGATCCCTTCCATCCACGGCTTCCCGACAAGTGTGGTTCATGAGGGGCAGAGCTCTCGTCCAAGGAAGCTATTTGACAAGGCTTTAGAGCTCGGGGAGGCTCCTGGCAACGGGAGGAGCTTGATGCCAATGGCGGGCATGCTCCTCATGCTCTGGATGCCAATCACGTTCTCAAACTTTGTGGAGAGCTAGGGCTTCACTGATAGGTCGGCATGATGTGCATAGGAGATTATAAGGGCGGTCATGTCGGCGGAAATCGTCGGTGGCGGACGGCCAAATTTTTTCCGTGGAAAATTTCTTTAGAGAGGATGGGGAGAGGCTGAAAGTGTGACGAGCATGACGCGGTCGTCATCATCGAGCGTCGATGGTTCTGACCCAAATCCTACCAATTAGAAGAAAAAGAGCCGGACAAAAATAGTTGAAAAAGATCTAGCAATTAGAAGAAGAAAAAATTAAGGGTGATCCACAAAAAATAGTGTGCTATGTATGCAAACTAACGGCCCCGTCCCAAAATGACCAAAACGTTTGCGTGTGGCAACTTGTTGACCCACTTTTCACGTTTTGCAGTGACTAAACTGCACATTTTTAACAACTTCACGCACTAAATCTATGTTTTTCTATTGCCCCATTACTATATCTGAATAGTAGAGAAAAAATTCCCTACATCTATGCATTTGAAACTACTTTATAAGCTACGTGTGCATGGGTGTGTGCGCTCATCGTCGAGAATCCGTGACAATCCACGAGTTTTGTCCCGCTTCTTCTCGGAATCATATGCGTAATAATTTATCTATGAGTGGAATATGGTGTCATTAGGCGAGAGTTAACACATGGCCGACCAATACTCCACCAGCTTGATACGGTCAGCATTTACCCTGCAATTTTGTGGTGTGACTTTTATGCTCCCGCGTGCATTTCGTTGATGCAAATTGGTCAGGCATCGTATCAGTGGTAATATATGTTAAAGTCATAGTGTGCTTGGCCCATGTATTATCGGTGAATTCAAAATAAAATTTTAAACGTCTATATATGGCAATAGGTGGAGAACTCGATGTTGCAATATTTAGTACCACATTGCTAGTTGAGCCGGAGTGAGACCAATTTATATAGGGAAGTCTCTCCATAATTCTAACTGATCTCAACACGTGTACCACTGAGAACCAAAGTTCGTCGCGGAGAACTCACAGCTAATGACCAAAGAGAAAAATGAGCACGTGTTTATATGCAAGTAGACCGATGACATCCAAATCCGATGCGTAGGAGTGGGCTAAAATGAAACCACTCGGAATGAAGATATTACTTTTTATTATCTTCTTCATAGAGATTAATTATACCCAAATGTTAGTTCCACGCAATATTCTTCTCATTTCACTTGATTTGGCTTTAAACCCACAAAATAAAATCAGATATTCTGCTCATTTTTCTAACGATGCGATTAGAGTTGAGAAAAAAGCTAATGAAAAATGAGCTAGGAACCGATGCTGTCAGCCGACACTAATGCATGTGTAAGATTGCAGAATATTGATTGTATTGTATTGTATTGATTCTAGATTGATTACAATGAGCCACGGTGGGCTGTATATAAAGGGGTACAGGACTTGGAGACTACGAAACCTAGTAGAGATAGACTTGGAACACAATCCTAAATTACCAAATATACCTAAACCGTATTATACTCTAACACCCCCCGCAGTCGGATCGGTAGTGACGCGAACAGCTGGAGCGTCACGGACGGTCTGACTGAAGCACAATCCGAAGTCGCGAACTGGAGAGGAACCGAGTTGATAGCCCTTGATGCCGATGTCGATGTAGCCGAGTTGTGGGCGTTGTAGTCATGGTCGATGTGCCATTGTTGGGGTAGTTGAGGTAGATGTTGCGGGTGTTGATGTAGACGAGGTAGGCGGCACGCCTTGCCGAGCTTGCAAGACTCGGGAGCGCGTCGGGAACAAAGGCACGCGCCGGTGTTACCAATACTGGACATGCGAAGACAGGGACCACCATGAACTTTTTGCGAGCCAGAGTCGGATGGAAAAGCAGAGAAGATCTCCGAATTCGGTCGGTGCATAGTGCAGATTTTTCACCGTTTGTTGCCGGAGTAGACGAAAATGTTGCAAAAAGTAAATTGTGTAAATAAAAATAGACTACAACTTTGGCGGCTCGGTTGCGATGGACGAAGACGGCGTGGTGGTTGTTGAAGACGTTTGTTGGTGTAGATAGTTGTCGGCGATGTAGAGGTAGTAGTTGCCGGGGATGTTCTTGATTAGAAAATTGTCGGCGATGATGACCACGAGCGTTGTTGGTGTAGCCTTTGTGTTGACGGCAAGGCGCGTACTTGGGCGATGTTGTCGAAGACGACCCGGCGTGGTGACAACGTGCGGAGGTTGCAGCCGTCGAGGAGTTGCCGGAGATGAGTCGACGACGTGTTGAAGTAGAGGCACACGAGGACGACAGGCGGCTAGCGACGCAATCCGATCTATGATCGGCGAAAGAAGAAGAAACGCCGGTCAAGTGGCCGGCGAGAAAATATCGATGACTAAATGATCTAATCTACTTGCGCAACCCCCGGCGGAGATGAATCTCCCCGGGAGTGGCGCGGCGGAAGCTGTGGTGGCTAAAACCTAAGCCGTGGAGCGAATTGCTCTGATACCATGTAAGATTGCGGAATATTGATTGTATTGTATTGATTCTAGATTGTTTACAATGAGCCACGATGGACTGTATATAAAGGGTACAAGACTTGGAGACTACGAAACCTAGTAGAGATAGACTTGGAACACAATCCTAAATTACCAAATATATCTAAACCGTATTATACTCTAACAGCATGAAATGCATGGCTTACAAATCAAGCAAAGGCGTCGCATTAATTCGATCCTTCCTGTCTTATTTAAATTCGATCTCTCGACCATATTTCCATCCTTTGGAATTGGAATCATATGATCAATGGATGGACGGAGCATTTTTCTTTATTTGTATTTTGCAGGAATGAGAAAAAAGTATATTTGTAGGTCATTATCACATATATTATATGTACAGAGTGGGAGTACTGTTTGAAGTTGTACGTGAAGGACCTAACATAACATCCGACGTACTGCTCATCCACATATTCGAATCTCGGCCTTCACGTGCGAAAACGAGTGCAAATGGGATTATTATTATTTCTTAAGCAGCTAGCTTAGTTTCCTCGACATTATTCATGTGTATGTGCACGGTAACTAGTTAGCCATAACACGCTTTCAAGCTAGAGAAAAAGGACAATATTTTACCCGTGGATACCCGACATGGCTGGTTATGATCGTCATTTGCCGAGTATTAAAAATTCTCGGCTAAACCCGTAAAATACTTCGTAACATCTTTGCGAGTGTTACTCTCGGCAAAGATGACCGGGCCAAGCCGGCATCTCGGTGTTTGCCTGAGTATCGTCCATCGGGCACTTAGCAAAGTTTGGTCGGGTGTCAAATAATACTACTCGGCACAATAAAGGAAAAGTCTTGTAATCATCCGGGATCGCACCCTCGCGTCCCCCGGGTCGAGCGCGTGCCACGCGTCCCATGAATTGGACACAGCGATGGGTGGAGGCCCAGCACGCTTGCCTTATCTCTTCCCCTGGGCTATTTTCCTCCACTCGTTCCCCTTCCTTTATTTCTCTCACCCACGCCGCTCCATGGCAGCTCCACGATGCCGCCGCCGGCGAGCAAGCCCGTGGCAGCTCCTACTACCTCTGTTCGCCGGCGAGGCACCCTCTCCGCCCGCTACCAACTCGACTGGCGCCATGGTTCGCAGCGGCTCCCAGCACGGCCGCGCTCCCTCCTCCACGTGCGTCGGCCGCCCTACTTACCCATGGCGCCGCCGCGAGCTCCATCACCCGGCCCTGATGCGCGGAGGCCGCCGTGCCCCAGCTCGCTCCGTCTCGCTGCTCCGGTTGCTCTCTAGCACGCCGGCAGCCGGTGCACGCCCCGCACGTGCTCCTCACTCAACCCTCTCTGGTCTCATGCCTCCTTCAGGGACCCGACCATGGGGCTGCTACCAGCGGGACGCCGGCGGCCCGCGGGAGGCCGATGCGGCCATGGCGGAGCTCCCGCGGGACCACGGCGCCTCGCCCAACGACACTGACCCCATGGGAGGAGATGCTTCCGTGGGAGGGCGGCGGTTCTCCCGACGAAGCTCGGCGGTGCTCCCTTAGAAGGGCGGCGGTGCTGCCGACGGAGGGCGGTGGTGCTATGAGCACGCGGCGGTGCTCCCATGGAGGCGGCGGTGCTTTCCGATGAAACTCGACGGTGCTCCAATAGGAGGGCGGCGGTGCCGCCGACGAAGCTCGATGGTGCTCCCATAGGATGGCGGCGGTGGTGCCCATCGGAGCCAGGTGCTGCGAGCTGATGCTGCCGTTGCTACCAACGTTTGGTGGATTTGCATCATAGGAGATCTTTTTGCTACAACCGTTTTTGGATTTTGCATCATACGAAGAACTATGCTATAGACGTTCTTTTTTCCAACCTTTTTTCCTTTGGTGCAAATGTTTGAAAGTTTCGTAGCAATTTTGTTTCATTTTTTATGCAAATCTTTATATCGTTTGTAGCAATCTTTGTGCTGCTGAGTAGCATTTTTTCTTTTGCTGCCGAAGAAGCCGGCGATGCTACCGTCGGCGTTGCTTGCTACCAACGGCAGCCGACGACGCTCCCGACAGCGCGCGACGTTGCTACCGACGTTGGCCGGCGAAGCTGCGGCGGCGTTTTTCTCCGGCGGCGTGTGCATGCTACGATGCTGCAATATATTTTTTTTTGCTATTATTGTTATGTGTTTTGCTACAATAGGATAAAGATTTTGCTACGATGTTTCCGGCGAGGTCTCCGTCGATGTCTCCGGCGAAATCGATTTTGCTACAATAGCATATTTTTTTGCTACGGGATCTCCGGCGAGGTCTCCGGTGAGGTCCGGCGAGTCTGGTGAGGTCTCCGGCGAAATCGGTCTTTTCTATTCTGTTTTCTGGACGAACCGTTTTTTGCTATATAGGGAGCAAAAGCGGGCGATTATTTGCTACACGGTAGCAAAAGCGGGATTGGTGGGGGTTGCGCGGGATCTGACGGCTGGCGACACGGGGGATCGGACGGAAAGATCCCCGGGGGACGCCTAGTCCTGTCCCACAATAAAGGCAACTCACAACCAGCGGTAGGAAACATCAAAAACACATGGCGGGGTTGTTTGCCGAGTACCCGAGGCCTATACTCAACAAACAGAAAACATCAAATGGCACCACATGTCGACTCCCTAGCTCAATTTTAAAATTGGGGGGATGAGAGAGGCGTTTTGGCTCCCGGGTACATATTCACCTTTTATTTGAAATGCATTTAAAACATATTTTTCAGTATCAACAAAATTGCAAAAAATGTTCGCGCATAGATTTGCAACATCCTATATGTTCACAAAGTCGTTTCACGAAAAACCGATATTTTATATGGCTTGTGTAAAAAAGACAAATTTTGGTACTAAATTAAGTCTTTCCACGAGACAATTTTTTGTCTTTTTTGCGCAGGCCACAAAAAATATCGGATTCACACGAAACGACTTTGTAAACATATCTGATATGAATATGGATCCACACAATTTTATTTCAGAATTTTTCGATATTTTGAAATGTGTTTTTTAAATACCGGGTTACTTTCGAGTCAAAGTGGATTTCACGTCTCAGACAATTATTTTCTTTGTTTGAGTAGGATAGGGCACAACGATTTGTACAATCCAAAAAGAAGCTAAGTTGTCACAAGAGTTGTGTTACTCCTTTGCAGTCACACAAACATCAAATATCTTTGATTACTTTTTTTACATCAAATAAGTTTGAAGTCACCTCCTCTAACTTTACCTTTTTCATCCCGAGTTACTCCAAAACACCGGTGAAACTTTAACCATGGTACACCTGGTCGAACAAACGAAAATGCAAATGAACAGCAAAAATCCATAATAAAACTAAAAAGTTACACCATAGGCCCTTTAAGCCGTCACCTCTAACTTCACCTTTTGCAACCCGACATTACTAAAAGATTAGGTAAAAAAATCGAAGAAGGCCAAACTTGCAAATTGTACTAACCTCAAAGGTTTTGAAGAGACACCGAGCCACCGCCACCCCAAAGGGTGAAAACTTAAGGTCGTTGAACACTGTGTGACTAGGGACACAACCCTTACAAACACATGGTGTCAAATTGATGTTTTATCGCCATATTGTCACGTAAGAAGTTCACACGCATAAGAACGAAACATGACAACCATTAACCACACCACGTTTGACAGTACATTTTGATCTGACATAAATCTTGATCTGGCCCAAACCTTGCCGAGACTTCCCTAATTGCGTGTAGGTGCGACTGAGCTAGAGAGAAACCGTTGAATCCCCTTCCCGACTCCTCGTATGGAAGACTTCTTAAATACATGCGGCGGCGGCGCATAGGTTTCTCACCCACACCTGATTTGTTAGTGAGCTTAACTGCGAGGGTAACCATATACCGAATCAAAGCTCATCTTGTTTTTCAGCTTGTTAAGGAGGATAACGAGCGTAATGACCCAAGCCTTAACAATCACAAGGCGAGCAGCTCGATAGTCCAGCTCTAGCCATAATCAATAGTATATGTATTTTGACATAATCAGTAGACAAAGGGCCCATGTATTGGGTTGTGCATTTTTAGATTTTGGTTTTGAGAAACATTTTTTTAGAAGAATTGGGTTGTGCATTTCAAGGCGTGCTAAGAACGTTATGGGCTTTTGGTTCTTTCTGTCGGCCCATCAAACAGTCCATGAACGACTTTTGGTTGCAGGAGCGATGGATCACCACTTGCTCCTCACCTCGTCTCCCTTCCACTCAATCGTCTCCCTCCCGCGCGATACAATCCAACCCAACCCAATCCACCCAGCAGCAACCAGTCTACACACCATGGCCGCCCTCACCGCCGCGCTTCCATCGTCACCGGCCACAGCCAAGGTCGCTGGCTCACCCTCCGCCGCGCCGGCCAGCCACTTCCTGTCCTACCCGAGCCGGCTCCGCAATGCGAGCAGGGGCGCCGTGCGCGCGCAGGCGTCGACCACGGACACCGTGACGGCGGAGCCAGAGCCGGTGAAGGCGAAGAAGATCTCGAAGAAGAACGACGAGGGCGTGGTGACCAACTCGTACCGGCCCAAGGAGCCGTACGTGGGGCGCTGCCTCCTCAACACCCGCATCACCGGCGACAACGCGCCCGGCGAGACCTGGCACATGGTCTTCAGCACCGAAGGTTCTTCTTTTCTCCTCTCCATCCATCGATCGGTCGAGCTTCGTGCATCCATGCCGGTGAGCTGAACTGAATCTTGGTGATGAAATTTGAGTTGGGCAGGGAAGATCCCGTACAGGGAGGGGCAGTCGATCGGCGTGATCGCGGACGGGGAGGACAAGAACGGGAAGCCGCACAAGCTGCGGCTCTACTCCATCGCCAGCAGCGCGCTGGGCGACTTCGGGGACTCCAAGACGGTGTCGCTCTGCGTGAAGCGGCTGGTGTACACCAACGACGCCGGGGAGGTCGTCAAGGGCGTCTGCTCCAACTTCCTCTGTACGTTGTGACTTGTGACGATCATCGACCTCAGACAGCCTCTTTTTCCTTTATTTTTCTAAGACCTATCCTAGACTACTAATTCGGTGATCAATGACTGAAATATGACGATGAAGTGGGATTTCGATCTTCTCTATCTTTTTTCTCCTGCTAATTATCCCTGCCACTCTTCTTCTTCGTGTCTGCTGAACTTCTCACATATGTGCAGGTGACCTGAAGCAGGGGGCTCCGGTGAAGATCACGGGGCCGGTGGGCAAGGAGATGCTCATGCCCAAGGACCCCAACGCCACCATCATCATGGTACTATACACTAGTTCTTCCTTAAACCTATTGGAAATCAATACCTGCATCCATCCATGACCAGTTTTACCCAAGAAGAACTGTTCCGTTGGACAAACACACACACATAAATAACTGACTATTGCACTACTATCATGAATAATTGCAGCTTGGGACGGGTACCGGTATCGCGCCGTTCCGCTCCTTCCTGTGGAAGATCTTCTTCGAGGAACACGAGGACTACAAGGTTCGTACTTAGTACTACAAATTCAACACGGATAAGACCACCGATCAGTCATCCCTGAACGCTCAAATTAATTTATTAGCTTGACACTAGTGTTTTACCAATTCGACACAACACATTATCAATACATCAGAATTGACACTTGATCTATTTATGCAGTTCAATGGCCTGGCATGGCTCTTCTTGGGTGTCCCCACAAGCGACACTCTGCTCTACAAGGAGGTAAGGAGTGTGGCTCAGCTCATCACTGATCCAGCTATCCGAGTATGACAAGATGGCTGAATCCGTCGACATGGAAATTGTGTGTACATGCAGGAGTTTGAGCACATGGCTAAGATCGGCGGGGACAACTTCCGGCTAGACTTTGCGGTGAGCCGGGAGCAGACGAACGCGGCGGGGGAGAAGATGTACATCCAGACGCGGATGGCGGAGTACAAGGAGGAGCTGTGGGAGCTGCTCAAGAAGGACAACACCTACGTCTACATGTGCGGTCTCAAGGGTATGGAGAAGGGCATCGACGACATCATGGTCGACCTCTCAGCCAAAGACGGTAAACTATTTCTCGACGTTACCTAACACCTTGCTAATATACTAGATTGAATCAACATATTCATGCTACTGTGATTTTTTTCTTGGTGGAGTAGGGATCAACTGGATTGACTACAAGAAGCAGCTGAAGAAGGCCGAGCAATGGAACGTCGAAGTCTACTGATCACCATGAATACATCACGCCATCGCCATTGAAGGACCGCAAAATGTCCTTCCACCTAGTTTTCCTTTTACGCCCCAGTTGAACCGTGCAAAGCTCAAGCTTGGGTCATATATATACGCCCTGTATCTAGAGACGAGAGTGAGTGACATGTTACCGCGAGCATGACGAGCTGAAATGATCGATGTAGATACAGACACTGACATTTGTCTCGATTGAGCTCACTCACTCACTCGCCTTCGGGTCCATCTTATACTCCATGAACTCCTATGTATATGCAGATTCTCAATCTGCAAGGTATTGTGTGTTTTCTGCCGTGTATACAATTTTTCCTACTATTGAGGGGACGCAGTGTATTTTTTCTACTGTCATTGAACAGTAACTAGTTTTGGGCCGCAGCAGATTGATTTATGTAGCGGTAAACTGGATAGCCGAAGTGGAACATTGGGCCCAATCTGGCCCACTACCAGCCCAGGAGAACCCATTCGCTCTCACCTAGAAACAAAACCCTAGCGACGCCACCTATATAACTCCTCACCTCACGCCATCGCTCCCTCTGCCGCCGCCGCCGCCCGCAAACACACACAGCACAGCCGCCGTCGCCCTAAACCCCGGCGAGCGAAGATGAAGACGATCCTGGCGTCGGAGACGATGGACATCCCGGAGGAGGTGACGGTGAAGGTGTCGGCGAAGATGATCTCCGTGACGGGGCCCCGCGGCACGCTGACCCGCAACTTCAAGCACCTCAACCTCGACTTCCAGCTGCAGGAGGGCGGCCGGAAGCTCAAGGTGGACGCCTGGTTCGGCACCCGCCGCACCATGGCCGCCATCCGCACCGCGCTCTCCCACGTCCAGAACCTCATCACGGGCGTCACCAAGGGGTTCCGCTACAAGATGCGCTTCGTCTACGCCCATTTCCCCATAAACGCCTCCATCGGCAACGGCAACAGGGGCATCGAGATCCGGAACTTCCTCGGCGAGAAGAAGGTAGTTTTGCTTTGTCTGATCCCGAGCGATCGATCTATTACGGCCAGGTCGATCACATTCTAATTTCTTATTTAGGGATTTCGTGAACTGTTAGCGTGGGTAGAAAATGTGTTCTTCTAGATTAGTCACACCGTAAAGTTTGTTGTGATGCTCTCGAGCTAATTGCATGATAGAGTTTTACATTCATCATATTTGAATTGAATGGACTGTAGCCAGGCAAATATCTGTTCGTTACCACTGAGTGTATGTCATGTTCTGTGTGTCCTTTAGCTGTAATGGCGTTCTTGTTTGCTATTTCGTACTCCATGTTATTATTTACATCTTCCATCTGCAGTTGTAGCGAATACAATTTGTGTACCATGTGCTGAGGTCACTGATTTTTGTATACTGCTGCAAATGAAATTTCTTTTACCTGATTTAAGATGCTTTGATCACTACATGCTGATACTGCTAAATGGACAGTGGCCGCTAGCATTACTGTGTTTGTGTCACCACGCCTCTTAAATTTGATTCGGTGATATTGTAGAGAAGCAAATTACAACCACCTGAATGCCTCTTGAATCTGTTGCAACAAGCATATGCTGTCTTCTGCTTATGTTTGAAATGTACTAAGATTCTTCTGGTTCTTTGAATAGGTAAGGAAAGTTGACATGCTTGACGGTGTGACGATCCTCCGTTCCGAGAAGGTCAAGGATGAGATAGTCCTCGATGGCAATGACATCGAGCTTGTCTCTCGCTCAGCAGCCCTGATCAACCAGGTTAGACTTCTTGCGTCTCTGTTTCTCATACTGAAAGCTCAGCATCAGAAGTAACTTTCCTTTTTACTGTGAACCTTATCATGTATGAGATTGTATATGGTTAGCAACGATAGAATTTGTTTGCATTATGGGTGAACTGTTATTTGTAGCTGTGTAGATGCTGTAGGCTGTAGGGTACCTCTCAATAATTATATGCTTCACGCTAGGTAGCATGCTCTGGTGTTGATGTATCTTTTCTGTTTAGGTACGACAACTCTATTACCATGCCTGATTCTATGGCGGATATCATGACGGTATTCTGCTGTACTTTTAGCATTAGCTCCTGTTTGGTGACATGATTTGTCTCGCTCTACTGCCAACTATAGAAGTAAAATATATGTATTTATTGTAACAATTGCATTACTATTACCACTGTGGCACTTACAGCATGATGTGTTGTCCATTTTACTTATCTTACAATTCTGGTGATTATCTCCATCCTGTGAGTAATGACTGTTCACTTTTTGCTTGCAACAGAAATGCCACGTGAAGAAGAAGGACATCAGGAAGTTCTTGGATGGTATCTACGTCAGCGACAAGGGCGCCATCAAGGAAGAGTAGGAGCGTGATCTGTTAGAAACCGTCGTAGAGAGAAAACCAAGTCGTACTTTTTGATTGAATCGCAAGTTCATTGTGATTTGTACTGGATCTAGGTATCTGAGATGTTATGTAACTGGAGATGGTGTTCCATATGTTACTGTTTATGACATGATTGATGAGCAAAGACATGTGATCTAATCTATGCGTTGCCAAGGTTTTCGCTTTCCTTCGTAAAGCTTCTCGACTCTCTCACGGTCGATTGCTGATGCTTCTGGATATCATTTTTTTTGTTATATAGTTTCGTGTCAAAATTATCTGGTCAGATTGTATTGCAGGCATTATAACTTGAATTACCGTAAGACAGTAAATTTCTTGTTGTCGAAATGATTTGATTGGGTGTATGCTAATACTCATATTTTTGCTTTTCTAGGGAAGTCAACCCAAAAAAAAAAAATATAATACTCATGGTGATTGATAGTCTGATACTGACAGCTATTCTCACAGGGCCGTCCCCAATTTATATGGGCCTTCATTTTCCGCAATTTCTTTATCTTGGTTGACCACAATCTAGACAACCGCGAGCTCACTCGGCGCGTCCGCGCGATCAGGATCCGACGACGCGGGCGACTCGGCGCGCGCGGTGTACGTGGACGGGTTCGCATCGGTGTAACACGTGCGTACGGCTAGCGTTTTTTTTTTTTTTTTGACACATCCAACAACCGCATATATTCACCGGACGTCCACATACACAGTACATAGAACAAAGAAAAACGAAGAACAAACATACGAAGTGGATGATCCAGAACCGGAAACGCGAGCCGCAGCTCCACCGGCGACGAAGACGAAGGCCGGCAACCACCTTGCCACAGCCTGGGCACATTCAAACCCTTGAGAGGCGCCGCCGTGTCTGCCCGCCGCGCCGCGACGAGCTTGTTGACGATGAACACGTCGGGCAGGCGCCCCCCTGGCTCCGCTTCCCTTCCTTGCCTCGGCCGCCACCGGATCCGTCGCTGGGGGAGGCTGGAGGGCCCGACCAGCCCAGCCCTGGAAGAAGAACGCAGCTCCAGCGCCGCCGCACCGCAGCAGCTGGAGCAGAAGGCCGCGCACGGCGGATCCGTGGATCCGCGAGCACGGCGGGGTCGACGACCGCACGAAGAGGCCCCACCGGAGCTCCCCCGCCGGAGAGGATGGCCGCCGACGCCAAAACCCCACCAACCGCACCGCCGCCTCCACAGCGCCGCCGGCGGGAAACCCCCACACCCCTACTCTATGTACACGAAGGGATCCGGGGATCCCCCACCCACCTGCCGCCGGAGCGGACGGGGGGAGAGAGATCCCGCGGATCCGCGACGGCGAGAGCGCGGCGCGCGGGCGGATCCAAGAAATCGCCTCCTCTGCTACTGTAGCTAGGAGGAGGGGAAAGTGCGCCCTCTGGGGGGAGAGTCCCTTAACGTACCGCGCCCACATCTCTCCTCATCCCCTGTCCATTTCCCCACCTCGCGCATCTCCCCGCAGCTCGCCGGTGATTCGTGCCACTCCCATCGCCGTCGCTGGGCGCCGCCGGTGAATAAGGGGTTTGAAGCAGAGGAACATCCCGTAAAAAAGGAGGGGGCAGGCTGGTTGGAGGTGGAAAGGGAGTGGAGGCGCCGTCGTGTTTGAGAGTCTCTTCACCGGTGACGTTCGATCTACGTCGGTAGTCGATTTCTTCAAGGTTGGTAACTGCGCGAGGCTCTTGCATGTTCATCTCATCCTTTCTGTTCGTTTCCCCCGCACAGATCTGGTTATTAGACGAGTTTTTGTACTGATTTCCACCGACGAAAATTTCTGTACAGACTGGAATTTTTTCTGGCGTTTTTCGAGTGGATATTCCTGCTGAATTGGTTGATTCGGGTCTAGTTTTTCGCGGCATATCGAAGAGAAGGGTGGTTTACCACTTTACCGTGACCACCTACTAGGATTTTTTCATCCTATTATCGAAAACTACAAATCAGTCCGATGTAATTTTCTGTTGTTTGAGATGCTACACATTGTCGCAGTGCGAACCACTTGTTCTGCGCATGGTCGTAGACGTATGTGTGGCGTAGGTTCACTTGTATTTTTATCACGGATGCTCTCACTAGGTTCATTCTGTTTATGTGAGCAAAATCTGGTAACAGCCATGAAGATTTCTAGACGGTAGATGGTAGATGTAAGATTTTGGTTCATGCTTAGTGGTGAAAATGTATCTGTGACAGTTCAAGCTTGTGGTTTATCCAGAAAACTTCATATGCATTTTCTGTCTGACAACCATAAGCATGAACCAAATGTAGGTGTTACTATATGTAAACAAAAAACTAGGATGGTATATGAAATTTTCTAGATAAACCACAAGCTTGAACGAATGGTAGTTGTCATGTAATATATGTTAGTCACTATTTAATTGATAATTTTCTGTAATTGCTTTTGTGGTACAATGTAAGTTAATGAACTGTCGAGCAAAAAATCCATGGTAGATGTCTTTCTCTCAGAGCAATGGGCATGTAAATACATTTTCGCAATGGGGCATGTGTTTTTAGGGATACCTTACATCCAAGTATCCAAACATATATGTAATAATTTCGCCCATGGGATTCAAAGTTCAACATAAACATTGCTAAAATGTAAATGTAATTCTGCCATTTTAGCAATGGGGCATGTGTTTTAGGCCTGCCTGAAGATGTCCTAAAGATGTGAACACTACCCCGTTTCGTGTGTTCTGGATGTAAATTTTTACATCTCCATGCAGGGGCCGCTGCCCCACTCAAAATTTGTAGTCTCTTGTTTTGTAACAGCATGCTTGAAAACATTACTCTGCCCCCATTTAGTAAAGAATTTTCTCCCAATTAGCACTTGCTTGAACCCTCTGAAATTGTATTTTTTTGTGTGTGGAACGATTCACATGTGGTTTTATCATAGGATCATTAGTTTGAGCCTCCCCTGTAGTGTAACAACAACGTCACCAGGGTTTCTGAATGTAAGTTTACCTATCTGTGCAATCCTTTTTTGCACGTGATTTTGATCCCAGGTCAGTACTCAGTAGTTTGAGTCTGCACTGAAGCTGTAATAATATGATGGATTTCTGGTGTTCTTACTTTTGTATTTTTATTCTTTCTTGTGAAATGAATTATAGAACCAATATCTTATGTCAGTCTAGGAGAATTTCTACAATAATGTTGTTTCAGTATTATTTTTGTTATTTGGGGTTTGGTTATGGGGGCAGAAATGTAGTATTTTTCGGAGCATTACTGCAGAAATGTAGTTTTCGTGTAGGATTACTCTATTAATGCATTTTTATTTCACATGTTATATATCTTAAATTCATTACAATTTAAGATTTTACATTTTGCACAAAGGCTTAGCATTTTTCCGTGTCTTTTTTTATTGCGGTGAGTGAAAAAGAGCAGAATGAGGAAGATCCACCTGAACACCGTACGGACCAGTTACATTAGGTGCCTCTATGCCATGCGAATTGCCACTGATATCATCCGCAGGTGGGATGTTAAGATCAATCCCAGCAAATCCTCCATCATCCATTTTTTTGCACACTGCAAACACAAGTAATAATCTATGGATGTTCAAACTATAGTTCAGTCAACCAAAAAACAATATAAACATAATAAACTTACATCTATTTATGTACAACAAATCTCATTTTATTTTTCTACTACTAGTATTAGTTTCCGGTAACATTTGATTATTTTTTGGCGTCGTTAAATGCAGGTTCAAGAATTTCTTGGACAGTCCACTGAGAAAAGAAATGTAAGTTCTACCTTTTGAGGTACCAGCTTCTGATCATATCCATTTTATTTGTGTCAATGGGAACCAAAATAAAGTTTCTTAGCTGATGCAAAATTTTACTTCTGATCATATCCAATATTAGCACTTCATGTTTTTGACATCACATGTTTGCCAAGCACTTACTGGTATTGGTAGCACAATTCCAATATTAGCAGTTAATGCTTCTGATCATCCTTCTTTTAAATGTAATTTACCAAGCACCTACTGGTATTGACAACACAGTTCCAATATTAGCGGTTCATGCTTGTGACCATTCTTCTAACTTTTAAATGTAATTTACCTAGCACTTACTGGTATTTATAGCACAGTTACAATTTTATACTTAGAGAAGAAACCTGGTTTTGACAACACGGTTATGCTTTAGCCTTTAAATATCTTGCACTACACAGTTTTTGACAGCACAGTTACAAGTTTTAGAAAAATTATTGGTCGACACTTCCTAATTTCATAACTGTACATCTAGTTTTCCCAAGTAAATCCCAGGGTCCTACTTTAAATCAGTTTTTTGACAGCACATGCACAAGATTTAGATAAATTACTGTTCAGATATTCCTAAATTTATAACTTTACATGTAAGTAAGTGCCAAGTAAATCCCATTATCCCAGTTTACATCTAGTTTTTTGACAGCACATGCACAAGATTGTAGACCTGTTGTCAGTCAATTTTACATCTAGTTTGCCAAGTAAATCCCAGGACGTCCTGCTTTAATTGCTTTTTTTTTTGCACAATACATCACATCCACAGGTTTTTGACCAGATTTTCATGTCCATATCTTTATAGGGATGTAAAAATAGAGCATGGATGGTGGCAGGGGAGAAAAAGAGGTGATGGGAAAATAACTTTTACATCTGTTCGAAACTTCTATTGGCTAGAACATTTGTAGAATCCGTTTGGTTGAATCTTCTACTTGCTGAATCTTCTAGTTTACTGATGGAGATGTAAATACGTAAGATGAGTTCTTGAGAGAGATCTGATGTGGTGATGTAAATTATGATCTGTTTTTGTTTGTTGCAAATCTGGGACAAAAGGCACTGGAGGAGAATAGAAGTCTTTCTTGAGTACCGATGGATGGGGGCCACTTCCTTTTATGGGTGGCGCGAGATCTGCTGCCGGTCCCGCCAAAAAAGGCACCAACGCGCTAGGTGATCGCGTAGGCCAGCCAAAACCAACGCGCACACGCGACGTACCTTTCCTTTTCCAGCGAATTGTTTCTTTCCGTTTTTGGGCTGTCGGACTGACCTTGCTGTAGGCTAGATCGTGGTCGACCACGACCTAGCAACGTCCTTCATTTTCCGGGCCGTGCCACGGTGCCTGCCTGCACTACACTGCTTTATCACTCTTTCCACTTCACCCAGCTCAGCTCACTTCCTCTGCTCTGCTCCACGCTTGAGCGGAAGAAATGAGCGGCGGCGCCGGCGACTTGAGCCCTTCCCAGCGGGGGACGAAATTTCTCCTTCCGTTCATCTCCTCCGATTCGAGGTGAGCTCTTCTCCTTCCCATCCTCTCCCAACAATCTGCCAGTTCATCTCCCGCTGGAAACCCTAGCTGGGTTTTCCTCCCCAAACCCTACCTTAAGCATTTCCTTGGTGCAGCAGCGGGCCAACCGAGGGAGCTCACATCAGTACAAGATGGATGCTGCCCAGGAGGAGATTATCCAGCTGTAAGATCCCATCTCTACAGATTATCCCCACATTTCATTCCGCACAGTGTGTTTGTAACATGTTGTGCTCATGTGCTGGATCGTGGATCCCCCAACCCTGACTGCAATACTGTGCCAGTTCATTGAAGGAATTATTGCACGACACTCATGTGCATCTGTATTTGTTCTGCCACTGTCGATATTTGCAGGGTCTGTTCGGAGAAACCACGTGTGGACGTTGACGCACAAGAGCATTCCCCGACACAGGTGGTGTCAGTGACCAAGGTTCTCGACGACGACAACCTCCTCAGGGAGATAATAATCCGCGTCGGCTCCCTCACCACCCTTGTCCGTGCAGCCCTTGTCTGCAAGAGCTGGCTTGAGCATGCCTCCGACTGCAAGTTCTTAAGCAGATTCCGCGATCTCCACCCGCCCCACCTCCTCGGCTACTACAAATACACGAAGCGGACCGCCTTTCAGAAGCTAGATGCCACACAATTTGTCCCGATGCTGCCTCAGCCCCCTGAGCTCGCCGCCATCATCCGCCGCTTAGAGAGCTATATCTTTGGTGCCCGCGAGATCATTTACTGCCAGGGAAGCAGCATCTTCACCGCGATCCCCGAAGAAAGAAATTGGACACTTGAGGTGCACCGCCCGCTGTGCCCTAACGGACACACGCAAATCATTCCACCATTCCCACACGTGCACGAATGGAATATGATATTCAGTCGACTCATCTCGAAAGAAGAAGGCATGAGCACATCCTACATGTATGTGTTGGGGGAGTATACCGAGGAGACAGGACAGCCCGTAGTAAATGTATATATGTTGCAAGATGGTGAGTGGCGCATGCGTACCTCGGCCACATGCCCTTTTGGCCTGCATGAGGATCCAATAGATGGATATTTTGGCCACAACAAAATCTATCTGCCGTCCGCCGTTAGTGTTGACATTTTTGTGTTGGATTTGAGGGCCTCAAGTTTCTCCACAATTCAGCTCCCACAAGGAGTCAAGTATGGCTCTCTTACGAGCATGTTGTCACGGGCAGATGATGCTTCCAGTGTATACCTCTTCAATGTCAAGTGGTTTCAACTTCGCATCTGGCTCCACAAGGGGGGCAACTGGTTTCTGGTTGATACTATTTGTTTGCTTGAGATGCTTTCTACTTTGGAGATCTCTGGTCACATGCTTGAAAACGAAGGTCATCTTCCTAGTGTGCAGATAAAACAGGTGAGAGACAATGGTCAGATGGTATTCCTGCGGATGGGTCAATGCATATTCTACTTGGATATTAAGTGCAGGACACTATGTAAAGTGTATGAGTCCACAACAAATGGTCGATGCGTTCCTTCTATCCATCCTTTGATGATATGGCCTCCCACATTCCCTGGCATCAAGGACGACCTTGCCAGGTTTGCCTTCTGATGTTTAAATGACCTGCATAGCGCACTTGTTAAGGTTACAAAACGTTGCACTGTGCATCTTCGTTCACACTGTTTGTTATAGCTACCTAGTGGTGTTAGCTGCATGATTGATTCCTTAGGTTATTTTGACAATACTAGTTGACAGACATTTGAGAATCCTCACCATAAGTTCATTTGAAATCCAGGTTCAAAAAAGCGCTGAGCGCTAAGCGAGCGGTGAGGCTCTGCCTAGAGGAACTATTGCTTAAGCGAGCTTAAGCGCCGCTTAAGCGTGCAGGGCAAAACAGGGAAATACGGGATACACATACGGAAAAGACAGAAAAGTAATGAGAAAGCGAGGGAATATTGCCCCATTTGGTGTCCAGGATGGCATCCATCATGGACCCCACCCACGTTACACACCAATCTCACCAGTCACCACGTCCCCACCCACGTTTCACACCAATCTCACCACGACCTCACCCATGTCACCAGTCACCGGTCCCTCTTCTTCTCCCTTCCTTTCTCGATCCCCTTTTCTCTCCCATGGCGCTCGGCCGCTCCTGTTTTCCCCTACGCCTACGAGGGCTGAGGAGTCTGTTGCCGCTGGTGCTGGAGGGGGTGGTAGCCGGTGATATCCAGGCGTCGCCGGCGGCGGCGGCGGCGAGTCCAGGCAACGCGTCGCGCGGCGGCGACGTCGAGTCCAGGCAACGCGTCGCCGTCGGCGGCAACAACGTCGAGTCCAGGCAATGGCGACTTAGGCAGATTCGCGTATCCCGCCGTATCCCCGTATCCGGCCGTATCAAGACGGCAGTTCGGCAGATTTACCCGTATCTGTGCTTCTTTGCCAGCCTCCACAGCTCCTCCTCGCTTTTCCTCTCGCTCAGGCCGAAAGCTGAGCGGAAGGGCTCCGCTTTGCTCTAATCTCAGCTTAAGCGTACGCTTAGTACCGCTTTTTTGAACGTGGTTTGAAATCACTTGTGTATTGATTCCTCTTGGGTCTTTTCAACAATACAAGTTAAGAAACATTAGAGAATGTTTGCTGTAAGATGATTTGAAATCACCTGTGTAAGATGATTTGAAATCTTTTGCCTTGTGTAAAAAAATATTTTACCTGCAGTCATTGTAGGGACCTTTACATGTGGCTTGGGTTACTTTTTTTAAAGCTTTTGTTTGCACCAGACAACATGCTTCCTGAACTTTCTCTACCCCTTATTATATGTTCTCACAATAGCAAGATTTAGTGGTGCTGAATATTGACTTGCTTGGTACTTTTAGCATGGACTCTTGTACCACTCTTTTTCTGAACTGTCAGTGCCTATAGAAGTAGTCCTAGTATTGTTATCATGCTGGCCAGTGTATTGTATGGTTTCGAAATATTATCACAACCCCAACAGACGTGAATTTTTTCATTCATGTTTCTTGAATATAATTATGGTGTTATTTTCTGGTGTCTACCTTTGAACTCTGAACCTAAACCTATGTATGAGATCATTAATACTTGTTTCTACTGAATGGTGCTTGTTGGATATCATTTTTTTTCTCGCCTTGTGTGGGTATGCTTGAGCTTAGGGATGATTTGTTATCCAGATATATCAGTGGCTAACCAAAGCTAGCGGTGTTTTTTTTGAGTTTGTGTGTCATTTCTCCTTGTATGATAAGAGCTTTGTTTTACTAGAATACAAACTACAAAATGGAAATATTTCAGTCTGGGATATGAAAGGCATTTGACATATACCGCTGTAGCTTTTTAAAACAAAGTGCTATATCGCTGGACCGAATTCGTTATTATAAATTGGCTATTGTTGTACTTGCAACTTGTTAGTACATATATTTTGGTGCTTAAAGTGGCAAGGCAAATATATTCTGACCATAATCCCTCTGTTTTCCTTTCTAAAACAGAGAGCATTTGGATGGTCAGTAACAATATGGGTGCCATCAAGAAAGAGCAGAGAGCTATGCCCTATTACCTTTACTGGATAATCAGGATGCAGTGTAACCGGAGCAGTATTCAAATGTTAGACATGACTCCTATCCCTGCGGCACCATGCCTGTTCGCAGCCGTGATCTATGTTTCGAACAAGACGTGATCTATGTTTCGTGAACAAGACGTACTCCTTGTATGCATGTTTAGTATTGTAGTTATGGCAGATTGCCAGTTTCAGGTTCAAGCAAGATTTGGCGGCTTGAAGAAGGCAGCAAAGATGACTAAAATGATGATCTGGGACAGTTTCCAGGAAAATATGGCCGGAAGAAGGCAGCCAATGATTCGGCAACTGGAACAAGGCAGAAGCTGGAACAAGGCAGAAGCTAGATTCGAGAGTGCAAAGTTGCCAAAAAAGGACCTAACAAGCTAAGACAAAGGAAAGTAATAAAGACGGCAGAAAAGAAGCCAACTTGTCAAGACAAGGCGAAAAGGTCAACTTTGTCAACACAAGGCGGTAAAGAAGCCAACTTTGTCAAAACAAGTCGGATCAGGAGAAACCAACCTTGTCAATACAGCCGGCAAGATGGAAGACAACTTTTCAAAATCAAGGCTGGAAAATGGAAGGCAACTTTCTAAAAAGGAAGCCAGACGGATGTTGAAGTCTGGGTCCAATACGAAAGCCGATCAATTTATCACATCTCTAAGGAAGAAGGCAAGTTTGAAGCCAATATGGAAGACAAAAGACAACTTTCCAAAGTAGCCGGCAAGTTTGAAGCCAACGCGGAAGGATAAAAGGCAACTTTCCAAAGTAGCCAGCAAGTTTGAAGCCAACGTTGCCGGCCAAGAAGTTGCCTATTTTAGAGATGGATTCGACTTAGACTATGATTTGTAAGCCTTGTAGAAATCCAATACTTGTATGGGAAGTCCAGCCGTCATATATATGTGAGAGGTGATGGCCGATTGAAATTAAGTAAGCAGTCGACAACCTATCAATACAACCTACTTTTATCTCCTCAAACCCTTGTTTATGCTTCTGTTGTTTGGCGACTTCATCTAGATTTCGCCGGGTATCGAAAACCGAGCTAAGAGCGGCCAAGTCCGGCTTAGTTCAGCCAATCGTTGTCGGCTTCCTCAGACGGGACTTCCCGAGGGGCTGGGGCGTCTGGTATCAAAAGCGTCGGCTTGCTGTCTTGCGTATCGCGCTGGAAGCCGGCCTCCCGCGGGGCGAGTTGCGGAGTATCTCCTCCGGCGCCGCGGGTACACGAGGACATGTTCGTGTGACGCGTTTTCGAGCGCAACACACTTTTTGACGACTCCGCTGGGGACGATTCGATCTAAAAATTGGACAGCAATGACCAATTCCAAGACCGACGCTGCCAGCATCGGTACCGACAACATCATCAAGCCAACTCTCGAGAAGTTGTCGGAAGAACAACGCCAAGGTCTGGAGGCGTGGAAGAAGTGAAGAGACGAGGAATTCGAAGCGCTGCGAGCCAAGCGGGATCAAGAAGATCAAGACCTGTACTTATCTAACTTCAAAGGTAGATCGGCAAGGTGTAATCTCGCTGATCAAGGAGCCGGAATTCATACTGGACATTAACATCGACAAACCTGCTGTAAGCAATAGCCTTTTTTCCTCTGAACAGATAGCCAAAATTCGATTTCATGTTTCGCAAGTTACTGCCAATGTCTATGATCTTATGCTAGAACATAAAAAGCTAAGAAAATAATTAGGAGCACAATTTGTACGCAAATGCAAAGAGGAAATAAAAAGTGGAAGAAAGAAAGCCTTGCAGCAGAAGCTCATCACCTATACACCTCGCATGTCTGCCTATTTGTTCGGGAAGGCAGTAGATCGGAGGTCTCCTCTTCTTCCTCCCTCCCCCTCTCTTCTACCCCACCACTCCATCTCGGCGTTCCCTGAGTCTCTGGCTTAAGATCTTGGAATTAGTCATGTGGTGGTGGCTACCGACGGTAAATCTGTTGTGAAGGATATACATCGGGGCGGTCTACATGGAAATATCATCAAGGAAATAAATCTGCTGGTGAAGAACTTTGCTTTGAATTCATTCATGAAGGCAGGGCAACAAAAGCTGAGGCACATAGCCTAGCAAAACACACTCTAGCCCTAGATATTGGTCGCCATTTGTGGCTGCTCAATCCTCCTGATACTCTTCGTATACCCAATCCCGAGAGCCGAGGTGCCGTCGAGGGCCTTGCGCCGCCGATGGGCGAGGACGACGACTGCGGTGCCGCGGTGGGGAAGGAGAAGGACAGTGGCGGCGAGAGGATGAAGCGGGTTGGGGGAGGAGGGAATGCGAGGGGATTGGGTAGAGCGAACGCGCGAGGGGATTGGGTGCGGTGGCTAGGGTTTTCGACCGCGGGCTGTGCCTTTTATGTGACGCGGTGAAACGAAATCGACGTGTGAGATTCGCTGTGGCCTCTCCATCCAACGGCCAGGAAGGAAGCGGACACGTGGCGCGACGAATTGTAGGGCCAGCATTCTGTGAGTGGATTGGGGTCAACGGAGCGTCTTCACCTCTGAGAAAAGGAGCATCATCCACCTCAATCACTAGAGCAGCAGTGGGGGGCCACGGGTCCTGGAAGCAGAGCTTGTTGTATCTGTTGTTTTCTCTTTGTTACTGTCAGCAGGAGCCTCAATTTCCATATCCTTGTACATAGTATCGTCTACATCCTCTAGTCCATCGAAACCTTCTTCAGAGCTAGGGTCATCATCATCACGAGCAGGTGGAGCAAATTCCTCGAGGTTCTCCACTGTAAGGGTGAGCAGGTAAGTTTTCTTCTTCATTTCCACTATTCCCTCTGAAGGGATCTTGTGTGGGGTCTCTATAGGCGATCTGGATTCTCGCTGTGTGATAGAAGTTCTTGAACATGCTCTGCCAATCCACATTCACCAGAAGACCAAAGCAAGACGCCAATTGAGCAAACACTGACCAAGCACACCATTTCGGGGGGATGCCTTCAATCTGCACCCAAACTTGATGGAGCTCACCATATGCGGAGCATTCGCCAGTCCACTTGGTAATCTTGACACTAACAATATCCATCACAAGGTCAAAAGCCGGCAACTCGATCAGTTCTGACACCATTTTCCAAGGAGGAAAACGCACCAGGAACTCCTTGGCTTTTAGCTGCTTGATTTGCCATGGCCACGGTTGAGCTTTGCAAAAGGCAGCAGTGAGATGATTTTCCAGCTCGGCTTGTAGCAATTCACCTCTTCCTATTGTAACTACACCGCAGTTCTTGAAGTTAATCCACCTAGTCTGCGCAACAGTCGGTGTATCAATGTGATAGAAGCCCAGCCCCGCTGCGGCACTACCAAAATACGCAGACAAAGGATGTTGTTGAACCCATTCCGGGCAGTTATCCACTGGGTGTCCTGGCAGGTGGTAGATGAAGCAAAGTTTCGGCTGAATGCAGTTCCCCACAAAGTGGCCGCGCTCTCCGCAGTTGAAGCATATCATAGAGAAGTATCGCGGATCCATAGCCTGGGTGGGGGTGGGAGCAGTAGGGGGAGCAATCTCACCAACGGGGGCAACTGCAGGTTGTTGTCGCGCAGGCGGCACCACCGGTTGCTAACGCGTAGGCGCCACAGGCGCAGAGGCTGCAGGAGGAGGAGCTGCGGCTGGAGCAACCGGAACCGTGGCACTTGCGGTTGCTGACGACGAGGTTGAGCAAGGGGCCGTCGATGTTGATTCTGGTTCCCCCGACATGGTCCCGCCGCGGCACGAGCAGCATCCGCCATCGATTTCTTCTGGAGGATCTCGGCAAACGACACCCGCCCGTGCTGGCGCGACCAGATTTCGCAGAATTTGATCCGCGTGGGGGATGGATCGAAGCGATTCAGGCTGTGGGCGGGATGGCAGTCGTGGATGGTGAAGCTGCGATCCCTAACCAGAGTTTTGGGGATCCAGAATAGGAGCGGCGAGGTGGGGCGGGACGAAACCCTAGCGCGGCGAGGAGAGGGGATCGCCCAGAGTTGACCAAAAAATTCCGAGACCACCTCTGAATCCTCAGTAATGGTGGTAGAAGGCGTACGACGGGAAGCCGTCTTCACCGGCGTGGTAGTAGCGACCCGGATGTCGCCACATGGCGAGCATTGGGGGCTCCGGTGGGGGTGTGTGACTGCGTTGTGGGGTAGGCAAATTCAAATTCGCGCTCCCACGCGCTGAAGCAGAGGAAGGCGGAGTGGGATTGCCATCAATGGCGGAGGCAGGGATCGGAGATGGGAAAGGACGCACGCGGCGAGGAATCAACCAGAGTTGGGAGAAGAAGTTCTCCACTCCATCCACAAGCTGGCATGAGACCTCCCCGTGCGGCGGAGCCCGAGCGGCCAGATCCTCTCCTATCTGATCGAGGAGGAGGGTCTCCGGCGCTCCACCTCGGGGGCCATCGGAGGAGGATCGGCGTCGATGTCGGACCGGAGATCTGGTTGCGGTGGCGGGGGACGAGGGGAGGGGAGAGCGGCTAGGAGAGGGACTCATCCTTCCAGCTAGTAGTCTCTCAATTCAAGTTTTCTTCCCATCACCGAAAGCATTCATCGGAATCTAATTCATCTCTTCGGGTTTCATCTCCCGCGGGAAACCCTAGCTGGCTGACATCTGCTATTTTCGTTTCTGTGGCAGCGGGGGAGATCGGCTGAGGGGGCAGGTCGACGATGGATGCTTCCGAGGATGGTCGTAACCTCCAATTCTTCCACATTTCATTTTGCACGATTTTGTTCCTAAATTGTTCTGATGGGTCATGGATGGGTTACTATTTTTTTTTTGATGGTCACCCCACCTGAATTTTCATATATAAGTGGCCCATTTGAAAATGGCCGAATAGTTTTACATGGGGAGATTTATACAGGGGAGCTCGTGGCACTCTCGCCAAGGCAAGCAAGCCAGGAGACGACATCCGCTTCTCATTGCGGTGGTAGCCGGACACGCCACAGGTGGGCCTTGTCCCGGCACGCCTTGCGCAGCAGCGGTAGGCTTGGGAGCTGGTCGCGGATTGCGGTTCTTCCAGATGCTCCAGCAGCAAAGAAGGGTGAATGTCGATGCAGTGGCAGCCGAACCGCGCATGGACGGCTGTAGGAGTACAGCTCGCAGACGTCGGCGTCCGAGGGGAAGGAGGCCCCGAGATGGGTTACTATGTGTCGGTAGTTAGTTGGATGAATTGTTCCACCACATTTATGTACATTTTCTTTTGTTCACAGGGTCCGTCCCGCCAAGAAACCATGGGTGGATGGCGACATGACACAGTTCTATTCCGCAACAGAGGGAGTTCTATTCCACAAACGCAAAAAGTTTAGTGCAATCGTCTCCAAAGAAGAAGGTAGCGGCTTTTCCTACTTCTATGTGTCGAGGGAGTCTACCGACTCTGTGGGCGGCTATTCCCGCAGAGTTGAAGGAGCCGGGAGATCACGGAAAGCGACTTGCTCCTCAACATCTTTTTCGTCGATTTTTCTATGTGGGCTGCGTGGTTGAAGCATCGATCGAGATTTGGGCCTTGCAATGCATGACGGAGTTGATGCACGTTACGTGCTCGGAATAGGAAATCGACTCGAACCCAAAACATGATGTCTGGCTATCTAGTGCTTTTGTGGGGATCCCTACCTATCGCCCTTAGCCAGTCGGGGGCGTGACTCGCCCGCACTCACCCACGCCCGCTCGCCCCCCACATGGGCCGGCCCATGTGGGCTTATTCTACTCCTTATTTATTTTTTCCTTTTATTTTTCTATTTTTTTCTGTTTTCCTATATAATGTCCGAACTATTTTTCTTTTTCGTTTTCCTTTATTTTATATTTTTTTAAACATAAAAAAATGAAATTTAAAAATATCTAGATTTGAATAATGTTCAATTTTTTAATGTATAGATTTTTGAAAATGTTTATTTTTCAAAATGGTTCAGATTTTGAAAATTATCATTTTCGAACTAGTTCAAATTTAAAAATGATCAAATATGAAAAATATTTATTTTTAAAAATGGTTCAAAATTTTAAAATATTCATTTTTGAAAATGGTTCGTATTTAAAAAAAATCATATTTAAAAAATGTTTGTTTTTAAAAATGATTCAGATTTTGAAAACTTTTCATTTTTCAAATGGTTCAGATTTGAAAAGTATTCATTTTTTAAAATAGTTCAGAAAAACTGAAAACAAAAATGGTTCAGATTAAAAAAAAAACAAAAAAGATGAAAGAAAACGAAAACTGAGAAAATAAAAAATGAAAATAGAAATAGAGAAAATAAACATGAAAAAAGAAACCGAAAAAAAGAAAAGAAACGGAGAAAAATAAAACGAACCTGATGATGGGCCAACCACTGATCCTGTGGGCGAGTCGGTACTCCAACTCACAACAGGCGATATATAGTACCGGCGGCTTTTTGTGACCGTCTATCCATTCCAAACACTGCTTGAGCCTGTTTGTTGTGTCTCCGGTACGATTAATCCAGCGTGACAATCAGCTTTGGCCTTGAATGGCTCTATACATCTTGTGCACAAAGTAGAGAAAAAAACAGTATTATTTCTAATGACGCGCTAGTACGTACGATTCATAGTTATTTTCTTCTCCACCATAAAACTGTTGTAAGAGAAATTACATTTATCGGTTGAAGAAACACCATTATGTTAGTCTCCAACAAAAATTGCTACCACAATAAATAATATAAACCAGAGATTTTACTGGTGTTTTCACGAAAAAAACCCGGAAACATCAAGATATTTGGTTATTCTATGAAAGTTGTGTCCTTACTATTGACCGGTGTAATCCTTCAGCAGCTAAATGATCGGAGTAGATTAAATAATAAAGAAAATTCACATGTTTACTTGGTGTTTTTATGATGAAAATTGCACGTACCGTTGGTCATGTCGGGTCATATCTGGTTTGGTCAATAAAGGTGCTACGGTGTGGCAGGTAATTCTCCTTCATTTATCCGATCAAGCACAAATCACAGAAAATTAGACGAAGATGCCAAGACAAAATCTGATAGAAATTTCGACAAAGATGTTTCAACACAACCATGGAAATTTAGAAGTTTATGAACAAAATGTGATAGAAATTTTTTACTTTCAAGCAGATTTTTTCTTTATTTCATATACTTATAACAAATAAAAAATTCCTAAAAATTCAGTAGATTTTGTCAGGTGAATATACTCGAAAATGTATATACATACACATATGCCACTTGATGATTGTGTTTTATTTTAATCCATCAACTCTTCTATCTTTCAAGCATCCTCGACTTCTGCCTTTAGCGTGGCCACCAACTAACTCAGAGAGCAACAACACAATACAATCTGAGGCAGCAGTACGTACTATACTTGCTTACCTAAATCGACAGCACTTAAAACGTACTCCCTCTGTTCCACAATATAAGATGTTTTAGGTGTTACACATATTGTCTAGATGCACACTAAAGTGGATGAACATACACATGAAAGGTGTCTAAATACATTTGTGTACATGTGAAGGTAGACAAATGCTAAAACATCTTATATTGTGAAACGGAGGGAGTACGTATCTTCTTGGCTATCCAAAATTAACTGTTGCGCTGTGGTCCCAGCAACAATCCGTGCACCGGATGCTAACATCAGATTATAGGACACATACATTGATTACACGCCTAATTAATTTGGATTAGATAGCAGCAACTCAGTTTCTTGCCTACACACATTGATAGCAGCAACGTCTAATTAATTTGGGTATGCTACACGCGCGTGAACATTCCTGTTCAGGGGCATAGAATGGATGTTACGACGGAGTGTTTCTTGCCTACACACTTTTCCTTGATTTGTTTCCTGCTCTGGCTCTCCTAACCAACTTTACATACGGATCCTACTCGTCTCTCTTGGTAAGCAACATCAGACTTCTCTCCCTCCAAGCAAACATACATGCCATCTAGTTAGCTCACACGGTGCGACCATGCATATAAATGTTGGAAAAACCTTCCCTTCTTCTCTTGTAGCGCGAGCTCGTTCCCTCGCCCGCGGAGCTCGATGAGACACAAATGGCTGTCCGTGCTGCTGGTGCTTGTTTTCTGTTTTGCGGTCGGCTCGGCGACCCAAGGGAAAGGGCAGACAACGAGCGGTAGTAATAATCTGACGAGAGGGAGTTTCCCCAAGGGTTTCGTATTCGGCACGGCCGCTTCAGCCTACCAGGTTAATTTAGTTATTCGTTCTTCTTTCATGTTCAATCGATATATAGAACACAACTTACACATAGCTTATAGGGGTTGGATATGAAGATTACGACACATACATAGTTGTTAGGAGCACTACTATTTTATATGAAAGGCCGAACCAAAAAGGACGCACACGGAGCTTAATTCGTTCTATTAACATTTTCAAAAACTTCTATAAGCTGTCCAGTTGATCTTAGGCTAATAGTCATCTGTCATCGCAACGTCTTGCATAAATTATCTAGGAAATAAACATTGATCGATAGTACTTCTGATCAAGAATTAACGACACTCACACATTAAGCTGTGATAGTGACGGAGATGCACAGATAAGAAGTTGGTATTAGAATGCATCTATGCATCTCTCAGTGCGAATTAACTGCGAGAGACCCCTTTAGGCAAACTTGATCGTTGGTTATCTATGATGAATAAACTGGAAGGGCGGTGACTACACATCTTTATCTTGTACAATGGTTATATATCTTTATTTTAAAAAACTACATATCAGAAATGTTTTTTGCCAACTAATTAATTGGCTAGGTCGACCTTTTTGACGGGCACTGTCAGAAATCATTAGTAGAAAGATCAAAGTTACATAGTAACACAGTTGTTGGATTCAGTAACATTAACATTTACTAATGCTTTGTCGCAAAAAAATCTACTAATGCAACTATGCACCAACAACTTGCATATAGTTTCATAATCATTACATAAATTTATATTTATAATGGTATATATGATTTCTGGAATCATCTTTTCATGTATCTAGTACGAGGGAGCCGTCAAGGAGGATGGGAGAGGGCCTACAATTTGGGACAAATTTGCACACAAGTTTGGTAATATTCAGAATTTTCTCTTTGACGATTCAGAGCAATATTGGCCGATGCAGAGAAACTAACCTTGGTCATAAATGACAGTTCTAGGATTCAACATGTGGTGATACAATCTTTTCATAAGTGACTTTTTCTACTTTGTAGGTAAGATCGTTGACTTCAGCAATGCTGATGTTGCAGTTGACCACTACCACCGTTTTGAGGTTTTTATTTTCAAATAAGAGAACTACATTAGTGCATCAAGATGATACAATTTATACTCACGGACGTGTTAATATGGGTATGAACTTTTAATTGCACATTTAATTGAAACAACTAAACTTCAGGAGGACATTCAGCTCATGGCAGATATTGGGTTGGATGCTTACAGATTCTCAATTGCATGGTCTCGGATTCTCCCAAGTATGCATCAACGATTTTGCGCCTCCTAGTTATATGACTATAAATAATAAGTAAGTTTGTCAAATTCTTGATAAAACTCTTGCTTGATATACAGATGGTACGGGTGAGGTCAACCAGGCAGGCATAGACCACTATAATAAGGTGATCGACGCACTCCTAGCAAAAGGTGAATCCTAGAAACTAGTAAAATAAAACGTTAAGTAACTTACTTTGTCCAAGTTTCATCGAAAATAAGTGTTGAATACGAGTTATCACTGAGTGCATTAACCGGATAAGCTACGTTTGGTTTTCCAGGGATTGAGCCATATGTGACTCTCTACCATTGGGACCTTCCCCAAGCCCTGGATGATAAATACAAGGGGTTGCTTGACCGGCAGATAATGTGTGTAAAATGTACAACTTCATCATATTTTTCTGTCCATGGATTGTTTGGTGAAACTTTCCCTAGTTGAGACAACTGTTTCCATGGTTTCTCAATGCATGCAGCAACGACTACGCGGCATATGCTGAGACGTGTTTCAAGTCATTTGGGGACAGGGTGAAGCACTGGATCACCTTCAACGAGCCGCACACCGTGGCCGTGCAGGGCTATGACACCGGGATCCATGCACCGGGACGATGCTCCGTGCTCCGCCACCTTTACTGCAAACAAGGAAGCTCCGGCACTGAGCCCTACATTGTTGCTCACAATATTATCCTGGCTCATGCAATGGTTTCAGACATGTATAGAAACAAGTACAAGGTCAGATTTTAGCATCATATTTTGTTTAATCCAATTCAGGTTTTGATCTATGAAAATATTGGAAATGTTTTTTTCAGATAAAGAATAGACACATATATATTTCCTTTTAAAAAGGATTTGGGTTGTGGTGTTGTATGAGTAGGTGTTTTAATGTTGCAATGATATTGTTCAGGCAGAGCAAAATGGGCAGCTCGGGATGTCATTCGATGTCATATGGTACGAGCCTATCTCAAACTCTACAGCTGATGTTGAGGCAACCAAGAGAGCACAAGAGTTCCAGCTGGGATGGTGGGTGGGCATCACTAACCGATTAACTCAATTATTATTCACCTCTCTAACCATGGATAATTGATGTTGTGTTTTTGAAAGGTTTGCCGATCCATTTTTCTTCGGGGATTACCCAGCAACAATGAGATCGAGTGTTGGCAAGAGGCTTCCGAGGTTCACGACGAAAGAAGCTGATATGGTGAAGGGCTCGCTAGACTTCATGGGGATCAATCACTACACCACATTCTACACAAAGGACGACCATTCTAGTATCATCAAATACTTGTTGAATGATACCTTGGTAGACACCGGATCCATCAGCCTCCGTAAGTTTAGCTCCCCCTTCGTATCTTGAAATTTGTAATCTAAATTAGTACTGATGTGTGTACCTTTCCATGCGTTTTCAGCCTTCAGAAATGGGAAGCCAATTGGCGATAAGGTAATCATCATGTCAAAATGCACATGTTTTTTCCACTATGATGAGAAAGTTCATTGTCTAACAAATAAATTTTTATTGCAAAACTAATTCTTTTTTCTGTAATGTTGCATTTTGTTTTTTGAAATTTGACTGTACACATGACTGAATAGTTCCTCTTATTTCTCTTCCGTGCAGGCAAATTCAATATGGTTGTACATCGTGCCTGGCAGCATGAGAAAACTCATGAACTATGTCAAATACAGATACAACACACCAAAAGTCTACATCACTGAAAATGGTATGTATACGTGCAGTATGATATTATTATTATTTCATTAGTACAATGCTACAAAAGATAGAATAAAATCTGATTTATGTGCGTTTGACATGATATTTTCTCTTTTTTCAGGGATGGATGACAGTAACAGTCCCTTCATCTCCCTCAAGAAGGCCCTCAAGGACACAAAAAGGATCAAGTACCACAATGACTACCTTACAAATCTAGCTGATTCCATAAGGTACTCACTTAAAACATTTTTGCTACGAGTGGATGATTGATCAGTTAAATAACAGTGAAATGTCCGCAGGGAGGATGGTTGCAATGTTCTGGGCTATTTTGTGTGGTCCTTTCTCGACAACTGGGAGTGGACCGCTGGATACACCTCGAGGTTTGGGTTGTACTTTGTCGACTACACGGATAATCTCAAGAGATACCCCAAGAACTCAGTCAAGTGGTTCAAGGATCTCTTGGAATCATCTTGATCAAAATTTGATAGTTGTTGTTAGACGTCATGGTCACATATGAACTAACTATTTATATATGACTCTGAGACATGGCTGTATCGCATTCCCGTTTATAGTTATAGGTCATAGATCATGGCAGAATAATTTCCTATTTATTGTAGATACTTCCAAAAACTAAATTGTGCATAGTTATAGTTACTTCCAAAAACTAAATTGTGCATAGTTATAGGTCATAGACCATGGCAGAATAATTTCCCGTTTATTGTTATAACGTAATAACAGGCACAACACCAAGACCATAATATGCCCAGTATAGTGACCCACAAGGCCAAAACCCATGAGATTACGAGATTTTGAAGAGACCCAATGCAGGACATGGCCTAGTGTGCCAGACAATGCCCAGCCCAACTTGCTGAGGTCTGACAGTGTGTGAGGCCCAGGTGCAGGTGCTCCTATACATTGCATGTTGCTACGTAGGACACCGCTGAATAAATCTTGAGACGGGAAAGCTAAGTGGGCGAGTACGTTTACTAACAAAATCTACAGCTATATAATTTTGGGTCAATTGCTTTCAAACATTGTCGAAGAGATGCTAATCAAGTGGCGCACTAGCTGGCTAAGTATTGTTATAACACCAAGGCCGATGTTAGCTGGGAGAGAGATCCTCCTGGTTTTATTCTCCCCTTTGTGATCAAAGATGTAACCTGTTTTATTATCCCAGATGTAACAAACAATGTATCTATGGTTGGTTGAGGCAGCAAGTTTCATACGCACTATTTTCCTTACCAGGGTACCTAAGTGGACTGGAAGGTTTTTAATGAGGCGGCTTGCTAGCTTAATATATAGTGTGTTAAATTTCAAAAAAAAAATTTCTATAGCTATATACTAATACGTGTCAAATTCTTATTTTTCAATAGTTTATATATTTATTTATTTTCTGTTTATTTTTAAGTGTGTTTTAAAAAACATGAACATTTTTTGAACCATGAAATTTTTTGAACTCTAAATATTTTGTAGAATGCACAAACCTACTTTCTTTTCAAACCAATTACAACATTTGGAACCATCATGAACATATTTTCGAAATCGCATACAGTTTCTTAAACCCCTTCACAATTTTGAACGGTAGTAAAACATTTTTTGAATATGTGAATATTTTCTTAAACCCATGAACATTTTTTAGCCATGAATGGTAGTATAACATTTTTCGAATGATCAAGACCATTTTTCCACTACATAAGCATTTTAAAAGGAAAAAAGAAAAAGAAAAATCATAACAACAAGAACAAAACAAAATAATGAATGAAAGGAAAACGGAATAAGAAAACATAAAATCCTAAATAAAAAACGAAAGAAAAAACTTAAATTCTAAACCCTGAATATATTTTCTATACATGAACATTTTTTTCTAAGCATGAATGTGTTTTGAAATACATGAAATTTTTTCCTAATGAACCTATGAATAGTTTTTTAAATCTCATGAACTTTATTTAAAAAACATGCATGAACATATTTTTTAACCCCCTGAACCTTTCTTTAATCCACTAACCTTTTTTTGAATCCATGAACAATCTTATAAACCTCTTGAACATTTTTCGATTCATTAACCTATTTTAGAAATACATGCACAATTTGTAAAGTTCGTGATCATTTGTTCAATCATTCAATCGTTTTTTCGAATTGTTAATCCATTTTTGAAACATGATTTCTTTTTTTAAAATCTCATGGAACTTTGTTTTCTAAACTATGTGAAATTTTTAATATTAATGAAAAAAGGGAAAACATGGAAGAAACATATATCTATGAGAAAGAGAATAAAAAATAACAAAAAAGTGAGAAAAACCGAGAAGACATCGGGAACAAAAACAAGATACTAAAAACCAAAATGGGCCTGCCTCAAATGCGTACCGGGTGCACGATGCGAGCGAATGGTGCCACTGAAGGCGGCATATAGGATTTCTGTGATACGTGCTATGAGCAAAGGCCAATTTTCTCAAAGTTCCAGCTTCTCACATGTGTATGCAGCGCATGGCGCTTCCTGGCTTACATGTGTCACACTCAGGAAAATGTTTCTCAAAACTTCCTGGCGACGGCTGTGGCCAGGGCATAAGGCCCCGTATCCTCAGTCGTTTGTTATAGTGTTATGGTGTTTTCACTGTTTGGCGGGTTCAGCTTGTATTATGTCGCTGTAAGGCTCTTTGCCAGCTTATGTTGAATAAATTAAATAAAAGCCGTCTGCATCTCTTCGATCCAAAAGATGGGTTCCCCATTTCGAAAAAGGAAAACTATTTTATTTTTATTTTTATGAAGTAGGGTACAAAGTATATAAAATTCTCTCATGAAGTATAAAGGTACACGAAGTACAAAATATAAATACCAGAAATACCTTGGAGTAGAAATATATTAAAAGCCAAAAAGTTCAAGTTTTATCTCATGAAGTGCGCTAAGAAATATGGCAACATTTTAGTAGAAATATGTGGTATTTGTGAATAAAATTGGATCAAACAACTATCGGGAGGACCTATTGTGGGGCCCCGGCGGTGGCACACATGGTCCCAATAGCACAGCAAGTCGGCAACATGTGCCGACGCCCTCAATAACGCATGTCTGACACACTTGTCGGGTTCCACCAGTGGAGGCGCTTTTAGTCCAGTAACACCGTTTACGATGCCAACTCCCCGCGCAAGCTCCGATCCTACCTTGTGCAGCCAAGCAAGACCACCTCAACCCCGAACCCACACTCTGTGTCAGCATGGATATGTTTGTTGAGTGCAACGTGTTGATAATCTCAAGATGAGATCCCGTTAAACTAGTACTGGCCAATGCAAAACTATCATGTGGGGTAAGGGGTTAAACACGTTTAGTATTTGTGGGTTGTCATCTTTATATTTGTAAGAGATCACCAAGTTGCCCGATTCCTAGCACCACACATTTGACCACATGCGACTCAGTTGTTGGCATGTCAACATCCCTATACGCGTCTCATTTATACGCGTCTGATTGGTCGTAGTGGGGACTGTTAGGAACGTCAACTGATTCAAGGTTGGCGATAAGAGCGACAGCCTGGCATTTACATAGTCCAAGTTGTGCTACGACTGTTAGAGCACACAAGTTGGAGGTCAATCATGCAACCATTGTGATCTAACAGGGAAGAGATAGAAATAGGAAAGGCAAACTTGCAAAAATGGTCAGCCATAGCATGATAGATAATATTATCGAGTCCACAGGTCATGTCATATTCTGCTCTTCTTAAAAGCTAGGGTTTAAGGAAACTCCAACTCCCCCCCCCCCCCCCCCCCCCCCCCCCACCCCTGCCCCCCAACAAAAGGACCGGACATGGGACACGTTCAAATGGAAAAAAAAGGGACACGTTCAAACGGACACGCGAGGGCGGGCATATCTCCATTTCCCAAATGCAGCCCATTTTTGGTCTGGGTTTGCGGTCCACGCGGAAAAGGGGGACACGGCTGTGTGTCGTTGGTTTGCCCCAGGGCCACCTGCCAGCGACAATGCGCCCTTCTAGCAACCTCTCGAAGCGTCCTTTTTAATGGGGATCGGCCAACGTCCTGTCTCCATACTATAGTCCCCACTGCCACGACCTACCCCCAAACCCTAGCTCCCGTGGGGCGACGTGCATCTCCCAGGTGGCTGGCATCTCAACAGCCGTGCATTGCGGTGCCAGCCATTCCGCGCAATAGCCGGGCGCAGCTCCGAGGGATCTAGAGCCGCTGCTCCTTCATTCCGCCAGACCTCCTTCACGGCCCCCGCCTACGCCATACTTCGATATGTGGAATCGGTGGTTCGAGGCGGCGCATGACCAAAAAATGGCTTATGTGGTGATAAAACTTACAAATACAACTCATAATCTCATATCATACCCCAAAAAAATCGTACTACATCAATTATTCGTCTTGAGATGTCATTGCTCATCATTTCTCTCATACATATTTTCAAGTAGTTGCCAGCTCATCAATTCTCTATTGAAAATTTAGTTGCCTCAAGCGTTTTGCAAGGAGATGTATCCATTGGTAATCATCCATTGCATACTCCAGTGGTTGTTAACATTCTTGTAGGTCCAGTAAGCCCATCCAAATGTTGCTTGCTTATACACGGCCATCTGTGCATTTGCAAATCTCTGGTAGTCTTCCTTCGATGCACCCTTTACCTGCCACTCGGCCACCCATTCACCTATACAAAACATGGCATGTATGAGATATTTTTGGATCTAGTTTTCGCATGAAACACTAAAGTTTCTAGTAGAACAGTGAGGTTCTTCCGAGCAGGAGGATCTAACTATCGCACACTTACCAACAAAGGTGGTAGGGCCATCTCGTTTTGTCATTCCGCTGAGATCATTGGCGATGTTGTTGTTGACGTAATCAATGTTCTGCTGCACACTGAAACTATCAAACTTGCTGTCGAACAACGCGTAGTAGTGCACGTCAAGGACGGCTCTGCCGAATGGTGAGGCAAAGCCGACGAGCTCGGTTGAAGATGCTGAAAGTCGGTTGGACATGATCACGTAGGCCGTGAGTGAGTGCTTCCTGACGGTGTTGTAGCCCTGTTGGTAGTATCTTTTCAGGCTATCCAGGGACACACCCGGAGCCAGCGGCTCATTCATCAACTCCACCGCCAGGAGGCTTGATCTCCTGGCATACCTGTATGCATATCAAACGCGATGAAGGCTAGCAAGGAGATCGAATTACCCGGCTGCTTCGTGGGATCTCAAACAAAAAAACATTATTTTCTTAAATATAATAATAATCATAGATTGTTGACAGATACCTTGCTGCGAGGAAATCAATGACCTGCACAGTTTGCGCGATGCTTGAATCTCCCCAGGTCTGCGAACCATCCCTAGTACCACTGTGCTCGTTGGGGTTCTGCGACCCAGGCGCTGCATGCAAGTCTATGATCACGCGAATATTGTGCCTCCTGCACATACATTTCAACAAAAAATCTATCATTTAAAACAGTGTCCAGAAAGACATTCTAGTTTGTGAAGACTACACATGTATCTATGTGCGTACTCTGCCCATGTGAATGCGTTGTCTAAGGCTTGGAGAGAGCCTCCGACAAATGGTGCGGGAGGGTTGGGGTCGCTGGCGATCCACCATCCCACTGGGATCCTCACCGCGTTCAGCCCGTTTGCTGCCATGAACGCGAAGTCGTCTTCCACGATGTATGTGCTCCAGTGGTTCTGTCAAACCATATATGGAATTAAACAAATTGAAGCGCCAAGACTTATATACTTATGATGTGAAAATAAAAGATGTCTTTCAGCATACGTACATTCATGACTTGTGTGGCCTTATCTTTGCCGTAGCCATTGCAGATCTGGTACTCCCCTTGCAGTCCTGTGACTATGGTCACTGCAAACACGGACGGGTCGTCGTTGCCCCAGGTCGTGCTCTCGCCAAAGTTGGCTGTCACCGAACCATCTGTGTTTGCCTGCCGTGTCAGCAATGGATCAGATTGATGACTCCTAGTAGTTTAATCATGAATGATCGTTAACCTTGTATACAACTCGTGGTTGCAATAGTCATAGTCTGAAAGATGGCAGGTTTGCTTGCTAGCTAAGGCAACGATTCGCCGTGCAAATAATGGACTAACCTTGAATGAGGTGAACTAGTACTAGTAATGAGTATAGTATTGAGTTAATTACCTGCAAGAAGGAACCATTTGGTGCTCTGATCCGCATCTTATTCTTGTCAGTGTCATTTCGCACTAGCTGGAACGTCTCTGACTGGCCTGGCGTGGAGGCCGTGGCCACCACATTAACACCGGCGATAGTCACGAACTGGTTGTTAAACACCTTGAAGTTGAAGTTGTTCTGGTCGACCCGCCATAGCTTGAAGGTCTCCCAGCCGGAGGCGGAGGGCCTGTTGGCGACCAGTGCCGCCCCGCCGCCATTCTCGGCGGCCACGAACGCGTTCTGCGTCACGGACCTGAACTGCAGTTGTGTGCCATCCTACTCCATTGAATAAGGCACAAAGCAAAAGGATGAGCATGACATTATTACACACAGACCAAGGAAGCAGCTAGGTGAATTCATTACCAAGATCTTTGTTGGGGATGCCGTCGAAGAGGATGGCAGGATCCAGCCCTCAGTGACGAGCCAGCCGCCGAGGTTCGCCGCCCGGACCAGTGGGCGAGGAGAAGCCGGGTTTGGGGGCGGGACAAAAGTTTGTCCAAGGGAGGAAGGCCATGAGCAGCACATAAGGACGAGGCACACGCAAGAACTCCTCATCATTTTGGCCACTACAGTAGTAGCTCTTTGAATCGCTGTGTTGTGGTCTTCTGGTTTGTCAGGCCGGTCTCGGCTAAATAGGAAATGGATTAGTGGGGCAGTGAGGAGAATATTATAATTCTAAGTGGAATATTAGAACCTGTTTGAATTTAGAAATACATTTGTGCGGCACGTTAGGGCTGGTAAGCTCTGTCAGGAGAGACGACTCGGCTTATACAAGTGTGAACACTGTCAGAAGCATAGGAGGGAGCTACGTGGGCAATTTCTAGTGGATCAAACGTACTTTAAATCTGTCAATATATGCCTTAATGCCTGCCCCAGCTTCAGTCTCCTGGGATGAGTGGTAAGTCGAAAACAGGCTTTCGCCCCGCTTTATAAATAAAGCAACATGCCAAGTGATGATCCCGAAGAGCAAGTCTTGATGCCTGCATAAATAACGGGATTTAGGTTGAGACTCCAAGTGCAGAGTGTATAGTAGAGTGGAAGACAGTTTTCCTCACGAGGGGTGACTCGAGGGTTTAATATCGAACTCTCGGGGAATCTGCAGTGGTAGATTTATCTTCTTATCCTTCTTTTGGTTACCTACAAAATAAGGTTAGATGTTTTGGTCCTCAACCTCACCTGTGGTTGTAAAGCACAAGGTGTAAGAATGATATCAGGATAGTTATGCAATGCAAACAGGAAATAAATATGCAATGATGGTGGATGCAATGGTAAATGATATTTTTGGGTTTTTAAATGATGGCTGAAAATATAAAAGTGGTATATGGTGTTGGAAAGGTGTTTCTTATGATTAAAAATGGACTGGGGTTCATGGTTTCACAAATGCACTCTCTCTTTATAAAGTGGTAGACAATGGAACACACACAGTTAACATATGAGATTGCAACACAGGGTTTGATAACAAGTTACTTAGATATATGGGCATCACGTCCTAACATAGAGGTCTTTTGGTTATTAACCTCTCTTATACTCCACCAAGATGCGAACTAAACCATAACACCTCAGTAATTAAGATAACTCAGAGTATAGCAATAAGTATCATGACATGAAGTGAAAATAAGAACATGCTAGATCTAGTCATGGAGTAGTGGCAATGGTCACGCCCACATCCCCGGTAGCATGGTATTTTAGTTTATCCCTAGTGAGGCAACAAAGTAAGGTAAAGATATCAAAGTGGATAGCAGAACTTTCTCTCACGTTCACTGCACTAGCCACCCCCCGTTACTCCAACTAATGCACACGTTCCCCCTCACATGCTCTCATAAATATGCTTGATCAAAACAAGTAAACAAGAACGGGGTACATAATATGCATCTATACTCATAACTGAAACAAACATTGCAATCTCAAACATATATTAACTCATAAAGATCCACCACAAAAGTATTACAACGGTGACCGTAATCATGTTCAGCAGCTCATACGGTACTAATTAGTGAAGCTCAAGAGAGGAGAGATACATAAGTTACTTCCACAAACCCATAGTCCAGAGGTGGACTACTCCCTCTTCATCATGGAGACGGTGGAGAAGTCGATGGAGAAGGTGGAGACCACGCTGGCAGCGCCCCGCCGGAGTTTTCCCCCTCCAATCTGCAGCTCCTGATCTCCGTTTCGGTGTTTCTGTGTTTCTGCGGCGCTCCTTCCAGAGAACGACGGGGGACCTTTTTTATAGGCGTTTTTAGGTCAAGACGAAGGCGGTGGAGCGAAGATCGACGGCAACGGAGCCACGAGGCCCAAACGGGTGGGTCCCACGCGGCCATAGTACCTGGCCGCGTGGGCCAGGCCCGTTTGGCCCTCGGGTCTCCGTTTGCTTGCTTCCTTTTTCCGTAGTCCTTCTTCATTCCAAATATTGACGCCCGTAAATTTACAGGTGATTTCGTTGACGTTTGGGTCCCTGAAACATTAAAATACAAAACTAGGGTTTTCTGCCTGTGCAGGGTTAATTCCAAATAAATGGGAAAACTATGAAGTATTCCCAAAATCATGATAAAACATTGATATAACCCTTATATGATGCAAATATGATTGGAATATAAGCAATTAAAGTGCAAAGTTCATGTATGCATTTTACATGCATCACCAAGCAAGTCCAAACACAGTTGCAAACATAAGAGCGGTAAAGCCGCTTGCTGGGGGCGCAGCACAGGTAAGCCCACATGAAAAAGGCAAGAAATGGTGGTGGGGTGGGGGGGAGAGGAGGGGTGGGCGGTGGGAGTGGTACAACAAGAGAGAAAGAGAAAGATAGCGAGCAAAAAAAACTAAGCCCCTCCGGCACTAGCTGGACGAAGAAGAGGAGATGCGCCGAGCGGTCTCCACCAATCTAGCGAGCATATCATCCAGCTGTCCCCTGTCCCGCTGCCTAGACAACGGGTGCCACTGCTGCAAGAAAGCCAGAAAATTAAACATCGAGTCAGAAGCACGTCAGAGAAACACCCGCTCGATCACCATCTTATTGCAAATTGTCCACAAGGTCCACATCAACGCGGTAAACACCAACCAAAAGAGGCGCCGCCTCTCACCGGTACGGTTCGCCTGGATTTCAAGGAACTCGCCAAGGTCTGAGGCCTGCCAAGCAGGCCCCAGCGCCTCGTGGACGAAGTTCCATAGAAATCTGGCAGCGGGGCAGGTGAAAAGAATGTGGGTTCCCGTCTCGGGGATCCCACACATGGGGCAGAGCCCATCACCCGGCCCCTGTCGCTTGCGAACCTCCACCCCTGAGGGGAGGCGGTCTCTAAGAAGCTGCCACACGAAGATTTTAATTTTTAACGGAATGGGGGCCTTCCAGAGTGGGGAGGTCCAAGCTCTAACTGGGCTACTAAAGAGACTCCGATAGGCCGACTTCACAGAGAACGTCCCAGACGGTGTCAGGTGCCATGACACGAGGTCACGGTCGCCTGGCAACGACTCTGGAAGCAAACTCCGTAACTCCGTCCAGGCTGTAGCCTCGGCAACACCGAATGTTCGTCGGAACGAGATGTTCCAAGTCCCATTGGGTATCGTTGAGGCCACCAGCAGCATCGGGTCCGCGCAGATAGCAAACAACGAAGGGAAACTATGCCGTAGCGGGCTCCCATCGAGCCACGGGTCCAGCCAAAAGCGAGTGGTAAGTTAAGTGGAACCCATGTTACACAGCAAAATTGCCGACTGACGTGGGAGTTGACTATGTTAATTAGTCCGATGATAAAGATGCCACAGCTAGGCATGTAGAAATATTAAAACAGTGCTCTGAATTATCAGATGCATGTATGTAGATGCAATAGCCAACTAGTTTTCCCCGAAAACACATATCATTTCCCAAGCACCACATGCACTACAAGACTACAAAGGTAAAGAAACTTTCAGTGCGGCTTCATGTAGGCATTCACAATTGAGGACTATCTTCTTTTTATAAAGGGAATATATTAATATCGTGAAAATATCAATTACATATAGTCTCTGCACCAACAAAATGTCACAAACGACATCCAGGATGCACACAGCCTTAAAAACAAAATAAAAAAAGAGGCCCCGCCTCGGTAATCAACTCCTCGCAGGCAGCAGCCCAACAAACCACCACCAAAGAGTGCACCAGAATACAAAATATTCTCCAAAAGCGACGCCTCCAAGAAGGGAAATAGTGCACAAGCGCTGTCGTCGCACGATCCAAGATCTTAGGTTTTCACCCTGAATAAGGTCTAAACTCTTGAAACAATACCTTAAGCAAGATCATTTCCAGGCACAACCAATAAATGCCAGACCTTAGGTTTCTTTCAGGACTCTTAAATTCCCCCAGTGTTGTCGTCCCCACTTGACAAGGCTGCTCCTACAAGTCATCAAACACCAAGCTCACAAGTTCCATGTCCGAATTAGATCCGAACACAGGCTAGAAGGACGATTTCTGACATATCAGTCAACACAACGGAGAGAAGCTTCGAGAATTCACAAAGCGGTTCAAAATGAAGCTTAACACCATACCGAGCGTGGAGGATCGGGCCATCCTCAGTGTCTTCATCAATGAAGTCCAGAATTCCTTTAGTTCGGCGGCTATCAAAAATGTTGGCTGAGAGATCAACTTTAATGCACTCATAAAAATCATCAACAAATTCATCTTCCACTAATAGTTAATACTGCATCAACATGAACTCGACGGGGTCACAACCCCGCCAGGCAAACATAATAAAGATCTCGGACACCGCAGCGAGATGATGTAAGCCATGATTTGAGTCTTTATGTCAGGGGAAAACAGAGAAAAGAGATGGTCCATCAATTGGGCAGCGGGAAACCATACCGCAGTTTGGGTGTTGGCAAACGGGATTTGATCGAAGACTATGGATTGGTAGTCTTTTTTTTTAGCCAAGAGGTCGGGCGCTCCTACATGCCACCTCCAGGGGCGTGCGGCGTCCTTACCGATTGAAATGCCCTTGGTAGGTTCATCCCATTTACTCCCTTCACTACATATGCTAATCGATTTTAGTAGCGACAATCGCCAGGCTATTCCCTTTCCCACCGGTTCTGTACAGTATTTTTTTTCGTTGAGTTTTTTATATTCTTCGTTTCATGTTGTCTTCCGTGAATATTTATTAAATAAATTATTTTAAGCTATTGTTTTATTTTATGTTTTCTTTTAAGCAGAACATGAACATTTGTTGTACCATGCATATTTTTCGAACGAGTGAACATACATTTCAAAAACAACGAATGTATTTTAAAACTCATGAAATTTTTGAATCCAACGTGTTTTTTCATATTTTTATATTTTTATATCTCCTGAACATTTTCTAAATATATGAATGAATTTTTTAACCAATATACAATTTTCGAACTTTGCGAACAATCTAACATGTGATCCAATATCTTATTTCTAATAAACTTTTTAGACCCAGTTATATTTTAAACTATTGAATGATTGTAATATAAAAACGAAAAAAATCAGAAATAATAAAGGGAAAAAGAAATACATTGTAAGATAAAAGAAAAGAAAAAGGAAAGGAAAAGAAAAACCAGTCGAAGAACGCGTGGGACAAATGGGGCCAGCCCAGTAAGCTGCTGCTTCAGCGGCGCCGGCCGTCAATGTTGTTAAAGGCGGCAAATCCTACAGCGGACGCTTATGAGGCCTGGCCCGTTTCTTCCAGTCCCTCGATGCTTCTTCCCAGGAATGGTACCGATTGTTGGTGAGACCAGATTTGTGGGCTTCTTTTCTTTCTTTTTCATTTTACTATTTTTTCTTTTCACTTTTTTGTTTCTCATTATTTACTTTTTTTGTTGGCTTTAACCATTTATTATTTTCTTCCTATTCTTCAGTTTCTTTTTTCAAGTTTTCACCTTTCTTTTGTAAAATAAATTCACCATGATGTGCTCCCACCAACGTGAATGTTTTAGGAATATGCGAACCTTCATTTCTATATGTACGAATATTTCTTCTATTCACATAAGGGGAATCTTACAATAAAATTTGTGAATATTATATTTTCATTTTTTCTTGGTTTTCTCACTTTATTTTGTTACCTAAGGGTCTTCAAAATGTTCATGGGTTTTATTTTGTTACCTAAGCTGGGGTGCGCGGTAGCTCGTAGTTTTGCCGCTTAAGGCGGCAAATAGGGGCACCTCGAGGGGTCACACATCGGAAGAGTTGGACCTAATATTTTTAATTAACCTGTTCGGCTGGGCCACAAAGAAAAGTTAAGAGTTAGATCAAAATAAGCATATGTGGATTAACCATCACCAATCCAAACTAGAAAATCGCACCTAAGGAAAATCCAAACTATAAAATGAAGATGAAGCGACCGCGTTCTTTCATATAAGATGAATTATTTGGACTCTTTGATTAAGGAAATCAAGATGACCAAAATTAAGATTTGAGAATAGATATGAAATGGCAGAATAAACACGAATAGAAATTTGTGTAGAAATACGGCAATCAAACCAATCCGGCAGCAGTCCGTACACGTGTCATATAAAAAACTATCTGAAATATGTGCGCTGACTAATCCTATCTGATGATGTCATCGCTTACATCAGTAGGTCAACAAACAGTGTAACAACAATCGTTATCATGTTAATTAATCTCTAAACTAGCATCTAACGGATAGTACTACGCTGACGAAAATTTGGGCAATCTGCCGGCATCTAAAAGTGTTTGATAGCGATGCACAAAATTAAGTAGTCAAACGCATTAAGCTACAGCAAATGATTGAAAACTGAAATTAACATTCACACCTGTATCTCTCTAGTTTATTCTTTCGATGGTGTAACACTAGTTTTAAATTTCAAACAATTACGAGTTTTAGTATCTCCCAATCATTCGATTTGCCATGACATCATAACTGACGCGGCAATAAGTTATAGATGTAAGTACAATGCTGAGATATATGTTTTGCAAAAGAAAAGTCTTACCGATTACATGTAATATGTAATACTCTCTCCTCGAACACGGACGATGTGCAACCGGGTGCACATGCACCCGTTTTTTTCGAAAAAAATGTGAAAATTCAAAACTTGTCGAAAAATTCCAAAAAAAACATGCACGTACCTGAGCATGTCACACACCATCGTGTCAAATTTGGCGACGAATCGACATCGCGGCCGCCCTGTGCAAAAATGACAAATCTCAGATCTGAAAATTCAAAAATTTGAATCTATTATCTGTCAGAATTTTGTCATTTTTGCACAGGGCGGCCGCGATGTCATTTCGTCGCCAAATTTGACACGATGGTGCGTGACATGGTCAGGTACGTGCATGATTTGTTTCAGAATTTTTCGATAAGTTTTGAATTTTAAAAAAAAAATCGAAAAAAAGGGAGCATGTGCACCCGGGTGCACATGTGAGTTTCCGTCTCTCCCTTCACTATTATAATAAGATGTTGTAAATATTTTAGTTCCGTCTAGATGCAGACCGTAATAACTTAATCAACACATTCAAAACGCGTGTGGATATATGCATTTTTTCAAAAGGCATAACATATTATTTATAAACGAGACCGTAAAGTTATAGTACCATTCAAATATAGATAGATGATCCCCGTCGTGGTCTAGTTCGCTCTATCACACAGCCACAAGACGCGCGCACGAAGATTAAATTTACTAGTAACTGACTACTAAAATTCACTAACAAATAACCACACAACCCAATATTACCGATAGCAAAACGGACAGACGTGGACAGCGGTAGCAGCAGCGCAAAGAAACACGACAGGACAGCGCAAAGATATTGTTATGGCTGGGCGCAGCAGCTTCTCCAATTTCCGGCCTCACCGACGGCGCCGCGGCACCCCGTGAGAGCTCTGCAACGGCCAACAAGAACTGCATCATCCCTGGCGCGTCGGCCATCGTGTGCATCAGCCGGACGGCCAGGATGAAGCCTCCACACGACAGCCGTGTCACGGGAAGGGCGGCTGCGGGCTGTCGCCGAAGTGCTCGAGCCGGACGTCGGCTTCGGCCTCGATGAACACAACACCCACTAGTAGAAACAAGATCTTTGGTCCAGAGCCTCATTGGGCTCTAGTCTTGAATGGGTTTTGAACCGGGACTAGAGGGGTGTACTAGTCCGGTTCAACGGCTACGAGGCAGTCGATGACAAGCTTGCGGCCCTGGAGTTCCCTCAGCCGTCCGGCGAACGGGTAGTAGTGCACGAGGGCCCTCGCCACGGCGTCCCGGATTACCGCAGCAGGGTCTCTTTCGCCCATGGACGCGTCGTGCCGGTAGAACTGGATGACCGGGGTCTGCCTCCGCAAACCGTCCTGATCATCGATGTCCGGGAGCCGCTTCAGCTCCCGCGGCGGCAGGGCCGACGCCACCGTGAACCTCAACGGCGCCGTGGAGGTGGAGGCCGCCATGTGCGATGATTCTCAACGGTTGCGTCGGACGTGAATTCAAACATGCAGGCGGAGGGGCATGGAGGCTGCAGTGATCATCACAGCTGAAACAAATTATATGTTGATGACCGCAGCTACCTGATTGAGCGTCTGTGGATCGGTATATCTATTACTTTGATATATATCCAAATTATATGTTGATAATGCAGAGTGCGTCTCAGCCTCTCCGAACGTGTAATAACAACGTTACTCGCAGGACATGGAGATCGACCGTCCTAGATAATTTACGTGATACATGTAGATAGACTGATAATAATGATAATCTTTGAGACCTTTATTAAAAACAAACACGACAACACAAACACAAACAATGGGAGGTCATATATACTGGATAGATTGCATGCATGCATGCATGAATCACCAGCTCCAATAAGATCGGGTAGTACTTATGAGTTGTTGACCCTCCAGCACGTCTCTCTGATCTCCGCGCCAGCGTCGCCCTTGGCCTTGATCCTGATGTTGCCCATCTTCTTCATCGCCGCCGCGAACGCCACCTCCCACGCCTTGTCCGCATTCGTTGCGAAGGTATCCACCTGCGCCTTGGTCTCCGATGACCGCAGCGCCAGGTCCGAGTCAAACAACACGTTGGTGTCGTCCACGTTGTTGAAGTACTGGCTGTCCAGGACGTTGGGGGTCACGATATCCATGTCCACCCTGGTGCTCCCGCCGCCACTGCACCGGCTTCTGAGGTCGACGGCGAACTTGTCGGTCCTGTTGGAGAGGCTGTCGGAGTTGAACAAGCACCGTGCATTGCCAATGGTGTGCGCGCCGGAGAGGGTGACCATCTCGGCGGGGCTTAGACCCTGTAAGTCGAACTTGTCCTTGAGCGCCTGGAGGTCGGACCCTGGCCCGGGCAGCTGGTCGGTCTCGCCACTCAAGGACTCGCGGCCGTCGTAGCGGCCCGAAGGGATGGCGTAGGTGACCTTGCCGCCGCTGAGGATGACGGAGGCATCGCGGGCGGCGAAGGCAAGGATGTCGGCGCACGAGACCTTGTTCCCACCGCAGGCGGCCTTGGTGGCCTCCTTGGCCGCGTCGATGACCTCAAACCCACGGAGGCTGTCCTTGTTGGGCGGGCCTTCCCTCTCGGTGTCGGTGTTCATGGACGCGGTGGTGTTGAGGAGGACGGAAGCATCGCAGCCCCGGACGAAGCAGTCGTGGAAGAAGAGGCGGATGATCCCTGCGCCGACGCCACGGTCGCGGTAGATGGCGTCGGCCACGGCCTTCCTCACGGTGGATTCGGCGCTGGGGCAGTAGGAGTCGGTGTTGCTGCGAGTGTTGTAGTAGCCCACACGGAGCCTGTCGGAGCCATCGAAAGGAGGGGTTGGGATGCTCCGGCTTCTAGTTCGCGTGCACACCTGATTGTTCGTCACTGGGTCCCACCCAACGAAGCAGCCCTGCTGGCACGCCGCCGGTCCGACAAACGCCAGCAAGGTGACCAGAGCGGCAAGCTTGGCATTGGCAGCAGCCATCATCTTCCCTTCTTCTTCTTCGATCTTTCTAGTGGTGTGTGTGCTACGTTTGGTGGTGTTGTAGAGTTGAGTGCATTGGTGCCATTTATATATACTGGTCACAGGGGAGAACGAGCCAACACGTAGAGCCGCAGAAGTGGAATTAAGCCCATGCAGCTGACCGGCGAATGTTCAAACTTTGAAATTATAAATTGTACCTGCGATAATGTTTAAAATCTCATCTAACCAGGAGGGAAGTATTAATTGCACCGACGCTAACTGCCGACATATTCGTCCGTACGTACTCGTACTTTTACGTATACTCCTGACATTACATCAACTGGTTTTTTGTCCGACAATTACTCAACTGGTGTGAAAATCTTTGTTGACTATCGGTATATGAACAGATACGTCTATCCAAGTTTTCTTTTGTCCCGAAGGACCGAGTCATCCATTCCATATCGTCGGTGGAGCTACAAATTACATGAGGGACTAGCTAGTAAGACAAAGGAAACTGCTCCTTCTCCACCGAAACGAATCGTCACAGCACAGTCCCGAGCGTGGAAGCCCCGAGAGTCTCACAAATCCAACTAAACAAGTGCACTTATAAAATATTATTAATTTTCTTTGGCCCAACTTAGATTTGACCACGCTTCTTGATGTCGGTGTAGATGGGCACCTAACAGATCACATGCATCTTTGACAATATTTTCGCCACCTTTACATCTCTAGATGTTCAGTGGATGGATCGAGTTGCTTTGACGATTTGGGCCAACAACCTTACGCGTTTCTTGCTTGCTCCATGTGGTTGTGGATAAATGCCCTGGACCAAGTCTGTGCATGTGTGCGCACCGCCGGATTGTTGGAACGTGTTACGTTTTTCTTTGGCGAGATGGCAGACATATCCGGCGTGGGCTTGGATTAGTACAAGGGATTTCCAAGTCAAGGTTATGGATTCCAGCCCTATGGAGTATGCCACGTGTCGATGTGCATGTGGTGATCGAATATTATTTTCGGCTCGAGAAAAAATAAACTGCATGAAGGAGGAATCGAATTAGGCACCTTTGGTAGGGTGGAGAAGTACCGATTGCACTAGCCATCTGGTTCTATCCAAGTTCGTGTAATCATACTACACGCTTGTTTAAAATACATTCGCTTTTAACAGATTATTAATATTTCTTCACCATTTTTTTTAAACCAGCAATCAAACCAGGCAAGCACACTTTGGCACTGCCGAAGTGGATGATAACCCAATCTGAACATCTCTCATTGTAGGGTCAACTTCCAAGTATTAGTTATCATCATTATCGTGCTTAATTATGTTTATTTCTCTTCCATGTAGTGACACTACAAACCTAATTTTAGTTGTGCATTAGTTGACAACTGGTCGCTCTTTTCATATTATTATAAAGTTGTTTCCAGCTTTAAAATTTGATGGCTATTGTGAATCAAGGCCGAGTGAGTAGTTTCTTAGTCATATTTATTTTTGAACTACTGACATACATGCTATGTTAATATTTCGTGGTACACAAAGTGCCGCTCTTCTTTGTTACAATAAAAATATATTAAGCCTACCTAATGATAATTGATAAACATATATGTTTGCCTTTTTATTCAATTGTGTCACCTTTATGTGTTGTACATATTTGATGCATGACATACCCATTAACCTGACCAACAGAGGAAGAACCCAAAGCTTTTTTTGTTACGAAGAGCTGAACCTGGGTAGGCATCCTGCACATAAGCAAAGAATACCACATGAGGAGCATGGTGGTCTCATGGCTAAGAGAGTAGAATGAATAAATGGTTCGATGTCTTGGAGTTCTGCAACTTGGGAAAATTCAATCTACATACTGAGAGATTCGTGGAAGGGAAGGTACGATTGAGTATACAAGCATCAAAAAATAGGTTGTCAAACGTCACATTGTGGTTGATTGACTTGATAATCTTAGAAATGGGACACGCTAGCAAATTATCGCATTTGGGATGATTTCTTTTCTTCGATTGTTTGAGTTATTAATTTGTTTAAGTCTCATTTTAACAGTTGCTCCGTAAGAGTTATTGTCTCTTCGTGGTAAAGAACTTTGAGGCATGTACATCTTTTTTTTTGCCAGTGTACAAACGGGCGCGGCAAGGCGCGCCAATTCCTTCTAGTACCGTCTACCTCCCAACGGTTTTCGAACTTCTGAATAAATATAATATAAATATGCCACATCAATAAATAAAAATCGAAACAGCGTTTGTCTCCTCTTAGAAGAGATTTGCCCAACTTATTACCGTAAAATCTGGTGAAAACCGCTACAAACACACTCGTCCAACCGTCATGAAACACATAGTATCGAGTGCACACACAACCAACCTGGATACCGACACAATCCGCACAAACACCATGGAAACGAGAGTCGTCGTCGAGATTACGCATCAGTGTCATCACCATCATTGGGCAAGTCAAGCATGAAGGCGGCCACCCCCCACATTGACGATTACACATGGGGTCCAGAAGCTGACCTGGATCACACCTACATTGTTTCGTTTAGCAAGATCAGCGTTTTCATCAGCTACATTGGCATCGGCTCAACGGGGCCAGCTGCGGAAAACGTCGAGCTATATGATGCCACAGGGCACAGCCCAAGAGGCGACTCTCCAGACTGGGCTACCGCCACGCCTCTAGGGCCATGATACCAACCGCAAACACTGGAGCGGCTCTCCCGCACCGCTGCCGCGGTTTCACACCCCGATCGGTCATTACATGAACCCGGTGGATGGGTTCTCTGTCGATAACACCTTGGTGGAATGTGAGGTTGGGGTATCGACCGATGCTGTATTTTAGTTCTTTCGCTCTAGATTCCTTCGTGGACGGGAGCGCCTATATTGCAATAAGAAAGATAGTGTTTTTTTCCTTTTTGCGTTTAAAATCTATTTTTAAAACTTAACATTTTTAAATATGAAAAAATCAAATCTGGACGTTTTTAAAATCTAAACGTTTTTTCAAATTTGAACAATTTGTCAATTCGAACATTTTTACAAAATCTTAAATTTCAGTTCTGTACAAATTTTAAGTTTGTACATTTTCTATAATCTGAAATATTTTTCGAAATTGAACAATTTTCAAATTAAAAATTTTTTTCCAGATGTTTTCAGAACCTGAACTGTTAAATTTAAGGAAATTTAAAATGGAACAGTTTTAAATTTTGAACAATTTGGAAAATCAAATATTTTCAAAATCTGATTTTTTTTCAAAATCAGAAACATATCTCAAAAGTCTGAACAAATTTAGAAAATAAAAAATAAATGAAAATAAAAAGAAAACAGAAAGAGGAAAGGAAAACCAAAAGAAAAAAGAAAAACGAAAAAAAAACAGAAACAGGCCACCTACGCCACGCTTTAGCCAACGCGGCTGTTTCGTGCGGCTAGTGGGCATTGTATAGCATTTGCAATCACGGACCGCGGCATCAGGGTAATAATGGTCATGCGCTTCTCTAGACCCATGGGCTTGTATTGTTGCTTGCCTTCTGACTGTTGCTCAGCCCTGGTGACAATAGTAGGCTTTGATCACTGCCGCACAGCCCAAACAACGGCGCACATGCCCATTCTGCCATTCACCACCGCTGGTCGCCACGCCAGCCTAGATGGCTTCTCACGATTGGCAACAGGCATGGCTTCGATATCTGTCGCTCCGTCCTAGAGTCATGAGAGCTGAGTGAAGTGAATGTGAGAGTGCCTACTTGCGTCTAACCAAACTAACTGCTATATTCCCGCAGCATGTAGTGGTTCCTAGCGCCCGGACGCTTCCTGTTTGCACGCCGCGAGAAAAAAGAGTGAGAAGCGTCGGGCGAAACTATTTGCATCTGGCGCCCGGGATTCGCTTAGCCCAATCGTCGATCGGCCAGGATTTTGACCCTGGCGTCGGCAGATAAGCGCCCCATTGTGGATGATCTTAGATCACTCAATCGGCAACGCCCTTCACCGACCTCCGGGAGCCCACGCCATCATGTTGTGTGCCAACCAATTCACACAATGGGCAATCTCATTTCGTCGCCCACCGGGATACCACGAGCATGAGCTCACGACAATCGACGTATGTACGCCATATCCACATGATTGCCGGAGTAGAGTAGTAGTTTCCTTAAAGAAAAAGGAAAATTTGCTAGCAGACACCGTTATTTTGCGGCGTTTGCCGAAACACACTGCTCGATTTTGGCTTTGCCAGGTACCATTAAAATTTCGAGATAGTTTGCCACAACACACAGAATGGCCAAAAAAGGAAAGTTCAATGCTTTTGCTTGTGATGACCATCGTACATCCAATTTTGAACATTTTGTCTAATTCAAAACTGTGTTATGTACAACGGCGGAGCTATGTTGAGGTGGGCCCCCCCCCCCCCGCCCCCGCCCAACACGTTTTTTTTTATCCGCTAGTAGCTAGCTAGGAAATGGACAAACGTGAGCACTCTGTCCCCCCCCCCCCCCACGCCCAGCCATACGGCCCATGAGCCCATGCCCCCCGCGACCTCTGCCTCTCTCCGCAGCTCCGCTGCCATCGACCTCACCTTCGCGCCTCCGCTGCTCCACCCTCGCCGGCCGCCCCGCACCGCCCCCTCCGTCCTCCTCCACCGCCTGATACGTCTCAAACGTATCTATAATTTCTGATATTCCATGTTGATATTATACCAATTGTTACATGTTTTATATACACTTCATAGCATTTTTATGCATTTTCTGGGACTAACCTATTAACAAGATGCCACAGTGCCAGTTCCTGTTTTCTGTTATTTTTGTATTCCAGAAAAGCTAGTCTGGAAATATTCTCGGAATTGGACGAAACTTGGACAGAACCTTCTATTTTCCAACACGTACACGGAGTCCAAAGGAGAGACGGAGGGGAGCCACGATGCAGCCACACCATGGGGCCGCACCCCCCCCCCCCGCCGCGCCGTGGGGTGGTGTGGGGCCCACGTGCGTCTCCAGCCGCCGCTCTTTCGCCTATTTATTCCTCCCGACGCGAAAACCCTAAATACCCGAGCCATTATCCACAAAAAGTTCCAGAGACGCCGCCGCCGTCAACCCTAGCTCGGGAGGGTTCAGTCTTGTGCTTTTAGAGGACATGATGAGAAAGCCGACTCGAAAAATAAGGGAAACTTTCTTGAGTTGTTAGAGCTTCTTGGAGAGTTCAATCCTGATCTTGCCAAAGTCATTCTTGGACACTAGGTGGGGTTCTTACTTTGGTTCTATTGAAAGCCTTATGGAATTATTTAAAGCAGTAATTTTTGTGATCCAAGAGATGGCTGCTGGTAGATCAGTTGTTGGACAAATACATGCTGATGCTGACACTGCTTACAGCTATATGTCCTCGTTTGAGTTTGTCTTTGTCTTATGTATGATGAAGGAGATACTAGGGATAACTGAAGGACTTGGCCAAGCTTTACAACTGAGATCACAAGAAATTACAAATGCTGTTCGTCTAGTGACAGCTGCAAAAGAATGCCTTCGTATGTTGAGATCTGATGATGGTTGGAAAGATTTCTTTTTCACGGTTGTTGAATTTTGTGTGGAACATGGCACTGAAATTCCAAACCTGGAGGAACCTTATATCATGCGTGGTGGTCGTTCACGACGTCAACCTGGTCATTTCACCAAGGAGCAATATTTTCGAGTGGAGGTATTCCGTGCAACTATTGATTGCCAACTACATGAATTGGATCGCAGGTTCAGTGAGAAGATAATGGATCTTCTATCCACCAGTGCCACTCTAATACCTAAAAATAGATTTAAATCTTTGAAAAGGCAGGGACATATGTGACTTAGTGAAGAAGTATTACCCAGCAGATTTTACTCAACAAGATCGCTATGGATTAGAGCAGCAGCTGAGAACCTTTGTTGTAGATGCTTCTAATGATGAAGAGCTGAAAAATATCTCAACTTTGACTGATCTTTGTCGTTGCCTTGTTGAGACAGGAAGATATATTATCTACAATCTGATTGACAGGTTACTCCGTCTACTTGTCACACTTCCGGTTTCTACCGCAAGTGCAGAACGTGCATTTTCAAGTTTGAAGATCATCAAGACAAGGCTGCGTAATAAGATGGAAGATGAGAATCTCGCCAATAATTTGGTAGTTAACATAGAGCGTGAAATTGCTGAGAAGTACGACTTTGAGGTTGTTTTGACAGAATTTAAGAGCAAGAAGGATCGAAAAGCTGATTTATAATGCCTCCATGATCTGCTAATGACTCTTTCAAGTTTCAAAACCTGATCAGTATGATCAATTAGTATATTTTGGTATATATGGATCTCGTCATACATATATTTTGGAACCTATGTCGCCAATAGCAATATATATATATATATATATATATGACAAGTCTAGAAATTCTTGTTTGTTGCATTTTTTCAGTTAAGTTTGGTCCCCCCCTCCCCCCCACAACCATTTTTGTCAAGCTCCGCCACTGGTTATGTACGTACATATTTTCAGCACCAGAACCTGGGACCTATGATGGTCATTCCAGTCTGTATGTACATAATCAAATCAAAATCGGGCATGAACCACTGTCCATCCTAGAAAATTTAATACAGACTTGAATTAGAGACTACACTACAGTCAGTTCACATCAAATTGGGAAGAGAAATGGGAGAGAAATTACTCGTCGGGCACCCAGGAGAAGCTGCCGTCCATGGCAGCAACGTGTTCCAGCGCGAGGGCGCCGGTGAGTGCGGCCATGAACGCCTGGTGGAGTGCACGGACTCCTCACGGCGTGGCGCTGCACCTTGGTACGCCGGTGGCCGTTTGGTCTTGGCCGGCGTCGCGGAACGGAGACGGCCGTTGGGGCCTGGCCGGCGCGAGATGGGGACAGGGAAGGGGCCTAGCTTGGAAACGGGATGGGCACGGAGCGAGGGGGATGGAGGGACAGCGACAGGGCGACAGTGGCCAGCGAGATGGACGGCGGCGCCCTGTAGGTGCCTGTGTCCTTGGTCGATACAGTCTGCGGGCAGGAGAAGAACCGGTTCCAAATTCTGGGCACATTTTCCAAAGGGCAAGATGGTAATTTCATACGAGAAAATGTAAAACTTTCCTTTTTTGGCAATTCCGTGTGTTGTGGCAAACGATCACAAAATTTTAATGATACTTGGCAAAGCCAAAATAGGGCGGTGTGTTTCGGCAAATGCCGCAAAATAACGGTGTCCTCTGGCAAAATTTCCCAGAAGAAAAAGTCCCTCTCGTTACGAACAGGCCAAGTCAGTGAGTTAGCAGTGCTACCAACGAAGAAAACTAACTTCTGTATTTTTTTTTAGAATTTCTCTACTTCTACCCTTCCCACAGACAGCACATGATCCATCTGACGGTGATGGATTTCTTATGAATATTCACTGTGCTTCTAATATTGTGTACAGAAATACGGGCAACTTACAGACATGGCGTTTTGGGTCACGGGGGCGAATGCACCCGTTATGTAAGTAATTTTTAATTTTTTTCTAAAATATCAAAAAAATCCAAATAAAATTCTAGATATGCATTATGATATTTTAAGTTAGCAAAAAAAATTCGCAAAGAAAAAACATTCTTTGTGACCTTTGCAAAAAAGACAAAAAACAACCGTGTACAAAGTCATTTTGAAAACTCCGGATTTGTCTTTTTTGCACAGCCCACAAAAAATGTCTTTTCTTCGTGAATTTTTTTGTGCTACCATAAAATGTCATCTAGTATATCCGAAAATTTTATTTGGATTTTTGACATTAAAAAAAATGTTTTTTGAATAGTGGGTGGATCCAGAGCCGATATGGATTTTCCGCAACTTTAGAAGTATTAAAGTTTCTGGTTATAAACAGTGCACTCTACTTGTTTGTTAATTTGCCTACAAGAACTGAACTACTTTTTCAGTGTTGTTCATTATTATATGAGATCAGATGCTTTCGCTTTCTTGCATTATTTTACTAGCTTTTGATCTCTGTTCTTCTCATTTAGTTGCCCTGATATGTCAAAAAAAAAAAGGAACTTCAAAAGCCTAATGCTATATATCATTCATTATGTTCTAAAAATATAGATATATATAGCTCATTAGCGGCGTGATTGGCTTGCGCCACTTAAAGCGAATCTCTGTTGGGCCAGCCCTTGTCGGCGGATTTTCCTTTTCTTTTTTCTCTTTTTTCTTTTATTTTGTTTTTCGTTTTCCCTTTTTATGCGTTCTTTTTCGTTTTTCTTTTCGTCAATTTTTTACTTTTTATGATTTTTAAAATTGTTCATTTTTAGAATTGTTACTATTTAAAATTGTTCAAACCAAAAAAATATTCATATTTCAAAAAATTTAAACTTGAAAATTATTCAAATTTGAAAATTATTGAGTTTTAATTGTTCAGATAAAAATTTGTTCATGTTTGAAAAATATTCATTTAAAATTTTGTTTAAATTCGAAAATGATTCAAATTTGAAATTTGTTCATTAATTGTTTTTTAGAAAAATCAAATTTGAAAAACGTTAAGATTTTAGAAATGTCCAGATTTCAATTTTTTTAGATTTTTGAAATGGAAAAGAAAAAAATACTATGCTTTTCTTTTTGGGTCGCCTCAAAGCGGCACATGAAGCGTCTCTTTTCAAGCGGCCGACGCGACCTTTAAAAAGAGATAAATGAGGAATCACTAATCAATTAGGTGGGTTGACAGGATAGTAGGTCGACAGTCGGAATGTGTCTTTGCCCCCGAGCACCAATGATCCTGATATTTTCAAAAAAATTGAAAACAATATTTACGAGTTTCAAATTTTCTTGAAAAAAGACCTGATGTAGCCAATAATGCATCCCACATAAAAAGGTCTAATTCAAATACTTTGTATTTTACGCTATACAAAAATGACAAAACATGATAAATTTAGAGATTTAAAATATGCATATTCAGATCTAAATTTTGGTCATTTTTGTGCAGCCCAGAATATAAACTATTTTAAGTTAATATTTTGCATGTTTGTGGAATAAAACATTGGCTACATCCGGGATTTGTTTTAATATATTTTGAAACTCATAAATATTGTTTCCGACTTTTAAAAATAGCAGATCACTAGAGATCGGAAACACGAAATCTCCTCGACAGTCGCCTATATATGGAAGGCCTCTACATCGGAAAGAAATCACGATCGAGAAGCGTGCAAGCCTAGGCCAGCCGCCTAACCAAAGCAGCAGACTCGGCGCGAGAGCAATGGCGGCGCACCGTAACGTGGCAAGGAGGCGCTCTGCGAGCGTGCGCTCCAGCGAACATCGGTCGCGGCGGCGCAGGAAAGACGGCGGCTGTTGCTGCAAGGAACTTCGACTGGCCGCCGGTCCATGTCAGCCTCCTCCATTAGCGGCAAGGTACGTGCAGTCCATGTCCCTTCACTTCACCTCTCGTTCCCATATCCGTGTCCTAGCCGGAAGTTGATAAGGAGGCACTTGCAGCCATTGCACTTCAGATCATCCGGCGATCGCCCGAGACACTCGACAGTAACTAAGGCTGCCTCTCGTCCCGTGCTGCTCTCGATTACTCCATCCTCTTTGCTTGCTAAATAAAACCTCCAGCCTTTTGTTGTCTCCCCATTAAAATCCTGCGCAAATCTTGAATCTTTCTAGATTGTGGCTTCTTCCGACTCGTTTGAGGCCATTGGATGTGCTACAACTAACAAGAGTAGCTCTGCCAGCGAACAAGGGATTATATTTTTAAAAGAGATCATCTGCATTACTGCAGGTTGACTACAATACAGCTTTATTTTTGTTGCACGAGCGATGCCTAAAAAAAGATATACATATCCTGCATACACGTTTTTTTAGGTTTTAGGAATTTTCTTCATCCCAAATCCCATGGGGTAAGGAACATTTTTTTTTTTAGGACAAGGTGGTCGTACCACCGCTCGATTAGATAGAAAGAATTGACCCAGTTTATAAGGAAAATCGGGTCCAAAAACCATACAAGCTGTACAAAAGAACACACAGACGAAGTGACCCGTCGCCCACACGACACAAGCCGGACAAACGCCACAAACACACCACCCGCTCCAGAGCCGCCGCTCCGGCGTAGCAACCAGATCGACCTCCGCATTGCCCGGAAGCGATCTAGTCATGGTCGACGAACACTCTGCCCACGCAGTCTCTATCCAGATTGCCACCAAAACCACCATATTCCGGGGCCGCCGCCCCGGTAAAGCAACCAGATCGACCTTCGCGTTGCCCGAAGGTGATCCAGTCGGGTCGACGAACCCTCTGCCCACGCAGTCTTCATCCAGGTCGCCACCCAGTCCCCCGCTAGACAACGGCTCTGCCTCATAGAACAGTCGTAGCGTGGGAGGCCGAGGACGCCGCCTCGGCGTCCACCACCATCCGGGGCCGCCGCCCCGACGTCCACCACCCATGACTACACGCCATTCTGCACATCCGTCGCGAAACCGTCGCACCGCGCTGGCCTAAGAGCTCCAAAGCGGCGCCTCCAACAAGGTAGTGACGAGATCGTCACCGCCGCCCGCTCCCGAAGAGCATAGATTTTCACCCGGAGCTCTTGGAACCACACGCGTTAGTCGAGGTCGAAAAGCTCCACAACGACGCGATCAAGAAGGAGAACGACGCCCGAGGGCGCCGCCGTCGTCGGCACTGACCGAAGTCCATGCGAGCTTTCGCTCGGAGTTCAACCCGACCGCAAAGCTTCGGGAGCAGCGGGATGACCTCCCGGCCATGTCGTCAACCACCGAGCTCCACCTTGCTCGACCACCGGCCATGTCGGCCACGGCCTCCATGCCGCACCGCAGAGATCTTCGTTCCGGGGCCGCCGCCCCGGCTTCCACGCCACCCGGGCGCCATAGCACATCAGCAGGATAAACTCCTGCGTCCGCGCCGGATCCTCTGCCATCGCCACTGCGCCCTTGCTCAACCAGTCGACCAGACGGGCCGAACTCCCCTGCCTCCGCTGCAGGCAGCACCATCCTCACGCTGGCTCCTTCTTCTTGACACCCACTACAAGAAATATGCTATAATGTGACCTTTTATAGTGACGCCCAAAATATTGGTCATAGATCTATGACCATTTTGAACCAGTTGGTCACACGCTGGTTTTGAGGGTGTAAACAGCACAAACTTATGACCAATTTGTGACCAAAGGACTTTTTTTCCTAACATGAATTGGTCATAAGCCAGCTAGCACTAATATATGACCTTTTTTCTAGACGACTACGACCAATTTAAATGGTCATTCGCATTAGTGGATAGCCAACTCAGCAATCTCGCCTACGTGTTAGTGCTTAGGTGTCATTTTCGCTTACGTGTCACTCTGACTGGACAGCCAACTCAGCGGTCTCGCCTACGTGTCAGTGTTTAGGTGTCATTTTTGCCTACGTGTCACTCTTACATGTAGGACCCACTGTCAGGAGTAGCACACAATGACCGATGGGACCCGCCCAGCCCAACCGACATGTGGGACCTACCGTGTGATCCGTGGGACTAGCCATGTGGGACCCACCGTGGGACCCGCCATGTGGGACCCGCCATGTGGGACCCATCCTGCTGCCATGTGGAACCAGTTGGACCCGCCCTGCTGCCATGTGGAACCAGTGGGACCCGCCCTGCCGCCATGTGGGACCCACCGTGTGATCCGTGGGACCAGCCATGTGGGACCCACCGTGTGACCCGCCCTGCTGCCATGTGGAACCAGCGGGACCCGCCCTGCCGCCATGTGGGACCCACCGTGTGATCCGTGGGACCCGCCCTGACCCACACATAAGCAAATGAATAAATGGAACAAAATGAGGAGAGATGGGGACTTGAACCCACGCCCTCCCTCTCCTCCCAGAGCGCACATGACCACCAGGCCACAGCGTCTTGTGTGATGAAAACTAGCCCGAACTTTATTTGTATCGTAGCTAGATCATTCTGGGCCAAAGCCCATTTCCGGAAACGAGTTGGGCACCTAATGGTATAGTTGGGCCGGTGGACATGGGCTTCTTACTAGCCTTTTCCACGTTTTTTGTGTTTTTTTGACTAAGCTGCTGGGCTGTCCAACACGGCATAGCGAGTTCTGTTTTTTTTTTGTTCTTTCTTTTTCTTTTTCTGTTTTCTTTTATAATTTTTGATTTTGAACTTCAATTTTAACCAAATAAATTTTCAAACTTCTGTATAAGTGTCCTATGTCACTATATACTATTAGGTACTGTTTTTAAAATTCATGTGGTCTATTTTTGCAACATAGTGTGTTGCAACATATAATGACACTTTGCGAAGGATTTACATCTTTTTGATTTTTTTTGAATTATCTACGCCGATTTCAAAATACGATCAAAACGACGGACATGACCGATCGTATCTAGAGGCTGAATCTTGTGGAACTCTTTGTGTATCTATGATGAAATAGATACTTTTGTACCTAGAAATGATTTTCACAAAAAATCTTGAGCAAACTACGAGGCACCCGTAGTTCAAATTTGACCGGTTTCAGCTGAATCGACGAAATTTGTCTTTTTGACAAGGCGTGGATGGAAACCATTTCACACACAACCATTTAGTTATTTGTACATCCAATGTGGTCTCATATTTTACAAAAATGGTGTGATCCCAATTTGCAACATATTTTTGGTATGTGCTTCACAAAAACACCCATTTTTCGCACTCGGAAAATGAAAAATGAATTTTTTGTGTAATAAAGTTGAAAAGTTTGTTCGGCAACATTGTTCTCCATTCCAAGATACACTCTTGTGCACAATATTGGCATATTTGAACAAACTATGTCATGGTTAGCGCATAAACATTGGTCAGTTGGGCTGAAAGCCACGGATCTTCATACATGAGTAACTCGGGGGACATGACCGTTCATAGCTAGGGGTTAAATTTGGCAAACCTTTTTGTGTATCTGCGATGAAATGACTAGTTGTGAACCTAGAAATGAAATTCCTGAAAAATAACGGGCAAGATATATAGCACCTGTAGTTCAAATTTTAGCCATTTCCAACTGAATCGGCTGGAAACCGTTTAATTGACCGGAAAATGGTAGAAAGCTCAGAAATGAATACTTTTTGGTGATTGTACATAGAATGATGTCTACTATGTGAACAATTTTTATCGGTTCCATTTTGGACGACACTCTCGGTAGCCGCTTCACAAAAAGTCGGGCTATTAGCACTTAAAAAATGAAAAGTGGATTTTTTGTGAAACATGTCGAAATCGCTGGTCGGCAACATTGTTTGCCATGCCACAATGCACACATGTGCCAAATTCGGGCACATTTCGGCAAACTATGTGGTAGTTACTTAATAAAAACTCCATTATTTAAACTCAGGAAATAAAAACTTGGTGCAGCCAATCAGATGCAAGAAAGCAGCAAACCACGGATCGTCGATCTGCCCGTCCACACAACAACCGACAGAACGATCCAGACCGTCTATACCCTATCTGGAACGAGAGGCGAGAGAAATTCAGATATTTTGGGCGCGGTCACGCTCTCGCGCTCCGACCTCAGGCCCCACCTCCCACCTCCTCTCCTCCACCTCCCACCTCGCACCACGCCACCACCGCCCACCTCCCACCTCCTCTCCTCCAGATCTCGATCCAGATCTCCTCGTTCCAGATCCGCCACCTCCCACCACCGCAGCCCCCCTCCACCGCCACCACCCGCTCCCCCAGCTCCCGGCCCTCCTAATCCGCCTTCTCCTCGTTCCAGAATCATAAAGCAAGAGCACCGCACCGAACGCGGAAGCTTCCGATCCACCTCCAACACGCCACGCGCACTCGTCGTCGGAGGCGGCAGCTTCGTCGCCGTCAGGGAGAGGGGAGGATGAGACGGCCGCACGGAGCACGCGGCAGCAGATCCAGCCCGGCCGCCGCCGCTTTCTTCCTGGTCGCCGCCGCGATCTGCGCCCAGTTCGCCACAGGTGCGTGCTCCTTCTGCCCCCGCTCGATCCAGGCCCATCGCTGGCACTGCGTGCTGCTCTGGCTAGCGCGCAGCACCATCGATTGGCTCTGGGCGGCGCCTTCAATGAGGCGACGGCGCACGAGCGGGTGTCTCAGCGTCGGCGTCGGCCACCAGCTTCAGATCCGGCAACGCAAGTAGGCCTCGACAAGGACGGAGATGGTAAGGGAATCCCTAACTCCCCACGCCTACTCGCCCCTACTCCGGATCCTCTATACTGACCCCCTCCTCGCTTTTGCTCTCGCAGATCGAAGGAGCTCTCATCCTCCCGCCTCTTCGACAAGGACGGAGATGCAAGGCGCCGACTCTACCCCTCCAGGGTTTCGTCCGCTGTAAGCTCCAGGCGCCGCCGTTTCTCGCCTTAGCTCAGGAGGTATCCATCCGGTCCCTTCTCTCTGTAGCGTATCCGTCCTTCCCTTTCTGTATGTTTAGCGGATAGGAGTTGACGCATCTAGGCATATACATGATTGTATCTACCCTAGATGTTACATAGGTTGCTTGGCCTATTTGTAGATTCGTTAATACACACCATTTCTTTGTGAATTATAGATTCGTTAATTTGTTTGTAATGTGCTTATGCTAGATTAATTTATTACCCTGAGGTTTGATGTTTCTAATGTGCTTATGCTGAAATCATGTCACTGGGACAGAACATGAGTTGGCTATCTTATAGCTCGAATGCATTAGAAGTGAATTATTTCTGTTTCTGATTGTAAACATTGGGACAGAACATGATTTGGTTATCTTCTTTCTGTTTAGTCCCCAATGGACAAATACTTGTGTAATATCCAAACAATAAGTGAGCTAGAGATGCTATTTTCTAATGAGCACTTAGTTGTTAATTCTTTTCTATATTGGTGTGTTGCAATCTTGTTTTAAGTAGGTTCTTATTGTGGGTCATCTTATTTGCAAAGCTATTTGCAATCTTATGTGGGTAATCGCTTTTAGCATTATAGTTCTGTTTTGTCTATGTGGCCTTTATATTCTAAAAAATGTGTTGATGCTTTACTAGTTATATGCTTTACTAAGGCCCAACAATGCATAATGTGAAACAATGAACAGCAATCATGAATACTAATAGAGAAACATGAACAACCATCTTTTTTACTCCTATCTAACGTTGTTTATTCTTATCTAATGTTTTTGTTTCTTTGCTGGTTTTTCAGGGCGCAAGTGGTGCAGTGAACGCAAGACTGCCCGCGGCCTCCCTGCAACCTGATCTGGTCGGCTGTGGCCTCCGGGCTGCTGGATTGAGTCAAGTGGTGGTGCAGGAGGTCAACCTGGACGTGGCAACCTGAGTCGCTCCTGAACGTGGAGAAGCTTGCCTTCTGGCCGGCAACATGGCCGGCACCACGAAGGACGTCGTCGACATAATCAAGCTCTGCTTCAAGGATCCCGCCTGGAATGCTTCCAGTCGCCAGGTAGTCGTCCTTTCCAAGCTGATGGGACAGCTCAAGCAGGTATATAGCTTCCACAACTTGCTCCACCCTTTTATGATCGATTGTGTCAACTTGACTAGAAATGTGGTAGCAGTCAATTCTGTCAACTTGAATGAAAGTGATTTGGACCCAACTGCTTGTTAGTAGTAGACATTACATTCACTGGCACTAAAAATGTGGCTTTCCTCAACTTACAGGAGTTCTATGCAAAAGAAAGACGAGGTGAAGATTTTTGAACTATCCACTGAGGAAGACGAGCTGAATTCTTGCATCTGTCCACTTTGTCAGATTTTGGACTGTCACTCTCTTCCTGTGCTTGTGATTATGACCTCCGTTGCCCAGTTATCTGGACACTAGTTATGGTTGTGCCTTCTGTTATTGTCTTGTGGTATTGCAGTGCATATTTGTATTTCATGTGTTCTTCTAAAAACTTGGGTTTTGTGGTTAGTCTGTAAGAAATGAATCTGTACCAGTTACTTAGTCAAGATTCAGTAACTTTTCTATTGAGCATACGTCATTTTGCAGCTGCACATCGATCTCTTCCCACTCTGCATGGAGCTCTTTACTAGTTATATGCTCTTTACTAAGGAACAACAATCATGAATGCTAATAGAGAAACATGAACAGCCTTCTTGTTTAATTCTATCTAAAGTTTTTGTTTCTTTGCTGCTTTTTCAGGGCGCAAGTGGTGCAGTGGACGCAAGACTGCCCTCTCTACCGCTATCTCCGTGCCGCTGGATCGAGTCAAGTGGTGGTGCAGGAGGTCAACCTGGACGTGGCAACCTGAGTCGCTCTTGAACTCGGAGAAGCGTGCCTTTCTCTACCGGTGACGTGACCGGCACCAGCAAGGACGCCGTCGACATAATCAAGCTCTACTTCAAGGATGCCGCCTGGAATGCTTTCAGTGGCCAGATTGTCATCCTTCCGAGCTGATGGGAGAGCTCAAGCAGGTATATAGATTCCACAACTCGCTCCTCCCTTTTATGGTCGATTGTGTCAACTTGACTAAAAATGTGGGTAGTAGTCGACTGTCAACTTTGACTAAAAGTGATTTGTACCCAACTGCTTGTTAGTAGTAGACATTATATTCACTGACTAAAAATGTGTGTTTCCTCTAACTTCTAGGAGTTCCTTGCAAAAGAAGATTGACAGGAGCAGGAGCCCAGTTTGTGACTGCTATCGAAGGAGCACAAGTCCAGTCTGTGATTGCTGAAGAAGATATTGCTGAAGAAGATTGAAGACACATGGAGCTTGTATTACACTTCTGTTTGTTATTACATTTGTAGGGCTTGTAATACTGTGATACCATTGTTTCTGTGTTATATGATGTAACAAGCTGATTCTATCTGTTATTTGTAATATTACGTTTGTTCTCTATCTGTTTCGATTTAAATATTGGTTATTTATTACTGGTAAACAAAATGTAAAAAAACTACCTGTTACCTGTCATCTGGGACCCACCAACTAGAATCTGACGACTGGGACCCATCGATTAGAAACTGACAAGTGGGACCCATCGATTAGAAACTGACAAGTGGGACCCATCCATCGGATTAGCTTTTCAAAAAAAAAATGTTGATGCAAAAGGCCATGGCCCAGCAAATAAAAAGGCTGAATTGTTGGGCTCGGCCCATGTAGCCGTCTGAAATTGACAGAAAAAAAACATAAATGGGCTGAATTATTGGGCTCGGCCCACGGAAACAGCTCAAATGGACCGGGCTGATTCTGCTCTGTGACCATTTATTTTGGTCACAGAATTGCCACGTCAGCTTTGCCACGTTGGATTTGACGTGGCGTGGCCAGATTGCCAGTGACCAAAAAATTGGTCACAAAATCTGTGACCTTTTCTTTTGGTCATAGAGGTCTATGACCAATCCCAAAAAAAGGTCACATTGGATCGTTAGTGACGCTCATAACGTGACCAAGTGTTTTTGGTCACAAAAAGGTCACAAATTAAAATATGTGACCATTCAGTGACCAATATTGAGGGTCATAGAGTAGCATATTTCTTGTAGTGACCCCACGCACCCAGAGGGCACCGCCAGCTCGCCACCCGCATGGGCCCGCCAGGCCCAGATCGGGCCCGACGGGCCCGAGATCCCGCGCGCGAGCGCCACGCCGGCGAGGACCTCCGCGGCGATGGCACCCAACGCGCCGCACCGCTGCCAGAGCTCCCGCCGACCACCATCTTCGCCCAAGCCTTTTTTTTTACAATCAAAACTATGATATATTTATGGTAGCAAATAGTACATAGTAGAGATACATGAGCTGACTACATCGATAACAAAATAAAGTCTAAAAGAATCTCTCGCTCCCAGATCCGGTGTCCTAGCCGGAAGTTGATAAGGAGGCACTTGCTGCCATTGCACTTCAGATCATCCGGTGATCAACGGAGACACTCGACAATACTAAGGCTGCCTCTTGTCCCGTGCTGCCACCGATTCCTCCGTCCTCTTTGCTTGCTAAAGAAAATCCCCAACCTTTTGTTGTCTGTCTCCCCCTTCAGAATCGTCTGCAAATCTTGATTATTTCGGGGTTAGGGCTTCTTCGTACACGTTCCAGGCCAGAGGATGTGGTAGTACAAGCCTACAACCAACAACAGTAGCTTTCCCACCGAAACAGGGACTATATTTTTAAAAGAGATCATCTGCATTAGAGGTTGACTCAATCCATATTTATTTCAATATGCACGAGCCTTGCTTCAACAAATCGATTGACATATCCCGCCTAGATGTTTTATTTTTAGGTTTTAGCATTTTTCTTCAACTTAACCTCAGCATGGATGAGATTACTTATCCCAACTCCCAGGGATAAGCAACACGTACCCTTTTGCAATATGTAAATAAAGAATCCTTTCGCAAATGGCGACTTATAAGCCAAAGAAACCTTAGAATAGATTCAAATCTCTTTAGCAAATAGCAGTACCCTAGCATGTAACCGGAATTTTCTTTGAGCACACGCATACTGTGAACTTTGATAGGGTTTCCACATATCTTTGAGTTGTTAATGGCACCCGCGGTCACACAACTCGACGCCAATGTGCACTTAAGTCACACTTCTCCAGAACGTGATTATTTGGTCACACAACTCGACAAGTGCGTGCACGCAGGTCACTGACCCCACTTGTCAGTCCGTTTTGGACGGTAAATTTTAAGAAAACCCCTGGAGTAATATTAATTTTACAAAATGGTTCCCAGGAGGACCATTTTGTAAAATTAGAAGGACCATTTTGTAAAATTAGAAGGACCATTTTGTAAAATTAATATTACTCCAGAGGGTTTTCTGAAAATTGACCGTCCAAAACGGATTGACAAGTGGGGTCAGTGACCTGCGTGCACGCACTTGTCGAGTTGTGTGACCAAATAATCACGTTCTGGAGAAGTGTGACTTAAGTGCACATCGACGACGAGTTGTGTGACCGCTGGTGCCATTAACTCCATATTTTTTCATGATGTCGATCTCACATATAACAAGGTCCGGTAAAGGAAATTATCTGATATAAATTCATATTGTGTGGCCAGTCAAAAACTACAGCAGGGTCACACGATGAGTTGAAAATTCAATTTGAGAAGAAGAAAGAAGAGTTGTTCGATTTGCTCGTGCAGGTGAAGATGGCACAAGCATACCCACCTTTGTCTTGGAAAGACATCCAAAATCATCGGCTCGTCACTCACCTTGCTGCGCAAGTAGAGCCGAAACATCACAATCCCATCTGGTATTATCTCAAACGAATATGCATATCTATGCTCTATTTGCTTGCTTTTTTTCTTGTTTAACTGTTTTTGAATGTCACCTACAGGCGCAGGTATCGAGGAACGAGAAGACTCAATGATTCCCTCGGCATTACCTTCTTTCTAGGATTTTATTATTTGTATTATTTGTTTTTACTTCAATGGATCCAACAAGAAAGAAGATAACGTTACAAGCAAGAACAGTGAAGCCGGCGGAGAGCCAAAGAATGATTAATCTAGATTTCTAATACAATACGAGTACGTTGTTTCTACATGTAGTACATGTGGCTACTGGTTCTATCTTGTCCACAGTGTTTTGAGATCTATACTGAAATGTTGGATTTCATGTTGGTGTGTTGTGTCTACGAAAGAAAATGGCCACATCAAAATATAGCTCATGCTAGGATCACTAGGTTGTCTGCATAAACCGCCCTACCGGAGATACTTCCGCCCGACTCCTTCCTACTAAGACGGATGACTCCGTGACAACCAAGCCCTTTCTTCCTCAAGCACACATCTTGAATTGTATAAATCACACTTGCTATTCAATGGCTGCAGTTATCTGGTCCTGTACGTGTTTTCCTTATATTTTTTGCTTCAGGAATATAACGTGACAAATGTGAATTAATATTAGGTGTTGAGACCCTGGACAGACTAAGCACTCCTGCCTAGTGTGATCAGGCATCTAAAAAATGAGATCAACAGATACTAGCCCCTAGTGATTTTTTGTTTATACAAGAAGCAACAACCATCAACACCATAGGAGTCATCAGGCATATCATAACGCAAGATTTTGTTGCCTAATTTCTACTGGATTTTATTTGCAAAATCCAATAAAAATACTTTCAGAGCGATTCTTCTAGAGACAGAACTGACCATGCATCTTCCAAAGTAGAAGGCATTTCTACCAACTGTCCATATAATTTCAGGCCTCATCTTGAACCAATACTGTCTATTAAACATAATTTACAGAAGTATTGTGAATACATCATAAAAATGTGACATGAAAACATTTTCTGAAACTGATACAGTACTATGTATCTATTAACACCAAAGCATCGTTAGTTAAAGTTAGTGTGGAACAAGCTTCAACATAACACTTTTTTTTTTTGATAATGTGCATATATTGATCAAACTAACAAGATTACAAGCAGCAACAAGAACAAGATCAAGCACACACACGCAAAGGAACGCGAAAAACAGAGCGAAAACAGAAAGAAGCACTGCAGCTCCAAACCGTCTTCTTCCTCGATGACACCGAGCGCAGGCGACCTCCACCGTCGACGACGACGAAGACACCAGCCGCCGGCGCCACTTACCCGGAGAACGAGGGAACTCCTTGCCGCGAGGCGTTGACGAGCCGCATCCACCACCATCCCCGCAGAGATGGATCTGCTACGCACTGAGGAGTATCGGCCGGGGGAGGCCCCCAAGCTCCCGCCGCTCCAGCTCTGAGGCGCACGCCCCAGATCTTCCACCCGCTGACCACGAACCCCTGCAGCAGCTTCTTCTTCAACCCTCTGCAGAACGCCCAGATCCGCCGCGCCCGGATCTGGCCTCGAGCGAAGCGAAGGAAATCCGAAGATTTCCCGGCTCCCGGAAGTCGAGCGTGAGGCGACGGAGCTCCAAGGAGCCTCACCGCCGGAGGGGAACCACGCCGACAGCCAAAACACGGCCAGCACCACCGCCACCTCCCGAGCACCACTGGCCGGCCACCACCCAAACCCTACCCTATGTACACGCCGTGAGACGGGTTTCCCCCATCCTCCCGCTGCCGGAGCAGCCGACGGAGGGGGAGGAACCCCCGCCTCACCGGCGGCGAAGGTGGATCGACGGCGGACGCCCAAAAATCGCCTCTCTCGCACTGTAGCGAAAAGAGGAAAGGGGAAGCGGCCTTTCTGGCAGATGTCTAGTAACATAACACTTTTGACAAGAGTGCAGACTGTTCATTGTATGCTTGTTACCAAGCCAGCCCTGTAACAATTTAACCCGAGCAGACGTTCAGGACCCTTGTGATTCTACCAAGTCGAAGGGAGAGAACAGAAGGTAAAGGAATCTCAACTGCATAATGAGCTCTAATGCATAAGTGTATCAGTGCAATCAAACGAATTAATTGCAAGCCAAGAGTCAGCCACAATTCAAGGTTATCTGATTCCTGTCCAAGCTGATGAACTGTCTTCGTTTCCTGATGAACATCAGCTTGACGAGGCACATTTAAACAAACTACGAGAGTACAAGATTATCTCCTTTTAAAAGCAGTGAACTGTTCGCACTTAGGGAGGACCAATTTCTTTGTCCTGCACTCAAGAATATATCAAGATTTTCTCAACTAAGTACTCTTTTCAGTTTAAAGGTATACACACATTCAGGCTAAAATAAAGGCATCAGAACAGGTTTTTTAATGTAGAACAATCTTTATACTTGTTTCTTCCATTGCACGTAAAAAAGGCCACAACCAAGAAGAGTGCTCATGAACAAAGATCAAATGTACAAAGGGATATCACAAAGACCATGCTTTAATACAAATGTCTCTAAGCCGTTGAAAGGTACAGAGCATGAGTGTACCATTGTCTTATATATACACTTTCAGACAATAAATAATAAGTGCCAGAACAATATTTTTTTCAAGTAGAACACTCATTTACCTCCACACAAAAAAAGGTAGAACACTCTTTCGCACATAGCAAAGACCAAAGTTAACTCTGCCCAAGTAGTGCAACATACTCACATAGGAAAAGATTAACTGTACGTAGGGACACCAGAAAGACCATCTGAATGTGTCAATGTCTATTGTTTCTTGCGCATCCACCTCGTTCAATACCTCACAGCACAGAGACGGGAATTAACCAAAGCAACTCCTGGGTCACTGTCTAGGCAAGATGCAAGTTGACCAAAGGCTTCAGATATTAGGTAAATGTTACACAACTAAAACCTGCTAGTCACCTGGCATGAACTTCTAGACTGCGTAGAGGGGCAGTTTCAGAGTCGACTACATCATATGCCAACACAACATACAAAATGGAACACTCACAAAATGCAACACTAGCACGAATCTAAAGCTGAAATTGGAAACGATATCGAAAAGGTGCACAGAAAGTTGCGAGCAAAGATTCAGAGTGCATAGGATGCACCGGAGAACCAAGAGGTTTTGCTTTGCTCGACCGGAATGAGCAGATAGCCATGTCCGCGTCTCAACAGCTCACATAGAACTCCAGAAACCTGCACAAACCATCACTGGCATCTCTCAAAACCAATTTGTACTAGTCTCACAGAAAGGCTGATAAAGTTATATCTCATAGTTCTGCAACGGCAACAAACATCAACTCATAATTCTGGAGATCATACAACAATGCCCAAAGATGAATCATCTCAGCATTATTAGACGAACTTAACATATCATCCTAGCCACAAAAGAACACTTGATATCCAGTTTGTACTACAGAATGTCAACCTCCAGTGTTCACAATTTTCCCAAGTTTTTCACACACAATTACGTATCATCATAGTATAAACTAACAGATCAGTGACTCAGTGGCTCTATCAGAGGAAGATACTCAACTTCCTAGATTATCAAGTCATCTAGGAGATATTTTGTGTGCCATGTTCATATGAGAGCCTCATCAAGTACAAAGCAAAATAACTTCCAGTATATTCAGAGGTATGTTAGAGAAAATCACAGGCATGCTTCTTAAAACTGTAATAACTAGACAGTTTAGAAACTAACCAAATGCATATACTAGAAACAAAAATAAATAAAAAATGCATCATCTAATAAATTGAGTAACCCAGATAGAAAGATATACACAATGTGAAACGATAAAATTACCTCACTTGTTCTACCAATGTAGAACATTAGCAGATCTCATGTGCTTACAGTGCCAGATCGAAGCATTCCCATCCAACTCCCCTGCCTACAAGCAAAATGAGCTTTGTAAACCTATGAAAATTCAAAGAGAAGTTAAATCAATGAGATGGCATATACACAAATCGTTTTATATTGATGTAACTTGACCGTAATAAAGTTGATTTTGTGAGCAGGACATTAAATAAAGCCACATATATCACCACACGACTAAGAAACATACAACCAATTTATTCCTATATATCCTCCCTCCCTAAATCAAGGAACAAGTACCGAAAGTAACTGGAACCATGTCAGCAAATAGAAACTAATTTGATTTTTGTAGTTGTTGGCGGTACAATGCAGATATTGAGGTACTACCTGCAGTATAGAAATTTGTGTAGGGATAAAAGGCCATGTGAAGTGAGTCATTCATTTCAGAAATCTTTCTGATCTGCATGGACTCAAGTTGGAGAATGAACTTGCCAATCCTCGTAGACAAAACAATCACATTTGTCTCCTCATCATACCCAACCAAAAGTAACCTGGCGTCATCGCTAGGCATTCTCTGCAAAAACAATGCCTCTAGTGGAGTGATTTTCTGCAGCAGCACCCAGCCGACAACCCCTTCACAGTTTGATTTCCTCTCCCATAATTGGATGGTCAGTTCTTTTGACGAAACGGCGAGGCCAAGCCCACTATCCTCTGTCCGTAAGAGTTGAATAGAACCATAGCAGTCGATAATATGAGCATCTGGCGGCTTCTCGATCACACCAAGGCTCTGCCTTTCCAAATCAAATGTAAGGATTTCACCTCCATAGAGCAACCAGAAAAGTACATTCCTGACAAGGACGCCAGGCCTTGAATGACAAATTGTATTTGTAGTCGCGGTCGATACAATATCTCCCCATACACCAGTAGCTGATTCATAGACGCAAGCGAATGCCCGCATGTATTCGATGACCCAGAACAAGACCAATTTGAACGGGCTCAAGAAGCAATCACCATGCACATGCCCATCTGTAGCATCAGCACACAAAACCGCGGCATGCCAGCAAGAATTCCATTCGTGTGTGTAGACCCCTGGCGGGAAATTCACATGGTGTTGTCGGCCGCTGAGGGGATCCCACACGACGGTCTTGCCCAATGATTCTTCGAGTAGTACCGCGAGACCATGGCGGCATCCCATGAAGCGCCAGTGCTCGCGGCTGTGTCCTTGCGGCACGGAGAAACGGGTGGGAGGGATGCGGTCTGGTGAGTCAAGGAGAGGAGTGAAGACGGGTGTTGAGTAGACGCCCCCTGCGAAGAAGCCGAGCAAAGGAGGTTTCCCGTGGTGTTTGCGGAAGCGGTGGAGGAACCGTGGGTTGGAGAGAATGTTGCGCCAGCGCTTGCAGACGAGAGAGGCGCGGGGGAGGGAGGAGGGCTGCGGAGAGAGTGGAAGGAGGATCTCTTGAAGGAGGTCTTCGTCGTCCAGTGGGGGCGCCGGCGCCGGCGAGGAACTGGGGCAGCTCATATTTCAGTGATGAGTGGCTGAAATCCCTTCTCCCTTTACATGAAAAAAAGTAAGAGAATAATCAAGAGATGTACAGAAATTTAAAATAATAAGAGACTAAGCAACACCATTGGAGGAAGTCCTCGTCGTCCAGTGGACGTGGCCAGACGAAATGCATCCCAGCGTCGGAGTTGCCCTAAGTCACGGCAAGTACATATGCTCACCGTTTGTCCGGGAACGTCGCCGTCGGTTGCGGAAGGGGCTAGCTCTTGGGCGAACGAACTCGTCGGGGCAGGGGCAGGGTCGAACGGCGGAGGTCACGGGGCTTCCGTACACACTTTTTACTTATCCCTGCATCTGAACAGACGATTCTTATTTCTTTTATCCAGCTGTAGCACGCACGTTTTCTATAGGAATTCATCAGAGGACTAGAGGAGACTTGATAAGTAAGACGAGGAAATTAAATCTCAGAACTATGTCATTTATGCGAAATGTTAGTCTGCTGTGAACTTAGCAAGGTTAAGTCATGCGAAACACTCCTCTGCTTTGGACCAACGTCCTTTCCTTTGCATTGTTGCTAAATTAACCCAATATATCTACCCGTTCTCGTATAATAGGGCATGTAGTTGCAGGAAGCAGGATGTAGTATTTTGTAAAGAAATGGCCACATATCCTATAATAACTGTCGGGCACACAAACAAACAGGGGAAAATGACATTTGATTGGCAAATCTGACCGGGATCTGGGCAGCAACTAGGGGGTTGCAATGGAATAGAGAGAGGAATGGAATAGAATGTTACCCTTGGCCTTGGGGAAGCTCATCCACGGCATCCATCATCAATCTATCTCCTCCCGCTGTGGCAGGCAAATCAAGCTAGGGTTTTCAGGCAGAAAATACTGGGGAAGAGAAAACTAGGAGATCGAGAAATAAAGGAAGGAGAAGGGGTCGTCTGACCTCCAATCGTGGCGCCGAGGTCGCCGGCGGCGGCGGCGACGGCGACGGCTGGCTGAGGGCTGTCGGTCGCCCGGGTGAAGTGGAGAAGACAAGAGAAGAGAGTTGGACAGACGTGTGAGAAATGAAGCCCATATTTTTGTCAAGGCGTTTTGGCTTTCAAAATTAAAAAACTATGAAAACATTTCGAAAAAATTATGAAGAACATTGGTCACATATATATACAAGTTTTTAACATATTTGTAAAATTACGGATGGAAATAACATTTTCTGTGGTCTGTGCAAAAAAAGACAAAATCCGTGTTTTGAAAAATGCATTTATAAATCACATTTCGGTCACAGATTTTATCTTTTTTGTAAAGACCACAATAGTGTCATTTCGTTCTGAAATTTTGCACGAATTTTAGAAACTTTTATATTTTGGTGTCCAATTTTTTGGATTTTTTTTTTTTTTAGTTTTAAAAACATTAGAGTAGCATATGCACCTGGGATCCGGAGTGGATTTCCGAAACTCGTGCTTCTACATTCCCTAAAAAGAAACTAGTGATTGTACATGGCACCTAAGAATTTGTCTCAAAAAGGGAATTTGATGGTTAGAAGTTGGTTGTACCCAACCAGCATAGTAGGTTTGACAGTTCTTTAATTGGAGGAGACGTTCCTGTCGATTGCGAGATGCCCGTTGTGACTTCATAGAGTAAACCCAGTGTGTTCATAACATAGCTTAGAAAATTACACATCCACACACGCATGGAACTACCCAAGACTACTACACAAAGGACCCCAAACAAAGAAAAAATCACAAGAAAGCTCCTGGGTGACTATGAGCACGTTGTCATCCTCGACCGCCACACACATCCGTTGTTACCGGTCTCCTCAACATACTCGAGGAGGGCATCATCGAGATGAGGTTGAAGCTTTGGAGAACTTACTAGTACATCATTACCACCATGACGATGTTAGGAAGCACCAAGTGAGAAGTAAGGTTGATCGCACCGGTCAGAATACAAAGTTTTTAGAAAATTAACACTACATGTACATAAAAACACATAACTCTCTTATCCCAACTTTAGGAAGGATGTCAACCTTCCTGTCTAACCGAAAACGAGTATTAAATGTATGGTATGGAAAATATGGGTGTAATACATTGAAATAGAAACAGACACATCGAGCTAATGATGGTGAAAAGCATGTAAAAGGGGTTGTAAATAATGTAAAAATGTAAAAAGATGAACCGGGGGACATAACATCACTAGAGGTATCTCTCCATAAAGAAAAAACACTACTGGTAAACAAATTACATCCGGGCAATTGACAGAATTGGAAAAATAATAATAAAATAAAACATCCATGGCATTATTCATATAGGCATGACGTCAAACATATATAGATCGACACCATAAAATATTTATAACTACACTTCGATAGTGCTTCTGTACTTGAGTTATAAACAATAAAGTATTATCTTAAACTTAGTACATAGTGTAAACAATTGCATGGTTAGCAACCATTATTGTATACTTGGTGCTAACAACAAAGTACCCCTACTTGCACGTTTCTATCACTCTACCGTTGAGAAAGTAAGGTTGAAACCACTATCGAAGACTTAACCCCTATTGAATAGACACTTACACCCTCTTGATCATAACTTTCACAATTCATCATATCATAGCAAATAGAAAATAGCTCATTAATATAACATGCAATAATTGGGTGATGGCTTGGAAGCCGACGACCCAACCGAGTGAATAACTCGAAGTCGGCATGTCCCGGTGAGACTCATATGTTGAAGTATTGGGCCATCGTTAGCCTGTCGGGCCGTCTACTTATTTTTGGGTGAGATCTCAACTCTCATGATGCAATCGTTTTTTGTGATTGTATTAACAGATGTTCGCCCTGTTTTGGAGCGTCAGGATTTGGTGTTGACCAAGAAAGGACCCAGTGACGTGTGCAACATAAAGGTTGTTGCAAACGTTGTTTATACACAAAGAACCGGGGGAAATCCCCATTGCGTAATTTTTCCTTTATATTAAAAAGAGGGGAGCAAATATGTACAAAAGTTGTAGAAAAGAGAATGGAGAGAGCAAATTCAGTTACGTGCCGATGGTTTTTCAGTGTGTTTTAGTTGCTTTGATGGGTAACTCATCGTACATATGCGTGCAAATTTGAAGTTAAAGGAAAAAGACAAGTTTCATGCCAACAATAAATCGACATGAGGTTTTCCAACTTCACTATGGGAAAAACCAGCGCTGACGTGTAGGCAGGTCTTTGCCGTGTGTTAAAAGTTGTGGAACACAGTAAAGTCGGCAAAGAAATACTTTGCCGAGTCCGCCCGGTAAAACACTCGACAAAGTTTAAGTGCAAGGTATCGTCTGTCATAAACAAATGACAAAGAAAACCACACGACAAAGTTAAAGAAAAACACATGCAAAGCTTCCCGCACGACAACGTCATACGAAAAGACACGGCAAAGAACCAAACACGGCAACAACGTGAGGCACGTGTACGTCCTCGCCACCCCTTCACGGGGCCGTTATGACGGTAGTACTTTCTCAGGTGCATCGGGTAAACGCACGGCAAACCTCTGTCGTGTGCATTGGGGAAACACACGGCAAACATATCTTTGGCGTGTGTATTGGCAAACCTTTGCCGTGTCTATTTTCAGGACACACGGCAAACCAGCTATTCTATATTAGTGTGTTAAGAAAGTACAAAAAATGGTGAAAATGTCACCAATCCAATTTTCACACAAATTAGCCCATATTTCACGAAGAATCCCCAAATATTAGCAAGTTTCTTACTTTCTATCTAATTTCACCTATTTATATGACTTTATGTGATTTCCCGAAAGTAATCTAGATTTGAATTTCAAAAGTGTGATAGTTAGCTCTGTTTTTTCTTCAGAAAATCATTTTAAGGTACGCAAGTAGTGATTACATCACAAAATCGACCCTTTCATGAATAGCTACACTATACCTTTTGACCATTTTATCAAAAACCTAAAATAAAGTGAAGAAAACCTCAAAAAAAGAAATCCTTTTATGTGTACTAGTTTCTAGCAAAAATGATAAACTTGAGTTTTGACAAACTGTTCAAAAATTTTTTCACAAAAAGATCTATCATGTATAAACATGTATAGGTTTCAAGCCAAATGACTAAGTTATGGTCATTCCCGTGGCATAGTTTGTGATAAATTGTCCATATTTGGCGCTTGTTGCCGGTCATCGGCGACGGCTCGTCATCGTCGTTGTCCTCCTCTGGCACCTCTTCGTCCTCCTCCTCCTTCTCTGGCGCACCCTCCTCCTCCGGCGCACCCTTCTCCGATGCCTCCTCCTCTGGCGCATCCTCCTCCGGCGCCTCCTCCTCCTCCTCGTCCGGCGCCTCCTCCTTCCTCGTTCTCAGTCCAGTACTCCTCATCGGAGTCGGGATCCAGCTTGGGCCCTTCATGAAACTCAATCCAGTGTGGACTGTCGGGCTGCGACGGCATCAACAAGTTCATCTCCGATTTTTCCACAGTCAGTCACTGTCGGGCGGCGACGGAGTGAACTCCTGGGATTCCCAGCTTGGCATCTTGGCTAATCGATAGGGATCGATCGGTGTAACGGCTATGGCGAATTGAGATAGCAGAGAGCGGGAGAGAAATAGTTTTTATTGGCACTAGCTGGCGGTTCCAATTCCTCTTAATTTCAACCACATTTAACAGGCACGTGTTTCCAATTTGCAACGCATTTCCCACGAACATGTTCATATTGCAAACGAGTTTCTAGAGATGACCATTGCAATAGGATAGGTCATCGGAAACGGGCCTGTTGGCATGACCATATCCAATATAATGAGCGATGGACATGTGAATTTGTCCGTAACCAATGTGCATAGGCCAGCGACGGCCCATTTCTGGCAGCCCTCGTCGGCCACGCGCAACTGCGTTTAACCGTGGGCTCTCTCACTGCTTTTGCCATAGCGGGATGTTCTTAGTATCGTTCTGTACTAGTGCCGACTCTACACATCCGGGCCGTCCGGATAATTTCGGACTCTCCGGATGTGTGGAGTCGGTTTTTAAAAATAACCAACTCTACTATTATAGTCGGTTGATTATTTCGCCTGACTCCAAAGCCAATATTATTAGTCATTTTTTTTTATAAAAATCGATTGGGGGATTACATTCTGAGTTGGTTTTGAAACCCTACTCCAAAAATCCATATTAATATGGCTAGTGTGGGTATGTGGGCCAGAAGCCCAGAACCGACTCTAATAGTCTAGTTTGTGGGCCAGAACCAACTCTAATAGTCAAGTTTGTGCTAGTGTGGGTATGTTTCGACAAACTTCTTTTCAAACTCTTTTGTTTCCAGGACAGTAACACAGAAGTTGCCAACATATTTTGCAATAAGTTACCACGTGGTAACTTTGGTACCGACATGGTGGCAACTTTATATATCATTAGGTGGCAACTTTGAAGATAAAAAAAAATCATCGAAATATACTAACATGGGGTCTAATTTCAAATATCTCGTTGAGACAAAACTGACAGTGAAGACGGAACATAAATCGGGTTCATGGTTTGAAAGATAAAATATTTTAAAATTTCGAGTTAAAAGTTTTTGTTTGCTAGTAGTGTGTGCATGCACTCACTCTCCACTTTATTCTTCCCTTGCATGCGTCGGTCTCGCAAAGAGACTAACGGGGGCATCATTCACTCTATATTAGAGTCCATACTTGGGGAAATCCTCTCCGGTGGCGTGTCCAGCGGGTGCTCCGGCTTGCCTCTTTGGTTCGGGGTCGACGTTTGGTCTAGGAGAAATATCTGCGGATGCTGACGACGGCGACACCTGTGGGCGCCGTCATCTCCTTGGAAGCGTCGTTGAGGCCCTATTCATTTTGCCCCCTCCTGAGCACTGGGGGAAACACTAGATCCAGTCTGCTGGATCAGGCAGGGACGGCGCCACGGCATCGTATTCTGCTTGGATGCGTTGTATAGGTTGCTTGTAGAGTCCTAAGTCGGCAGCTGGAGTCAGCGTTGGCCACTACCTTGAGCATGGGCCTCCAGGGCGCAATGTACACTGGTATCGGCGTTCCCTTTAGGTCGCCTCTCTCACGTCTGGCCGGGACTTGTCGTCCATTCGCCGAATACTCCTTCTAGGTGCTATGGGTGGGCGGTACATCGATGCATGTCTTCCTGGAGTCGGGTCGTACTTCCAGGATGTCTTGTACTGGTTGTGACGCGGTCTAGAGGCTCTGTGTCATGTCCCCTCGCCATTCATGGATGGAGATTGGGCAAGGCAAGTCCTTATCGTGTGCTTGCGTGGGTGTGCGTTGTAAGCCGCAAGGCGTCGCGTGATGTCTGTATGGTTTTCGGGTTCGGTTTCCCTCGTAAACTGAACAAAATCCTCTTTCTTATCAATGGATTTATCAGCTCTCCTGCTAACATTTAACAAAAAATTAGAGTCCATCTTAATCAATTATAATCTTCTTAAAGTCCTCCAAGAGAGTGCTTGCTCCAGGGCCGGCCTTCCTTCAAGCTCATTCGGATGGATCGATCTCGGAGTCTTGGAGCAGGGCAACCCGAGCGTTCTCGACGACCAAGTTAAGAAACTGATAGACAAGCTAGGTCAAGGCTTTCGTTGATTCGTTCAGGTTTTATTTCCTTATTAACTAAGTGCTCTATAACATCATTTAACCATTGATATTTGTTTTCTACGCACAGTGAAGGAATCGCCAAATAGATTAAGGCATATGTTGGAAATTAAAATGTCCGTCCAAAAGGATGCCTCCCTGAAGATCTGCCTGAAACCTATCAATGAGAGTGCCTGTAGCTCAGTCGACATAGAAATAGTAGTTATTTTTCAATCAACGATGATAACATTTGGAGCTGTCAGCTAAAGATCTTCCAGACCACTGCACGAATTTGTTTAGATTGGATGGTACTTAGCGACAATTTAGAAATATCGATTAAAACATGTTGCCCAGCCCAAAGTTATTCATCAATTTTGACACCATAGTTATGAGCTCGCCTCCTTGGCTGAGCTGCTGCACGTGCGTGATCCCCCGACCCCTGCACGCCACGAAAGTCAGCATCTCCCCCCACACCCCCGTCACCACCTGCCATCTGGTCTCCTCATCCAGCTTCTTCAGCTCCGTCGCCAGCGTGCACGCGTCGAACAGCACCGACCTACTCTCGTCGGTGTCCTCCTCCTCGGTGCCGGGCTTCGCGGGCGCCGTCTTGTCTCCGCTCTGCAGCAACCTGCAGGCAGCTGCGTCGTGCCCGAGGACGTCAGAGTGCCTGACGCCGATAGACTCAAAGAAACGACGCGTCTCGGCGCAGGTGTCCCTGTACCGGACCAGCCCGATCCCGGCAACCGCCGACAGCATGTCCGACTGCTTGATGAGCAGATAGAGCATGTACTCCGACAAGCACTTGCTGATTCTCCTCATGTCGACGAACCGCTCCCTCGCCGGCACGGCAGGATCTTCCGCCAAGCACAAGTCCGTAGCGACGTGCCACAGCAGCAAGGACTCGTCGAAGTCCTTGGTGACGCTGTCCCGAATGGTCATGCTGTCTTGCTTCCGCAGCTTCTGATCAATGACTCCCATGCCTCTAAGCTCGCACGCCTTCTTGATCTCGTCGACGCTATGGGCGTTGGAGGCCAACTCCTTGAGTCTCTCGAAGATGAAATCAAAGAGATACTTTTGGCCTCCGTTTCTGGTGCTGAGGGTGAGGGGTTCCCGCTTGACGAAGATGAAGTCTTCGATGATCACCCTGAGTCGAAGAAGGTCGGCGGCATTGACGATTCGCCACAGCACTCGCGGGCTCAGGAAGCATCTACCTTTCTCTGGTCTGCCGAGGCTGTAGCTGACGAGGTTCATCTGCTTGATTGTCTCCGACCACCGGCGCCGCCGCCACATCTGCTTGATCCTCCTGGCAGGACCCACGAGCCACGCAAAGTGGCGTGAGCGCTCAAGGAAGACAATCGTCCAATTTGAAAGGATGAGCATGGCCAGCGCGGTCGCGTCGAGAAACACAGCGCCGACTAGCAGCGCGTAGGTGATGCCGACATCGACCGGCAGGATGCTCCTCTTGTCGGTGTAGACGAAGAGCAGGAGCGAGGCACCAAGACAGCAGGAGCAGAGGAAGCGCAGCGCGTAGCCGGTCTTGGTGTGGATCACCGGGGCCTTGGTGTACTTCACGTCGTACAAGAACTCGAGCTCCGCCTCCACGATCTCAAACGCCTCTCTGCTGTCGGTGCGCGCAAGGAAGAAGGCGTGGCTGATCCTCCGCTCACTGACACGGCTGAGGATGAGGTTGACATACAGGAACCGGAAGATGCGGAAGACCTCGTACCCTTGCGCCTCCACGCTCATGTTCTCCAGATCCTCGGCGCTACCATGTCGACGTCGGGTCCCATGGGGAGCGCCGAAGATGTCGATCTTCCGGTTGGCGTACTCCGGGCCAGGGTCCGGCTCAACACAGGCGAAGTAGAGCGAGTAGGTGCGCTCGCCGTACTTGATGATCCCCACGACAAACATGAAGACAGTGGCTAGGATCATGGGGTTGCCGCGTAGGGCGCAGAAGAAGACGACCGCCGCCGCGGATAGCTCGAACAGGAGCCCGATGAGGTGGCGGATCCAGAGCTCGTTGTCCGCGAGGGAGTAGGCGGTGATGGTGTCTGGCCCGCCCAGGTGGAGCAGCAAGAACGGCGCCCAGAATGCGAAGATGACGGGGCTGCTCGCCGCGCTGCTGCCAAGGGTCGTCGTCTCCTCTCCGGTCCTGCTATGTGCAGTGGCACGGGAGATCGCCGAGGAGCTTCCGCCGGCAATGTTGCCCAGGTTGTTGAGCAGGAGCCCGAGGGCCAGGTCGGCGACCCAGTCGGCGAGAAGGTAGGAGGACCAGACGATGAAGCGAGGGACTGAGGAGGAGGAGCGCCTGCGGATGGGGGCGACGAAGATGAGCAACACCTGCAGGAGAAGGCTGACCAGCACCGTGATGCGGATCTCCCAGTTGCTGTCCTGCTGCGGCACCGGAGGGTTGAAACCCATTGCTGAAATATCATCATGAAGCTCATCTTTGTAAGCTAGCTAGGTTAAGTTAGTACTGGCATGAATGCATAAATTTGATACTAGATATTTTCAAGTTTTCACAAAAGCATCCTTAAATCTACAATTTTACATGAATCGAAGAGCTTTTTGGTTGCTACGACCCCGTTCGGCAACACTTCACCAACGGAGCGCGGAGTGTGGAGGGCTGCCGCACGATGTAGGTTAAAACGGATGTAAAATTTTCCAGCAAAATGGTTGCATATCGTTTTTCGGTCTTGCTATTGCTCGCAAGATTTGGCTCAATTTGTGGTAGATTAATTGTGTTGTCTTACGGTACCACGCGAAAAAAAAAGTGTTGTCTAGAACTTACTTTATAATCTGCCGTGAGAAAGTAGGTAGAAGAATTGACAAATTTTTGGTTACCCATATTGTAAACTAAACAAAACCTGGTTAGACAGGCAAAGGGGATCATCATAGCTCCAAGATTCGCTTCAACTCTATTTTGTTTTCGACCTAATTGCTCTTTTTTTTTGCGAAAGACCTAATTGCACATTGCTAAGCTTCTAGTGCTCACATTTATGCACCCGTGGTGCGCCCCAGATTTTTTTTGGTGAGATTCGGGGGATTATGTACAGATGCGTGGATGTTTACGTGTGTGATGCGTGCGTGTGTGTGTCTTCTTCAATATCGCCAAGAAAAAACCAAAATATTAAATGTTACTTGGGGAGAATAGTAACTAACTAATCAGAGAATCAATGATTAAAATTTAAGACCAATAAGTGCCCTTCCAAATACAGTGTGAAAACTGAGAACAACAGTAATGCACTCGAAAAACAGAGTCGTGGAGATCTTTCTCCCACAAAATATACGTGAAAACCTTGTTTAACCAAAATGTAGTGAACCAACAGAGAGAGAGAGATGACCTTTGTTTTGTTTCTTCTTCTGGGAGGTCTCAGGTTAGCAAACAATGGTTGTGTACGTCCACTTCAATCTCATGCCTACAAGAATACACTGGTGGGTATTATAACGAGTACCATCAGAGAGGACGGAGTAGCTTTTGGATACTGTATATAAGAATATGTGTTGCCGTCTTCTGTTGGGTCTGTGCGTACTTTTGCGTCGCTTTGGCTGGTTCCTGTCGTGTCCCCTTGGCATTTCGTAGCTCCTTTGCAGCGCAGCGCGGTCGAATCGCATTAAACAAGCCCCTGCTACATGCACCAGCGGCACAGGGTTGGTTAGTTGGAGGGTTGGTTAGTTTAGTGAAACAAGTGAGCAAGTGAATACATCCACTGGTAGAGGTTTAGTGAAAATATCAACAAGTTGATCCTGAGAATGAATGAACCTGCTTTCCAGTGTCTACAGTGCCACACGCTCACGAACAAAATGGAAATCAATCTCAATATACGTACCACGACTAACTAAGTTTACAATTTTTTTTTTTACATTGACACTAGGTACTTCATGTTTTTTTAAGGAAGAAAAAACTGATAGGCTACATGTACATATCGGTCACGTCGAGAGCAAGAGACCGTGTGGGTCCCGCTTCACGTCTGCTTCGTGTAGCTCAGCCAGTTTAGTTGGTTAAAAAGGTACAGGACGGATAAGAGTCGTGTTTGTACAGCATGTTCGATTTATAATCAGGTCTCTCTTTGGGATTTGTCGAGTGTTTAGTTAGGAGCTAAGCTTTCAGAGGACAGAGTAGCTTTTAGATACTGTATATAAAAATATGTGTTGCCGTGGATCAGGGTAAATGAATATGGATGCTCTCAAAGTTCAAGAAAAGCATAAAGTGAGAGCGATGTACTTTTTCTTCATCCAATAAGATTAAGAAAGCATAAAGAGCTAAAATTTTCATTGTTTTTTATTTCTTTGGATAATTATGCTCATTATAAGTACTAACTAAAAGACCATATCTTTCTCTCGGTAGATTTGGCCCCACCAGTTCCATACATTCGCTAACATGTGACGCTGACACTACGGGAGAGCGCCTCTTTACCGTGTGCCAGAAAAACACACGGTAAAGGCTTTGCCGTGTGCCGCACACGGCAAATAGCACACGGCGAAAAAAAGGCATTTTTGCCGTGTGCCAGATATTGCGGCACACGGCAAAGCTGACATGTGGGCCCCACTACCACTTGACTCCGACGACGGACAGTGATGGCGGGCTCCTGACAAGTGGGCCCCGCCGGTCGCTCTTTGCCGTGTGCAAACATACGGCAAAGCCCCTTCCCTTTGCGGGACGAGGAACGGCGTCGACGGCCAGAGCCGGAGGTCGACGAGCTGGCGGCGGGGACTGGCGAGGCGCCGACAGCCAGAGCCGGCAACGCGGGCACCAGGCGTGCATAACTGCCTTGACCGCGTCGACCTCCGGCTCCACTTGTTGAGGAGCGGCATGCTGGCCTCGTCCAGCAGGGAGGCGCTCGCACAACCTGAGCGCCGGCAGGAAGCAGCCGAGCGCGATGTCGAGGAGCCCCGGCGCCGCGCCGCCGAAGAAGAAGGCCCCGCCATGGCTGCGCGCCGCGAAGGCCTCCTCGAGCTCGTACGTGACGCCGCGCAGCTCTCTCATCGTGAACGGGCTCATCCGCCCGCCCAGCACACGCACCGTCGGAGAAGAAGGCCCCGCCGTGGCTGCGCGCCGTGAAGGCCTCCTCGAGCCTATAGCACCCGGATCTTGACGCGGACGCCATGGTTCGGCGCTTGATGCCGCCCGACGTCGGCGCGATTGGAGGGCAGGCGCCACACTTGAGGCACATGGAATATACGTCGAAGAGGTCGGCGGCGACCTCCTTGACCCCGGGGCTGCGCTGCTGCTGCTGCACCCGGCGCCGGAGCTGCAGGAGGCGGTCGCGCTAGGCCCGGACGTTTCTCGCAGCGAGCATGGCCAGCATGAGGATGCATTCTAGCGCCCGCTTGCCCACCTCTCCCTCCCTGTCTCCCTCCATGGTCGCCGCCGGATTTTTCCGAGCTGAGTTGGGGAAAAAGACAAGAGCAAAACAGGAGTCGAGATGTGGATGGGAATGAGATGGGAACGAGAAAGGGATGGAGTCGAGAGGTGGATGGAGCGAGAGGATCGTGTGCTTTCTTTGAGATTCTGGGAGCCGTTGGATCGTGCAGATCAACCATCCAACGTCAAATAGCTGCAGGAGGTGATCGCTTTGTGCCGATCGGTGCGTTGCCACTTGTTTTCCCACATGAAGGATGCCATGTGGACGTGTTTGCGTCATCATTCGGTGTCAGAATATACTCATTCTGTAATAACAGGGTTTGATCTTCTTAAATCCTTTTGCAGTTGGTTGTTTATTTCTTATCGAGTACCTCTTGCTGATGGAGTAGAAATTGTTTCAGCTTACTTAGTACCCAAGAGTAGATTCTCTGTGTGCATCAACATTCAGAATGAGTTAAAAATCTGCTCAGTTAAAGTTATAAAGATAGCTTCAGGTAAAAACTGCATTTGTGTTGTTGTTTTTTTTTTTTGAACACGACATTTGTGTTGTTGTAGTTCTCCTCTAAATAGCTTCAGGTCCTTTTGACATCCTGTAAAATACATGAAGAATTTATTGCTGAGTAGAAATATTGCTTGTTTGCATAGTGTGGATGCTTACCTACTACATTTGATGCTATTTCTAAGTTGTCATGTCAAAGAAACTACTCCAAGTTATTTCTCCGATGCTCTGAGTAAATTCTTGCCGAATTATTTTCGTCTCATCTCTACTTTTGCATCAAATGAATCTTGCAGTACATACAGTTTGCAATTTTTGGCAGTGCTCAGTTTCTACTCAAGTTTGTACTCTACTTTGTACTGCAGTTTCATTAAGTTTTGTGCAGTCAGTTTTCATCAGTATCATTAAGTCTAGTGCAGTCAGTTTCATCAGTTTCTACTCCACTTTGTACTTCAGTTTGAATTGTGCAGTCAGTTTGAATCAGTTTCATTAAGTGCCAATAAGCAAGCAAATTTGGACTACACTGTAATTTGGACTTACTTAGCAATCAAATTTCAACTGCATATGAACCAATTTATACTTTTACATTCTTTTATAAGGAAAATGAGATGAAGTTGAGAAGTTGTTTAAGGCATCCCTGCAAGAAGTTGTTCAAGGTCTGCAGCTGGAGCTGCTGGAGAGGGGTGCTGCTGCGATCTGCTGGAAACGAGATGAAGTTCATGAAGGTCGTGCCTCCAACCATGAAGCTCATAATTTAGCTAAGTATTCTTTATCTTTGATTCCAGGTCGCCATGTATGGCTGGGACACCCTCAAGCTGAACTTTGCATCCCGATGATTATTCCTGTTAATTAATAAAGGTGGGACGTTCTTCTAAACCATAAAGTGCACAAAAAATGTTATTTTTAGAGGCAATTAGCGAAAGTGAGAGGCACTTAGCAAAAAGTGCCCCTAAAAATTGCATTTTCAGGGCATTTTCGGGAAATTGTCCCAAAAAATCATCATTTTTAGAGGCAATTTAAAAAAAATGCCTCTAAAAATGATGTTTTTAGGGGCACTTTCGCGACATTTTCGGGAAATTGCCCCAAAAAATCATCATTTTTAGAGGAAATTTTAAAAAAATGCCTCTAAAAATGATGTTTTTAGAGGCACTTAGCGAAAGTGCCCCTAAAAATGACATTTTCAAAGGCACTTTGAGAAAAATGCCCTTAAAAATGACATTTTCAGAGGCACTTAGTGAGAAATGCCCCTAGAAACTATTTTTAGAGCATTTCCAAAAATAGCCTCAAGCAAAGTGCCCCTAAAAATATGTTCCCTGGTAGTGAGAGGTAGATAGGCGTCGGAACTGATTTGAGCATCATGCAGGTAACACTTGCTGAGGAAGTTGCCATACGACTATTTCTCATTGTATCTTCGGGTACCGTTTGGTCAGATTACTGCACACACATATTGTTAAGAGGTCATAGTCTCTCCATGCCCAAAAAGAAGATATTGTACAATGCGTTACATTTGGCAAGAAACAAAGAGTGGTCTTACCATCTTGTTCTTTTTTTTCATTGCCATGTTCATTCTGCAGATGCAAAACACTATTAATGGAGTACGATTAATAGCCTTATTGATTTTATCTGCTCTGCTCTTGATGCTTGAATACTTTGGAGTGAATATTTCCCTACTGAACCTGATAATGCAATATTTCTTTGATAAGAATAAGTAGTGAAGTTCTAGGAGAAAAAAAGAATAAGTGAAGTCGATATGCAATATTTGCCTCAGGATTATATAATCAAAAAGTTCTTTTCATTAAGGAATGCCACTATAGTGCTGCAGTTTGAAATCAGGAATGCCTAACGGATGGATGGCGATATACACAGTGCATTAATAGTTGAGAAATCCAAGTGTATTAAAGATCAGAGGTGTATCACGCAGCGAAGACAAAATTGAAATTAACCCAACTGCAAGAAAGGACGTCACAGCGTCCAAATCACAATCATCAGTTGGTACACCCTCTGTCTTCATTAACAAACAGCTTCAGTCAATAGAAAATGTACCACAGTAAGCATAATGGTAGATATGTGAAATTCATCTAAACGTACCCACATAGGTCAAGAGGATTTCAGGCCATACACCGGCACCAGTTACAGAAATCCATCCCTTGAATTCCTCGCTGAACATACAGTGCCATATTTCAGTTGGAATACATGTGGCTCTGAGTAAACTCAAGCCATAACCAAGAAAATAAGCTGACGAAACTTACATGTCGTGATGGGCTGGGTGAGGGCGAATGCAAAGACTAAACAGCTCGAAGCGGCGAACGTTCCGCGACTCCTTCCCGCACGTTCAGAAGCTGCAGCAGGTTCGCTCCGATCGCCGCGCCGCCCACCATCAGCTAGAGCTGAATACCGTTGCTCCAGTTGAATAATTAGGCAATAATTTCATGATTAATTTCAAAATATTAAACATGACAACAGCAGATACTAACATGTGAAATACGACCACATTAGACGTACTAATTAACATGAACAGTAACAGTAACAGCAACATATACGCCAACATATCCATAGTAAACACGTAGTTCGGAATACGTCGCACGTACCGAACGTTTGTAGTGGAAGCAGTAGTCGATTCAGGAGCCCACGATTCAGGAATACGTCGGATACAACAGCCCACGATTCAGGAGCGACCCGAACTGGCAAAACTGTACGCGTACGCTAACGACTCGTTTTTCCCGAACAGCAAAAATATAGACATCGGCTCGACTCATTCCCGCGGCGCGTCGTGACGAGACGAGCGAGCGGCGGCGGAGGAGGAGTTCGCGAGAGAGACCCTTGTGTTCTCACATGCTTACCAAGTAGCACACCCCTCCACCTTATAAGGTGGTGCAACTCTCCTTCAACTTTCCATGTGGGACTAAACTTTAGCACCTCCCACCACTTGCCATGCACATGGGCTATTTGAGATTTCAGAATTTATCTATTTGGTCTGCCCCATATTGGGCCCAAATTCTAACAACTCCACCATCAGCATCGACGCCGCCGCGCCCGTGGACTGGGCGGACGCGCTCTCCACAGAGAACCTCCACTGCCGCGTCGGTTCCGTGCTCTCCATCCGCGTCGGGCCCTCTCCGGTGCCCCTCGCCACCACCCCCTGGGCTCTGCCGCTGGCTCCTCCTGCAGCGCTTGGCGTGGTGGGGAAGGAGGCGATTAAGAGGAGGTCGAGGAATCCTCTGGTTGCTGGTGTCGGGAGAGAGATAGGCGCAAACCAGAAAAGCCGGTATAGGAGGAGAGAAAAAGGGTACTGTACGTGCTCCCATCGCGGGTATACATTATATAACCGGAAAGACCGGCACCAGACGGTCGAGAAGAAAGAAAAAGAAAGCAAACCGGAACTGATCACTGATACAGTAGAAACAGAAGACTTGGGAGGGCAACCGGTAACTACGGGGAAACAGCGCAAAAATAAAGAGAAAAGGAAATCAAAAGCCCACGGAACCCAAGAGTTGAGCGACAACCGGGACACGTGCAGCAATCGCGGAAATCGTTACGAAACAGTGACCGAATCGTCATTTCTACGGGCTTTGTTATTATATACTACTCCCTCCGTTCCATATTACTTGACTTGCTTTGTCAAAATATGGATGTATCTATACTTGTTTAGTGTCTAGATACATCCGTTTTTAAACAAATGTATGTCAAGTAATTTGGAACGGAGAGAGTAGTATATAGGTAATAATGTCATTGCAGCTTGTGTGCGTACGTGTGATTGATGCCCGACAAAGCTATATGCTGTTATCGATATCGAAGGAACGAGAAAGGGAAAACGACAAAGCTATGCTGCTATCGATTCGAAATCCAAGGACAAGAAAGGGAGATCGGCCGGAGGAAGAAGACAAGACAGGAGACTACTAGATACCGGTCTCTGGTCGAACAATTGAGAAGGTTTGGGCAAGTGAAGTGAACGTATGGAATGAATTGGGGGAGAGAGACTGGAGCAAAGGGTGACACGATTGATGCCTTTTGTGTGACTTTGAAAGATACGAAGATCCAATGCCAATAAGGAGGTGGTTGGTGCATTCGATGTGATACAGCATTAGTACATAGAAATTTCATTGCAGCTTGTGTGTCATGTGATTGATGCTGACGAGAAGCACTACTCCACCGTGGTTCTGTATCGTGCGGTCGTACCTACCAGAGAAAATTGCACGCAACACCAATGTTTGGTGACAAAGTTGTACAAAACACAGAATCAAAACAGTTTTTGCGGCTAACCCCAACTTTTTGGGTAATATGTTGCGGCTAGCCCAAACAGATGTCTTAGGGATCTTAACCACGTATCTGACATGTGGGGCTAGATTTTATACCATATACAAAACTTTTGAAAATGGTTACCATAATTATATGATAACTAAAAAAAGTATGATGCTCAAATATTTCCTCACTTATGTCATTTTGTCTATGCTAGAACATATTAAGATTTCGCACGTTTATAGTACATATCATTTAATGAGATACAATTTTTTTTTAAAATTTAAATTATAACTTGGTGACCTGGCTATTTGTGGGGCTAGGTTTATCATATATTATGATACTTGTATTGTTTATATATTTATATGTCATATTTTAAATGCTAATCTGAATTTTAGATACCATTCAAAAAATATAGAAAAAACATGTCGTCTATTTTTTTACGTATAATTATGGTATATCTTTTTTTAAAGTGTCGTATCGTTGTGATATACGGTATAAAAAACTGGCCCCACTTGTCAGGTAGTTGTTAAGTATACTAAGATATCTATTTGGGCTAGCCGCAACATATTACACCAAAAGTTGGGGTTTGCCTCAAAAGTTGTTTTGATTCTGTGTTCTGTGCAATTTTGTCGCCAAACATTGGTGTTGTGTGCAATTTTCTCTACCTACCACGGTACCTATCTTGTAATCTAATCTCATCTCTCAGACATTATCACACAGTATCCTTACGATACAAACATATCCTTAGAACTAGTCACCAACCCGTGCATTTGCACGGGCTAGTAATTTTTACAACTCTACTTATTGTTTGACGAGATTTTGTACAGCCTAATATCCACATACACATTTTGGGCTGTCACGTGCAAATCCGGGAATTTTAATTAGTCAATATTTTATTAATTACTTTGGCTTATAAGTATGCGGCCGGCCATATATATATGCATTGAGATTAGCATGGGCCGTTTTGTGCTAAACACATATGGGGGTGCCGTTTCCTCCTTGTGCAGGCACATCACTGTTTTGGCCCCACCACTCAGCCTTCATGCGAGTACAAGAAATCGTGTACAGTGCCAAGTCTATTGATATTTGCATGCACTGATCGATGGTCAGCCGGGTCCATTAGTCGGCTGCTAGCGTAAAGAGTAACTAAGTACAGCTCGCTGTTTTATACCAGATAAACATGCTTACGGTTGAAGCAAGTCGAGGCGACGATGATCCAGATGAAACTGCTCCTGGATTTACGCCGGTGACACACTCATCCAACAGGAAATCGGCGGCGCGCCTTTGAAATCTCAAGGCCGGCATCTGACCTAGTTCCAAGGGCATCAGCTCATCTCCACGAGGGAGATGCACGCACATAATAGTACACCGCCGCCAGCTGCGGAAGCATACGGCCGGCCGCAAGGTCGCTCCAACCTGGAAAAATGGAGGCCACTCCGGCCACATCCGACACAATTCTATACCTACCTCGTATCTGCTAGCCCTTCATTTCTCCACACAATATCTTGTCAAATCCATGGAGGTCGGCTCCTAGTTCTTCGCGCATGGTGAGTATTGGTAAGATCCATGAAAAGAGTATATTGTCACTTAAACAGGTGCTTTCCACCGCCGGTGAACAGGTGTGATGCATAGGCTTAAATTCGGGCGAGCAGGTGATGCGCATGGTTAGGCCAGCGTAGTACGAGACGAACACGGCATGAGATCTTATTTGGCTATGACCGTAGAGATGAGGAATATGCCATCTCTTGTCCCAGTTTTCAGGTCCAAATTCGGGCACACCGTGTTTGTGATAAAATAGGCAATATATATCTATGCCCGTCATTAAGAAGCACATAATTCTGAAAGTATTCGGGCGAGGACACGATTCATGCAGTGTCATGTGCACAAATTCTGAAGTCCTTTGGCCAAGGGATAAATCCCCACGGGTTGGCAGGTATATTTGATTACCATCCCACGGGTTGGCAGGCACAAATTCATGCAGTGTCATGCTTGATTACCATCCCACCCCCTATCTGAATATTTGAAATTTGGTTGAAAACTTATATTGTTTGCTTGTTTGACTTATGTCTGTGTTGATTATTATTTTCTTGTTTTATTGTTTGTTTGGGTGAACAATTACATAATTGTACTTGAACTCTAAGTTGAAAACCCACTGATCACAAATTTGGAATGTGACTTAAAACAAAACAAGAAAAACCAAAACTTCTCACACACTTAAAATAATGTCCCAATTAAAAGAGATGATCTTATTTAAATTTCTCTCTCTCCCTATTTCTATGCTTTGTCATACTAATTATTTTATCTTATAAAATTCTAGGAATGAGAGGAAATAATAATCCCCTCACTTCCATATCACTCCCTCCTCAAATAAATATACTTTTCAATTTGAAACTGGTATTTCCACGTTTTGTGTTTCATTGCATCATGTCATCCATATTAATTTGCGAAACAATACATTAATTGGTTTGGCACCATTTAAAAACAAATGCCAAACTTGCCTTAACGAAATTCAAATCAATGAAAGTGTTCAGACTTGCAAAACAAAAATAATTTGGCATCCTATATTTGTCAAGGAAGTTCCAAGAGTTCAAAACAATATCTCTCACTTGCTTTTTGAAATACTAAAGGAGTATCAAATTGGTTTTACCAAAAATAACATATTTAAACCCTATGAACAAATGTGGTTCAAAACATTTTATTTTGCAACACCAATTTTTGTCGAGCTTCTACATGTTATGGGGAGGCTACATGAATATTTTCAGAATTTTTGAAATGGTTTTAGTGCCTTAGTTAAATCCCTAAAATGCTACTGGTTTTAAACAAAGAAACAAAAATAGAGGAATTTAGAGAAGTGCAGGGGGTTTTCTGCAAAAACACCTTCATCTTCCCCTGTAGCGACCGAGCGACGAGCTGCCCGAGCCGCACCCGCTAGCTCGCTGTCGCGCTGTCCACCGACCGTCGCCGTACTGCCCGAGTTGGATAAGAACGCCGCGCCTGCCCTCTGCCCTGCTCCTCCGCGACCATTGACCAGCAGAAGAGCACATGGGTCGCTCCCCCCCCTCGCTGTCCATGCTCGCCCAATCCGCGCGGCCAGAGCACGTCGACGCCGGCCCCGATCTCCGCCACCTCAGCTCCCCGGCAAGCACCGCTCATCCTGGCCGTCCGCCTCGCAGAGTGTCGACGTGGCTGACACGATGAGTTGCCGGATGGATGTGAGAAAAGCGTGCTACCTCTGCAGAGTGTAAAACTATTCGAATAGCCGAGTCCTCGGACATGGACAGTTGGGAGGCCCTACTTCGACCTATGTGCAAGTTTTGCAAAGTTTTGAGATTTAAAAAGAAAATAGAGATGTTTTATATATGCAACTATGCCAAAGGGTCGGCATGAGGTTGCTGGAAAAGAGGAAGACCATGAAGGGATATGGTCGAAAAGTGCAAAGTTTTGTGTTTTAAAAGTGGAAAAGGTTTTATGCAACTATACCAAAGGGCCGGTATGAAGTTGTTGGGATTAAATGACCATGAAGGGCTATGGTCGAAAAAGGAGAAGTTTTGGGGAAATAAACCTAGTGATGATTTTCAGGAAAAAGTTTTAAAGGAGACTTCTTACCTTTTTCAACAAAGATATATTTTCGGGAAAAAGTTTTAAAGGAGACTTCTTACCTTTTTCAACAAAGATATATTTTCGGGAAAATGTTTTAAAAGGGACTTCTTACAAAGACAGATTTATGGGAAAAGTTCTAAAAGCCTTCTTTTCTTTTTCAACAAAGGCATAGAGATGTTTTTCTAAAAATACAAGGCTTATGAAAAGTTATAAAATTCTTCTTTCCTTTTTCAATTAAAGATATAGAGATTTCAAACAAAGTTTTATTAAACAAAAGTATATCCTTCTCTTTTTCAACAAGGATATAGAGTTTTCAAAGCAAACAAAGTTTTATTTAAACAATAAAAAGAGTAGTGCATGCTCATTTCGGGGGTAGTTTGCGAGTATAATCAAATGTACTCATATTAGTTTCGTCCCTGACTATTGTCTTAGCCAGATTTTGAAGAGGAGCAGTTCGAAGAGAAAGACATTCAATGACGTCAATGCGAATTAGGGCGCTCCCCAGTCAGCTGCCTGTAGGGTTATAGCAAATGACTTGGTCTCCACGTTGTTTGGTGATTTCCGCTGCAAGTACCTGTTGAAGTTATGGCTTCAATCAAGTAAGTAAATTCATTCGGTATTTATGGATGTTCTTTTGATACCAGTTTGATTGTGCTCAGCGACACACTGATCATGGGATCACTGATGTTGTAGGCACAAGGGAATTTCGGACAGCTAGTACGGGGTCCCCACATTAGCCTCTTGCGACATTAGTATGGTTGATTGATTATCCAAGAGTCTTGCTAGCTACCCAAGTAGTTGGATGTGGCTGATTTCTTATGTGCCGAGGCCGGCCGGGAACGCCGATGTCATCCCGCTTGACCGGAGGGTGTGGTCGAGTGGCTGGAGTTCGATGGCCAAAAAAAAAAAATGGTCGGGACAGAAAAATGGGAGGAGAAAAAGGTTGAAGATAGATATGACAAGTGGGGCAGAGCTGTCAGTGAGAGTACAAATTCTAAATTTTAATGTTCAGGTGTGGAAAATAGTTACAGGGTTTAGAATAGATCGGGATTGATAAATTCAGAGTGCCAATTATCGGGATTCAAAGTTCAGGGTTCGATTTATCTTTTGTCTATAAGTTGAAGGTTTGTTTTGGACTTTTTCCCCGAAATAATTCAGATCTTTAATAAGGCCGCATTGCATATGCCCCTTACATGACAAGTTGTCATTCACCGATGAGGCCGGGTAATCATCCTGAAGTCTCAATATTATTTTCCGCGACCGACGAGGCCGGAACTATGCACAAGTCCTGACCGACGAGGCTGGACATATTCGCTCCTTGACCGACGAGGCTCAGAGATATTATCATTTTCCCTGACCGACGAGGCCGGATTTATTCACAAGTCCTGACCGATGAGGCTGGACATATTCGCTCCTTGGCCGACGAGGCTCGGAGGTATTATCATTTTCCGCGACCGACGAGGCCGGAATTATTCACAAGTCCTGACCGACGCGGCTGGACATATTCGCTCCTTGACCGACGAGGCTAGGAGGTCTTACCCTTTCCGCGACCGACGAGGCCGGTATTATTTACAAGTCCTTACCGACGAGGCTGGGAGATATTTTCCCCTTCCGCGACCGACGAGGCCGGAAACCATCATGTCCCGACCGACGAGTCTGGACACACTTTGTTCGTGACCGACAAGTCCGAACACTTATTTTGAGACTTTACTATGAACCCGGTGCCGATGAGGCCGGACATTTCATACCAAAGACCGACAAGGTTTTGGAATATTACATGCCACTTTATTTCTCGATGTCATGAGAACATTTCAGGGTTTCAAGAGGACAACTATCAGCGCAGTTTAATCAGAGGTGTTCTGCGGGATTGACCTGTAGATGTAATTAACCGGGTTGTCTTACGAGGCCCCGGGAACCTGCAATTACGCAATCGCCAATTCAAGTCAGATACTTATCAAAGGCGCAATATTTGTAATTGTGGGAACCAATTATTGTAATTCTAGAAAATAATATTAATGAAATTCAGAATTTCCCTGATATTTGTGTGTCTCCTTTTATTTATTTTGTATACTGGCAAGCCCGCAATATTTTTGATTCACAGTTGCGCCATTAGGAAAACCCCTACGGGGAAAGTGTTTCTAATTCGCGAAACACTTATGTAACCCAAAAAGGAATGTGTTTTTCAAAATTAATTTTTTTAATATGTCATAGTTATCCTTATAAATAACAAACGTATCTATAATGAGATGCTGTGAATTTAGAACTCTTGCGTCTCAATTTTTGTTCAGATAAGCTTATCCAAATACTGTATGTGTGCAACCATTTTTTTTGGTGTAGACATAGCTTATACTATTTTTTAGACGGAAGGCTCGAGAAAAGCCCGGCTCTAAATTAATGAAGCCACCACCGGCAGAGTACAAGTTCCAAAATAAACATAAGGTAAAAGAACGACGAAATGCCGCATGCAGGAAGGCAGCGGTAAAGCAAAGTCCACGCCTGTGTCCCAACACAAACCGAGAAGCTAAACAGGACAAGGGAAGCCTAAAGATAACGGTAAGATAACTATTCCTCTCGTACGGCAGCATGGAGTGCACGAATCCTGCCGATCGTCAACTCCAACGCCTCGCGGTCATGTCGCCTAGCCACCGGACCTGTAGGAAAACCAAACCTGTAGGAAAACCAACATTTTGTACAAACCATCGGCCGGATGTGCCGGGAACCAACCCTCAATGGTGAACTTGTTACGAAGGTTCCAGAGAGTCCAGCAAAGGGCTGCGCAGCAGATAAAAAACACTTGTTTCCTTTTCCCCACGCGACCACTAATATGCCTATAGATGTCCGCAAAGCAAGAGCACTAGTGGAGAAAGGGCTTTCTGTCCTGGCCCGTGAGGGGCTTTAGTCCCGGTTCGCGAACCGGGACAGGACAAGCGGGACTAAAGGGCAAACCTGGGCTAACCTTTAGTCCCATGCCTGTTACCAGCCGGGACCAAAGGCCCTCCACGTGGCCGCCTGCGGGGCGCGCTGGGGGCAACCCCTTTAGTCCCGGCTCGTATAACGGGCCACGACTAAAGGGGTAATTTTGTTTTCTTTTATTTATTTCTTTAGGGTTTAGGGTTTATTTGTTTTCTTTTATTTTCTTTCTTCGAGCATACAACGATAATTGTTTTCTTTTAGCGGTATTTCTACGCTACCACATACCGTACACGTTCGTGCATATATATAAGATAACTTTTCTTACGATCGAGCATATACAAATATATACAATTTTGATATTTACATGGAGATCACAATTACCGGTACTAGAGCCTGTCTATTCGATTACACGGCCAGGATCATCAGTAGCGGCTATTCACACTAAATTCTCCGGCGTCGTCTGCCATCTCTGTCATCAAAAATCCCGCCAGTTCCTCTGCAATTCCTAGTAGGCGTTGCTCTGGTAGGAGCCGATCCCGCATTCTCTCGAAGTATATAAGAAAAGGAGATCAATATGAACATCAATCATGATAACAAAAAGTGACGGTAATAAAATAATGTTGTGAATGTATTGCTTACGTAGAGTCTATAATCATTGTGCTCAGTGGTAAACGTGCGAATGAACTCGCAAACGTAGTATCCACATAGATTCGTCCCCGGTGGCTGCCTCGCGCACTTTACAAGAATAGAATTCAATCAAAATAATAATCTAGCATCATAATTGTATTGAAACTAGAATTAAATAGATACGCGGACATATCTCGTACTACTTACCGTGATCGGAATAAACGTCAGCTTCTCACTAAAGGAACCCGTCACCAGACTCCTGAACAGGTTCCAAACCCTGCCCGGCAAAGAAAATGAATTAATGAATGAGTTATTCATTACCTGATATCTCATGAAATCAACGAAAGAGACCGATATAGCGCGAAAATTACCTCTGGAGCATGTCCGGCATGTCGCGGAACTCTTCCAGGTGTCTCTTTAATGGGTCCATGACTTCAACTATTCCCTTATCAACTTGAATGTCTAGCAGAATCCAGTGGAACCTGCACATGTTTATATATACGTCAGTAACTCATCAATTACACTTAACATCGAGTAAGCAAAAGTGAATGTGTACAACAGAGTAAGACCCTCATTAGAAGTTGTAAGGAAACAGTATGTGGTCACATAAATGTTGCTCCGTTAGAAACCTTAGAAGGTTATCCGCCGTCTCGTCGGGTTTCGTCGTTGGCGAATATATATTTACTTTATCTGGGTCAATGAACCCAACACTATAGATCTTCATTCTGCATAATAGAGTACAAAAGGATATAATGAGGATAATTACATGCAATGAACTGAACAACTGAAAAATTGAATAACTTATATGTAGACAACGAATTCAACAATTTACAGACAATAACAACTCATGAGAGTTTTGTCGAGGGCGTCGAAATTGAATAACTGGAAGATTTCTGAAAAGTCAACATGGACCTCTTCGGGTCGGAAGAAGTACTCATGTGGGACTTTCGCCACGATCATTGTTCTGCCCCCCCCTACCACACTCAAGTACCAGTCATGTAAATTCCGCATATGTGTTGGCAGTTGTTCCAACTTCTCGTTGCTGACCAAAGGCTTTGTGGCTCCCCGACCCGACTGCTATACAGTGATGCTGAGTGTCACCGGTTAAGTGATACAACCGGAGGTTACGGGTTTACCAACCTTTGGCAGACGTTGCTCGGAATTGATCACCGGCAACGCAACACCCCGATTGATGGCTTAACACAGGCGCAACTATCAATGCATAATAGAGAGATCAAGACTTGTGGAACAACTGGCACATCACAGACTCTACGACACAAAGCATTATAGTTCAACTCTTATAGTAGAGAAAGATAGCAAATTACAACCAGAGGTCACAGACCCAACATTACACCAAGCGGAAGCAAATTAGGTTGTTCTAAACAACAAGAACCAAATTATGGCCTAAGAGGCCTGTGATGGCTACGTGTTGGTGAACCCCAAGAGGAAGGTTATGATGTAGACAGCAGAAGTTTTCCCTTGAATAATCTACCCAAGGTTATCAATCCAGTAGGACTTGACGATCTATCGGAAGGTTGTTGATGTTGACTCCCCCTGGCGCTAGGGAGCTTGCACCAACGTGGAATCTGCACAGACACAAACCAGAACTTTGCCCAACACGAAACAGAGAGGTTGTCAATCTCTCCGGTCTTGCAGAAACAAAGAGTTAAACGTATGGTGTGGAAAACAGCAGGAAACACAGCAAGTAACAGGAAACAGATGATTGCAGCAGGTTGTGTAAACAGTATGAGGAAATTGGACCAGGGTCCACAGTTCACTAGTGGTGTCTCTCTCAGAACAGATAACTAGCATGTTGGGTAAACAAATTACAGCTGGGCAATTGACAAATAGAGAGGGCATAACAATGCAATACATGCCAAGATGTCTACTATGAAATCTAGTTGGGCATTACAACAAAGTACATAGACCGTTATTCCAACCGCATCTATGCCTAAATAATCCACCTTCAAGGCAGCATCCGCATCCATTCAGTATTAAGTTGCTAACAACAGATTATTGCATGAAGTAAAGTGTGTAATGTAATCAATACAAGTGCCCTTGGACACTGCACCAATGTTTTATCCCTAGTAGCAACAGCACATCTACCATCTTAGACCTTTCTGTCACTGATCCAGATATCTAGAGACTGAACCCACTATCGAGCATAAATACCCCCTCTTGGAGTCACAAGCATCTACTTGGCCAAAGCATCTACTAGCAACGGAGAGCATGCAAGATCAAGAGCACATAGATAAACAACTTGAATAAACATGGTATCAATATTCATCGGATCCCAGCAAACACAACATCTAGCATTACAATAAGATGATCTTGATCATGTTAGGCAGCTCACAAGATCTAAACATGGAGGCACAAGGTAGAGAGACAACCATCTAGCTACTGCTATGGACCCGTAGTCCAGGGGTGGACTACTCACGCATCACTCCGGAGGCAGGCATGGTGATGTAGAGCCCTCCGGTGATGATCTCCCCTCCGGCAGGGTGCCGGGAAGAGCTTCAGAACTCCTCCGATCTGAGATTGACGATGACGGCCGCGACGGAACTTTTCGTGGAATATGATCGACCGTAATAGGGTTTTCGCGTCGCGGAGAATATATAGGCGAAGAGGCGGCGTCGGTGGCCGAGGGGGGCCACCACGCCATAGGGGGGCGCGGGCCCACCCTGGGCCGCGCCCTAGTGTGGCGTGGCCCCCTGGTGGGTCTGCTCCGACTCCCCTTTGGACTCCGTGATCTCCTCGTGATATTATTGACGATGTCTTTTGTTTCGTCCAATTCCGAGAATATTTCCTTAATAGATTTTCTGAAACCAAAAACAGCAGAAAACAGGGAACTGGCACTGTGGCATCTTGTTAATAGGTTAGTCCCAGAAAATGCATAAAAATGATATAAAGTGTAACCAAAACATGTAGCAATTGATATAATAACAGCATGGAACATCAAAAATTATAGATACGTTTGAGACGTATCAAGCATCCCCAAGCTTAGTTCCTGCTCGTCCTCGAGTAGGTAAACGATAAAAACAGATAATTTTTGAAGTGACATGCTACCAACACAATCTTTGATCAAATAACAATGTAATGCACATGATCTGAATGAAGTGATCCAAGCCAATGGTCTATAGTTTGCAAGCAAGTAAATAAAGAGTAAACATAAGTGATCACACAAGTGCAAACTTTCATGAATAACACTATAAAACATTTAGAGATATAATAGTCTAACATAATAGTTAGCTCACAGCAGCAATAATTTCAACATGAAAGTGTTTGTATCAACACAAAGGAAGATAATAGCTTCAGCTTTTGCTTCAACTTTCAACATGTATATCATATAGATAATGTCAATGCAAAGAATATGATCAACCAAACACAAAGTTATGTAAAAACTGTTATACTGGAGTTGACAATGATGTTTGCTTAAGTAGACAGAAAGAAGTGGGAAAACTGACTCAACATAAAAGTAAAAGAATGGCCCTTCGCAGAGGGAAGCAGGGATTAACATCATGTGCTAGAGCTGTAGTTCCCGAAGGCATATAGAGAGCATAAAATATTGTTTTGTAAGGTAATGGTGTATACAGGTGTCAACAAATCAGCAAATAGGCAATACTCTACTTCACTAGTTGATCAAACTTTACAAGAGCGGCTCCCATGAAGGACGTTATTTCTACCAGCGGGCAGATCATCCCTCTTCTCTTTTGTTTACACACTTGTGAACATTGCTTGACTGACGAATCAGGGGCAAAAAGATGTGAAGAGAATTGTTTGGTTAAAGTTGTAATTAATTGGGACTGGGCACCCCGTTGCCAGCTCTTTTTGCAAAATTATTGGATAAGCGGATGTATATGCCACTAGTCCAGGTGTGTAAAATTTGATCAACCAGGAAATAAAGACCACCTATCTACGTCCTTATGAGCTTTTCAAGTAGTGACACAAAAAGGAAATGTAACAGTTTTGAGTAGTTAGTAGATAGCACATGAAGAAATTTACTTGGAATGGTGAAAACACCACATAATAGGTAGGTATGGTGGACACAGGTGGCATGGATTTGGCTCAAGGTTTTGGATGTACAAGAAGCATTCCCTCTTAGTACAGAGTTTAGGCTAGCAAGGTTATTATAAGCAAACATCATTATCAACTGGAATAGCAAGAGTGTACATAAAACACAAGGTTTGACGAACCATAGACTCCCACTGTCTTCCTTGTTAACACATAGCCTTCATCCAAAAATTATCTAGACTACTATGGACTTCCAATTATGCAACAGATTATTATAGCAGAAAATCCTTATAGTAGTTCTTCATTAATAGCCATTACTTACATGATGCACAAGCTTAAACATTAATTACTTGACAGCTCAAAACAATTGGCAAGCATCAAATTACTCAAGACAACGATCTAAAAAGATTCATGTAAGCATTTTATACCACTACCACATGCATAGCATTTTTCTGGTCCAACCAAACACCAATCAACTTATTTGACAACTCTCCAAACAGATATAAGTGAAGCAAGAGAGTACTTTCTTCAAAAGAAACTGAAAGCTCTAACAAGAGATATGAAAAACTGAGAGCTAACAGCAATAACAGCAACTAGACAGGAATACTCAACAAGTATAAGTGAAGCACAAGAGTATTCTAATGAAAAAGTGGAGCGTGTCTCTCTCCCAAACATGAATACTAGGATCCAACAAGTATAGCACAGCAAACAAAACAAAACAAACTGAAAACAAAAACACACTGACGCTCCAAGGAAGAGTACACTAGTATGAAGCAATAAAAATATAGCACCATTAGAGATGACCTGATAATTTGTAGATGAAGAAGGGGATGCCTTGGGCATCCCCAAGCTTAGATGCTTGAGTCTTCTTGAAATATGCTGGGGAGGTAAGCCTCCCCAAGCTTAAGCTCTTCACTCTTCTTGATCATGTAATATCATTCTCCTCTATCAACACTTGAAAACTTCCTTCACACCAAAACTTAACAGCTTTTCTCATTAGCAGGTTAGTGCACTAAAAGATAATACTTCAAAGTTCTAGCAAAGACAAAACTCACAAGCCAACTATTTTAAACATTAGCCACTGTTACTAGGCTCAAGTGGGCACTTTTACACGAAAAGAAACCACTTAAAAACTTGTAAAAGAGAGAATGCAAAATAAAAGACAGAATCTGTCAAACCAGAACAGTCTGTAATGACGAATTTTTTCGAGGCACTTACGATGCTCAGATGAAAACTTTTGAAATAATGAAAGTTGCGTAACATCATCAGGAACATGCACAAAAAGTTTCAGCATTTTTCGATTTTTTCTGATTTTCTACTGAATTAAACGGTGACGAACAGCAATCTGTCCCAATGCAGTCCCGAAAATAAAAACCAACTTTGCATTAGTAACTCTCCTTGGCACAACAAAACAGCAAATAAAAGATACAAAGGAGTTGCTACAGAGGTAAACAAGCATCCTTGACTCAAGAAAACAAAAATAAAACAGCAAATAAAAACATGGGTTATCTCCCAGAAGTGCTTTTCTTTAATGCCTTTGAGCTAGGCATGAAGAGATGCATCAAGTATTGTCAAGATCCAGATCATACAATGAAAGCTTAAAAGTCTTATCAACAATGCATTGTATGCTACTTATGCTAGTTTCAGAGTTCTCTTTTTCTTTTCTCTTAGGTACACTCTCTTCATCAAAAAGATTTTCAGGCACAATCCATCCAAAATTATTTTCTAAAGTGTCATGCAATGCCATCATTTTATAGGGGATTGGAATTTTCAGACCATTCTTAGCAAAAGGTTGATTAGAATATTTAGCTCTATTTTCCCTTCTTGTTCTAAGAATTTTCATAACATCAGTGTAGCAATCAAACATTTTATATTTAGCAAAGATCATTCTAGCTTCCTTAGCAACATCTCCCAATTCTTCATGCAAAGTTTCTAACACAAAGTCTTTCTTTTCACCATTTTTCATATCATGAAGTGCTAAAAACATGTGTTGCATTATAGGATGCATATTAACAAACCTAGCTTCTAGCATTTGAACAAGGGAAGCTATGGCAGTTTCATAATTAGGAGCAAGTTCAGCTATAGATTTCTTTTTAAAGTCATCAGACTTTCTCACAAAGTTCAGAAATTGCTCAATGTTGTTTTCCCCTATGACAGAGCCACTACCTACTTGTATGTTTATCATAGAAAATTCAGGTTTCAAGATAGGTAAAGCTGTGAACTCGAATTTGTTAAAGTCAGACCACTCAGTATTATCAGGATTACTCATTTTAGCAAGACTAAAACAAGCAACAGGGCAACTCGAAATTAAAAACTAGATGCAGGAATTTAATTTTTTTGGATTTTTGATTTTTAACAGCAAGCAAAACAAAACTAAAACAAGACAAAAAACAAAGTAAAGAGATTGGAACTGAGAGACTCCCCTTTCCAATAGCCTCCAAGTCCCCGGCAACGGCGCCAGAAAACAGCTTGATGGCTACGTGTTGGTGAACCCCAAGAGGAAGGTTATGATGTAGACAGCAGAAGTTTTCCCTTGAATAATCTACCCAAGGTTATCAATCCAGTAGGACTTGACGATCTATCGGAAGGTTGTTGATGTTGACTCCCCCTGGCGCTAGGGAGCTTGCACCAACGTGGAATCTGCACAGACACAAACCAGAACTTTGCCCAACACGAAACAGAGAGGTTGTCAATCTCTCCGGTCTTGCAGAAACAAAGAGTTAAACGTATGGTGTGGAAAACAGCAGGAAAACAGCAAGTAACAGGAAACAGATGATTGCAGCAGGTTGTGTAAACAGTATGAGGAAATTGGACCAGGGTCCACAGTTCACTAGTGGTGTCTCTCTCAGAACAGATAACTAGCATGTTGGGTAAACAAATTACAGCTGGGCAATTGACAAATAGAGAGGGCATAACAATGCAATACATGCCAAGATGTCTACTATGAAATCTAGTTGGGCATTACAACAAAGTACATAGACCGTTATTCCAACCGCATCTATGCCTAAATAATCCACCTTCAAGGCAGCATCCGCATCCATTCAGTATTAAGTTGCTAACAACAGATTATTGCATGAAGTAAAGTGTGTAATGTAATCAATACAAGTGCCCTTGGACACTGCACCAATGTTTTATCCCTAGTAGCAACAGCACATCTACCATCTTAGACCTTTCTGTCACTGATCCAGATATCTAGAGACTGAACCCACTATCGAGCATAAATACCCCCTCTTGGAGTCACAAGCATCTACTTGGCCAAAGCATCTACTAGCAACGGAGAGCATGCAAGATCAAGAGCACATAGATAAACAACTTGAATAAACATGGTATCAATATTCATCGGATCCCAGCAAACACAACATCTAGCATTACAATAAGATGATCTTGATCATGTTAGGCAGCTCACAAGATCTAAACATGGAGCACAAGGTAGAGAGACAACCATCTAGCTACTGCTATGGACCCGTAGTCCAGGGGTGGACTACTCACGCATCACTCCGGAGGCAGGCATGGTGATGTAGAGCCCTCCGGTGATGATCTCCCCTCCGGCAGGGTGCCGGGAAGAGCTTCAGAACTCCTCCGATCTGAGATTGACGATGACGGCCGCGACGGAACTTTTCGTGGAATATGATCGACCGTAATAGGGTTTTCGCGTCGCGGAGAATATATAGGCGAAGAGGCGGCGTCGGTGGCCGAGGGGGCCACCACGCCATAGGGGGGCGCGGGCCCACCCTGGGCCGCGCCCTAGTGTGGCGTGGCCCCCTGGTGGGTCTGCTCCGACTCCCCTTTGGACTCCGTGATCTCCTCGTGATATTATTGACGATGTCTTTTGTTTCGTCCAATTCCGAGAATATTTCCTTAATAGATTTTCTGAAACCAAAAACAGCAGAAAACAGGGAACTGGCACTGTGGCATCTTGTTAATAGGTTAGTCCCAGAAAATGCATAAAAATGATATAAAGTGTAGCCAAAACATGTAGCAATTGATATAATAACAGCATGGAACATAAAAAATTATAGATAAGTTTGATACGTATTAGCCTGCAGATAACATCCAGCGCCAGCTATTCCGGGATGTCCCAAGCTGCCACCTGGGAACCCCAGACTACTCGTCGACGTCCACAAAGAACCCACCTTTGAGGTCGGTGAAGTCCTCCTCTGAAACAAAACAAGCGACGTTGAGTTCGACGAACTCGCAAGATTATATATAGAGCTTTAGCTCGATGAGGCTTTCAAGGTTTTATGGCTGTTTTGCATAAAGCTGATTTTATTTATGAAAACATAACTCAATGGCATCGACTAATCAGAATAGTTTTCAAAAAGGGGTAAGAAGTAACTCTTTTCTTTTGATCACCTTTCTCGACATCAACCACCATCATCACTGTACCTGTTCTACAAAGGCACCTCCCCGAATCACCCTCGAGGAAATCAACCTTGCCTTCTTGAGCGGTACCTTTAGTACCCAGTTTTTAATCATTCCGTTCAAGTTATTCTATGGTCTTATCGACCTTTCCCAAGTTGTCCGTAACCGTGGACACGGCTTTTCGAAAAGATTTAACCCTGCAGGGGTGCACTGTGTTTACCTTCGGTACCGCCCGGCTCATTGCCTACGCTTAGCTCTCTTCCGGGGAAAGCCGGCTGAGTGGGAACGGTTACAACCTTTACCTTGTTAAGGACTAACCCAGGATCATCAGTGAGGACGGGACAACCGTGCCTCCAACACCCTGTCCCGTGGCCACTCATTTTCCTAAACACCACCATCCTCATCTCAGTCTTGGCCACCATCTCAACGCACGCGCAAATGGAAGCCCGAACTAGAGGACCCTGGCTAGTCCCGCCCAAGTTAGTTGGTCAACGAGGGCTCCATATACCCCACCGAAAGGAAGCGCGCTCATTCTTGGTTCAAGAGGTAAAGAACTCGCACCTAGGCGGCGAGAGTGAGACAAAACACCACCATACCAAGTGGCCTCTCATCCCCACCTTTAAGCATTTTATTACCTGTCACCACAATTTCTCCACCATCATCCATTCATCTCATCACCTGTTTCCAACATGAACCATCCATCGTACAACTAGGCATTTAACTAAGCATGGCTAAGCATCAACATAGCATAGTTAAGTATCTCAGGCCAACAATACAAACCTATGGATAATAGGAGGGAAACAGGTATTGGCATCAGAAAATTAATGCAACTATAGGATACTCTAATCCAATAAAATTGACATTTGGAACCGCATGCAATATTATAGTGGAGAAAATATTTGCGGAAAATAGGTTAAGATATGCTCAGAGGGGGGATTACGCTTGCCTTGTTGATACGGCTGGTAGTACGGATCGTCACGAGACTGTGGGGTCACTTCCACTCCTTGATCTACCGATGCACAAACAACACCGGAAGAACAATCAATCACCACACATGCTTAAACAGATGCAATGCGCAAACACATGATGACATGACAATTTAAATGCACCATGAAAGCTTTGAACATGACCAACAATTTAAATGGGGTCCCCGTTATATTTATTGCATTATTTGGAATAAACCCCATATTAAAACTTAATGATTCTAATTACTACTAGAGCACATTATTGTATTTGTGATCAATTATGCATGATGATGATGATTTTAGTTAGTTCACAATTTCTGAACATTTTGGTATAACGAACACCATTTTCTGAGGTCCAGATAAAAAGTTATTACTTATAAACTTCCTCTTTTAATTTGTGCCTTTAATTCAATTAATTTTTAACAACAATGAAATTTATTACTCGAATTCGAGAGAGAGATATAAAACACGAAAAACATCGGAGCTCGATGTCCCTAATTGCGAGGGGGGAGCGGGAAACATGCGCAACAGGGGGAGGAAAAGGAAAAAGAGCACCGCAGGAAAAATCTGCTAAACCGGCCTCCAGCCCGGTTGGGCCGGCTGACAGGCCGGCCTGGCTCCAGAGCCCACCGGTCTCCAGCCCGGTCTGGGCCGGCTCCTGGACCGGCCACGCGACAAAGAGGGACGGCCCACAGCCCGGCTAGGCCGGGTCCTCGACCGGTCACGCGCTACGGCGACGACAGTGGAGACGACGATGGCCACGGCGAGGTGGGAGCAAGGGGGAGCGCTAGGAGGAGAGGGAAAGGGTGCCACGGCACGGAAGCTCACCACGAGCAAGTGGAGAGGTCGGGGACGGCGGAGGTGGACCCAGCGGCGACACGAAGCTCGGCGGAGCGGTGTCGGGGACGGAGACGAATTTGGACGGCGCGGTCGATGTACAACTTCCCAGCTCGATTCCTGGGGAGGAGGAGGAGAGGTTGACGCGGCGGAGGCGCGGGTGCTCGTCGATTTGTGCGGGGGCTCCTCAAACGGCGGCGGTGAGCTCGGATGGCCGCGCGGCTATGGCGCGCTCGTGAGGAGGAGAGGAAAGGGAGAGGGAACAGGGGAGCAGGCGAGGAGGGATGGGGAGCAGCGGGGCCTCGAGGGGCTTGTCTCCTTGCAGGGAAGGGCAGAGGGGGAGGGGGCCCGGCGCGGCGTGTCGGTGGTGCGGCGCGAGCGGCAGTGCTCGGTCGCTACAGAGGAAGGGGATGACCTTTTTGCAAAGAAGCCCCTGGCAGAATTCTTCCATCACAACCAAGCCCTTTCCATTTACTTCTTAAATCCAGCAGCTTTACAGGAATTTTATTAGGGCACTTAAACACTTCCAAAAATTACGAGATAATTTGGGGAGGCTCCCCTTGTCATTTAGTTGCCCCACAAAAATTGGGGTTTAAGAATAAAATGTTTTGACCAACTTTTGTTCATAGTGTTTCATTGTGGCAGTTTTGCTAATTTCAAAATGATATTACTTTAGGATTTTCAGAGCAAGTGAAAAATATTAATTTTGAGCTCTCGAAACTTCCTTGACAAATATAAGATGCCAAAGTATTTTTGTTCTGCAGGTTTGAGTTATCTCCTTGATTTGAATTTGTAATTGAACCAGTTTGGCATTTGTTTTTAAATGGTGCCAAAACCATTTGTGTGTTGTTTAGCAAGTTAAATTTGGATGCCATGATGCAATGCAACACAAAAGCGGAAATTTTACTCGGGTTTTTAGGTTCTCAAATTTGGGGCTGTTACAATTCTACCCTCCTTACAGGAATCTCATCCCGAGATTCTTAGAGTAGGAAAGAGGGAAAAGGGTTACAACGGTACTACACGATCTTCTCGCTTCAGGTGGCTTCTTTCTAGAAGAGGTTGATTGAGGGCATCCTGAATATCTTCATCGGCTTCCCTTCGAGGTTACTATCAACGTACACCATAGAAAAGAAGGAAACCTCTCCGGAAGGATGGGTCTTTGTAAGGATACAACGACCGAGTACCTCCTAGTAGAACTTAGGATGAGACTTTAAGCATCCCTTGATTTGTCAGTTAGGAGACACATGCGTTTGACGGGAGATTGATTAGGAGTTCCCAGTTGGTAGACAACTGTTTCTCAAGGATTCAGAATATGAACTTTGCACAAGGCCTTAAATTTCTGAAGACGAATGTTAGACAAACTTCCAACAGATGAAGAGGCAACTTCTACCAAACAGCTTAAGTAGAACCTTCCTCACGGAGGAGCATTTCGGATCACAGGAGAAGGGTCGGGAAGATGGACCGAGAGAACATTAGAAACCCGTGAACGTTAGTATTGGCAAAACTTCTTGATACTCTAGACGTCGGGTCAAGCTTCTTGAGGATCACCAACTATCGTTTCTGATTGAAATTTTGATCTGGTCAGGTGTAGAGATACTTCAGACTCACATGTATGAATAGGGAATCTTTGCAAAGCATACCAACGGTTACAATTGTTGGAACCCCAAGAGTTGGACTACAATGTCAAACTCCGAAGGTGGAACGAGATTGCATAACTCACGTATTAACAACTTGTTAGGAGACAGCTGCCCTACTTGAATTACTCGTGACGATACACCATTGAGTCTCGGCTGGGGAAACACCAATGAAGACAAAAGAAGTTCTCAGACTTCCTCTCTTGCTGGAACAATTCAATCAGTGGCTTGGATGCATAGATGAAATTCTCAAGGAGAGGAGGTAACAACATACCATTCCGAGAATATTCTACACGTGCATGATCGAGTTGAGATGATTTCGAGGAACCAGACAATTCACTCATATCCGCGGCGACATCTTTCAGCAATTGCACGTGAACCAGGGAAAGTCACTTCTAACTTCAGAACACATACCTTGTGAACACTTATAACTTCTAAACATGGAAGCACAAGGTAGAGAGACAACCATCTAGCTACTGCTATGGACCCGTAGTCTAGGGGTGGACTACTCACGCATCACTCCGGAGGCAGGCATGGTGATGTAGAGCCCTCCGGTGATGATCTCCCTCGGGCAAGGTGCCGGGAAGAGCTTCAGAACTCCTCCGATCTAAGATTGACGATGACGGCGGCGACGGAACTTTTCGTGGAATATGATCGACCGTCATAGGGTTTTCGCGTCGCGGAGAATATATAGGCGAAGAGGCGGCGTCGGTGGCCAAGGGGGGCCACCACGCCATAGGGGGGCACGGGCCCACCCTGGGCCACGCCCTAGTGTGGCGTGGCCCCCTGGTGGGTCTGCTCCGACTCCCCTTTGGACTCCGTGATCTCCTCGTGATATTATTGACGATGTCTTTTGTTTCGTCCAATTTCGAGAATATTTCCTTAATAGATTTTCTGAAACCAAAAACAGCAGAAAACAGGGAACTGGCACTGTGGCATCTTGTTAATAGGTTAGTCCTAGAAAATGCATAAAAATGATATAAAGTGTAGCCAAAACATGTAGCAATTGATATAATAACAGCATGGAACATAAAAAATTATAGATAAGTTTGAGACGTATCAGCCTGCAGATAACATCCAGCGCCAGCTGTTCCGGGATGTCCCAAGCTGCCACCTGGGAACCCCAGACTACTCGTCGACGTCCACAAAGAACCCACCTTCGAGGTCGGTGAAGTCCTCCTCTGAAACAAAACAAGCGACGTTGAGTTCGACGAACTCGCAAGATTATATATTTCAAGGTTTTATGGCTGTTTTGCATAAAGCTGATTTTATTTATGAAAACATAACTCAATGGCATCGACTAATCAGAATAGTTTTCAAAAAGGGGTAAGAAGTAACTCTTTTCTTTTGATCACCTTTCTCGACATCAACCACCATCGTCACTGTACCTGTTCTACAAAGGCACCACCCCGAATCACCCTCGAGGAAGTCAACCTTGCATTCTTGAGTGGTACCTTTAGTACCCAGTTTTTAATCATTCCGTTCAAGTTATTCTATGGTCTTATCGACCTTCCCCAAGTTGTCCGTAACCGTGGACACGGCTTTTCGAAAAGATTTAACCCTGCAGGGGTGCACTGTGTTTACCTTCGGTACCGCCCGGCTCATTGCCTACGCTTAGCTCTCTTCCGGGGAAAGTCGGCTGAGTGGGAACGGTTACAACCTTTACCTTGTTAAGGACTAACCCAGGATCATCAGTGAGGACGGGACAACCGTGCCTCCAACACCCTGTCCCGTGGCCACTCATTTTCCTAAACACCACCATCCTCATCTCAGTCTTGGCCACCATCTCAACGCACGCGCAAATGGAAGCCCGAACTAGAGGACCCTGGCTAGTCCCGCCCAAGTTAGTTGGTCGACGAGGGCTCCATATACCCCACCGAAAGGAAGCGCGCTCATTCTTGGTTCAAGAGGTAAAGAACTCGCACCTAGGCGGCGAGAGTGAGACAAAACACCACCATACCAAGTGGCCTCTCATCCCCACCTTTAAGCATTTTATTACCTGTCACCACAATTTCTCCACCATCATCCATTCATCTCATCACCTGTTTCCAACATGAACCATCCATCGTACAACTAGGCATTTAACTAAGCATGGCTAAGCATCAACATAGCATAGTTAAGTATCTCAGGCCAACAATACAAACCTATGGATAATAGGAGGGAAACAGGTATTGGCATCAGAAAATTAATGCAACTATAGGATACTCTAATCCAATAAAATTGACATTTGGAACCGCATGCAATATTATAGTGGAGAAAATATTTGCGGAAAATAGGTTAAGATATGCTCAGAGAGGGGATTACGCTTGCCTTGTTGATACGGCTGGTAGTACGGATCGTCACGAGACTGTGGGGTCACTTCCACTCCTTGATCTACCGATGCACAAACAACACCGGAAGAACAATCAATCACCACACATGCTTAAACAGATGCAATGCGCAAACACATGATGACATGACAATTTAAATGCACAATGAAAGCTTTGAACATGACCAACAAGTTAAATGGGGTCCCCGTTATATTTATTGCATTATTTGGAATAAACCCCATATTAAAACTTAATGATTCTAATTACTACTAGAGCACATTATTGTGTTTGTGATCAATTATGCATGATGATGATGATTTTAGGTAGTTCACAATTTCTGAACATTTTGGTATAACGAACACCATTTTCTGAGGTCCAGATAAAAAGTTATTATACTTATAAACTTCCTCTTTTAATTTGTGCCTTTAATTCAATTAATTTTTAACAACAATGAAATTTATTACTCGAATTCGAGAGAGAGATATAAAACACAAAAAACATCGGAGGTCGATGTCCCTAATTGCGAGGGGGGAGCGGGAAACATGCGCAACAGGGGGAGGAAAAGGAAAAAGAGCAGCGCAGGAAAAATCTGCTAAACCGGCCTCCAGCCCGGTTGGGCCGGCTGACAGGCCGGCCTAGCTCCAGAGCCCACCGGTCTCCAGCCCGGTCTGGGCCGGCTCCTGGACCGGCCACGCGACAAAGAGGGACAGCCCACAGCCCGGCTAGGCCGGGTCCTCGACCGGTCACGCGCTACGGCGATGACAGTGGAGACGACGATGGCCACGGCGAGGTGGGAGCAAGGGGGGGGAGCGCTAGGAGGAGAGGGAAAGGGTGCCACGGCACGGAAGCTCACCACGAGCAAGTGGAGAGGTCGGGGACGGCGGAGGTGGACCGCAGCGGCGGCACGAAGCTCGGCGGAGCGGCGTCGGGGACGGAGACGAATTTGGACGGCGCGGTCGATGTACAGCTTCCCAGCTCGATTCCTGGGGAGGAGGAGGAGAGGTAGACGCGGCGGAGGCGCGGGTGCTCGTAGATTTGCGCGGGGGCTCCTCAAACGGCGGCGGTGAGCTCGGATGGCCACGCGGCTATGGCGCGCTCGTGAGGAGGAGAGGAAAGGGAGAGGGAACAGGGGAGCAGGCGAGGAGGGATGGGGAGCAGCGGGGCCTCGAGGGGCTTGTCTCCTTGCAGGGAAGGGCAGCGGAGGAGGGGGCCCGGCGCGGCGTGTCGGTGGTGCGGCGCGAGCGGCAGTGCTCGGTCGCTACAGAGGAAGGGGATGACCTTTTTGCAAAGAAGCCCCTGGCAGAATTCTTCCATCACAACCAAGCCCTTTCCATTTACTTCTTAAATCCAGCAGCTTTACAGGAATTTTATTAGGGCACTTAAACACTTCCAAAAATTATGAGATAATTTGGGGAGGCTCCCCTTGTCATTTAGTTGCTCCACAAAAATTGGGGTTTAAGAATAAAATGTTTTGACCAACTTTTGTTCATAGTGTTTCATTGTGGCAGTTTTGCTAATTTCAAAATGATATTACTTTAGGATTTTCAGAGCAAGTGAAAAATATTAATTTTGAGCTCTTGAAACTTCCTTGACAAATATAAGATGCCAAAGTATTTTTGTTCTGCAGGTTTGAGTTATCTCCTTGATTTGAATTTGTAATTGAACCAGTTTGGCATTTGTTTTTAAATGGTGCCAAAACCATTTGTGTGTTGTTTAGCAAGTTAAATTTGGATGCCATGATGCAATGCAACACAAAAGCGGAAATTTTACTCGGGTTTTTAGGTTCTCAAATTTGGGGCTGTTACAATTCTACCCTCCTTACAGGAATCTCGTCCCGAGATTCTTAGAGTAGGAAAGAGGGAAAAGGGTTACAACGGTACTACACGATCTTCTCGCTTCAGGTGGCTTCTTTCTAGAAGAGGTTGATTGAGGGCATCCTGAATATCTTCATCGGCTTCCCTTCAAGGTTACTATCAACGTACACCATAGAAAAGAAGGAAACCTCTCCGGAAGGATGGGTCTTTGTAAGGATACAACGACCGAGTACCTCCTAGTAGAACTTAGGATGAGACTTCAAGCATCCCTTGATTTGACAGTTAGGAGACACATGCGTTTGACGGGAGATTGATAAGGAGTTCCCAGTTGGTAGACAACTGTTTCTCAAGGATTCAGAATATGAACTTTGCACAAGGCCTTAAATTTCTGAAGACGAATGTTACACAAACTTCCAACAGATGAAGAGGCAACTTCTACCAAACAGCTTAAGTAGAACCTTCCTCACGGAGGAGCATTTCGGATCACAGGAGAAGGGTCGGGAAGATGGACCGAGAGAACATTAGAAACCCGTGAACGTTAGTATTAGCAAAACTTCTTGATACTCTAGACGTCGGGTCAAGCTTCTTGAGGATCACCAACTATCGTTTCTGATTGAAATTTTGATCTGGTCAGGTGAAGAGATACTTCAGACTCACATGTATGAATAGGGAATCTTTGCAAAGCATACCAACGGTTACAATTGTTGGAACCCCAAGAGTTGGACTACAATGTCAAACTCCGAAGGAGGAACGAGATTGCATAACTCACGTATTAACAACTTGTTAGGAGACAGCTGCCCTACTTGAATTACTCGTGATGATACACCATTGAGTCTCGGCTGGGGAAACACCAATGAAGACAAAAGAAGTTCTCAGACTTCCTCTCTTGCTGGAACAATTCAATCAGTGGCTTGGATGCATAGATGAAATTCTCAAGGAGCGGAGGTAACAACATACCATTCCGAGAATATTCTACACGTGCATGATCGAGTTGAGATGATTTCGAGGAACCAGACAATTCACTCATATCCAGGGCGACATCTTTCAGCAATTGCACGTGAACCAGGGAAAGTCACTTCTAACTTCAGAACACATACCTTGTGAAGACACAAAGTTAGTTCCAACAATTTTCCAATGCTAACGCCCAATATCCAATATAAATCTCCTCAAACATGGAGAAGATAAGAAGCTAGTTGATGGGCTCAACCACAAACTTATCCAGATACTCCAAGACGGTAGACTCATATTTCACCAGAACGAGGCATGAGTATTGGTCAGACTAACACATTCAGTAGGTTAACCTGAGTTTGATTTGACGATAGCCCAATTCAAATCAAAGGTTTGTAGGATAGCATATCCACAAAGGAGATACCACCTTGCTTCAGCGTGAACAGACTAGATATCCCTTTAGGAAGGAACTATATCGGATAGAGCTTTTATCTTTCAACTCTCCAAGTTGTCTAAGCTCAACCGAATAATTTAGGGCATCCAGCATGATTTTCTTGGAGAAGGAGTTGTTCAGAGAACCAGCTTACTCATAAGCTCAACATCACGGTCAGGTGACAACCTGGCGATACTTCTAGAAAGACCTCCAGAATATCACGATCCACCGGTATGTCTTAAGTTCGAGATAGAAATCATGCCTTGCAGGGCAAGACGAAGTGGTCTTGGGAGCTTTGGCACAAGCCTAACTCTTTGACCAAGGAAGGGCACCAGAGAAAACGAACTTGGGAACACAGTCCAACTCAACTTATTGATCGTCTAACCAATCATGATAAGAAGGACAAGGAATGTCCTTGGATTTCGGCACAGTAAGAACTGCTGAGAATATCCGATAGTTACATCATTACTCACGTCTCATCCTTCTCGAGTAACGAGTCACTCGGAAAACGGAGAGTAATGAATTGTAAGAGCATCACTTCATCAAGAAGAGCATGAGGCTTAGCACGACCCCTTGATATAAAAAAGTGTGACACTCTGAGGTGGAGCAGCACAAAAGCTAGACACGGCCCTTATTCTGCAGATTACAATACTTTGACCTGGTCCGAGAAATGGACAAGGTACTGGAGTTTGTTTCTCCTAGAATCCCGAAGTGGAAGTCTTGACGGATCCAGGGAGTGACTTGCATCGGAACATACCAACGCACGATAAAACTTTACTGTCAACTGACAGCCAAAGGTTGGGAAACAGATCAGAGTACGAAACATGCTCAGGAGAATCCTAAGATGTTGAAGATGCACCAGTTATTACTCAATTGTGATAACCATGCCAGAAAAGGAGAGATGCAGCAGAGTCAAGAACATAGATAGGGGATTCGTTAAGAGAATTCTGGTCATAACCCAGATGGTTCCAAGACAGAATCTCCAGCTATGGCAGAGTTAAAGTTACATAGTCAACAGAGGTGTGGTAGATGGTTGAACATTACCAAGAACAAGGCGTGGGCTGGCGTCCTGAGCAATCTTCCCATGGGCATCCTTTACTGTGTCTAATATGAACTCCATAGAACACTTCGCTGGAACATGATCATTTCCTTCGCATAGGTAGCAGGTGGCGCTAGCGGTTGGGCACTTGCCAAGTGAATGCGCGTTGAAACAGTGCGGGCAACTGCCGGGGCATTGACTCGCCTGATGTCCACCCCTTCCGCACTGACTACATGCCTTTCCTTGTGGTGGTCCATTCTTTCTGGGGTACTTAAGGGGGCACTTCCGGCACTGATGTCCGCGTTCCCTACAAGTGTAACACCTGCGTTTGTCTATAGCTTTCTTGGGCAAATCTTTAGATGTATGGGATTCCTCTTGATCAAAGGGTGTCGAGTGGTTTCCTGGGGTGGCTTCGATTTGATGGAGCGGAGGACTTTGTGCCATTCTGTAGATTTGACAAGGACGCAGTTAGTATCCACCTCGGTATGGTTGAGACATTAGCATTAGCGTACTCAAGTACTCAGACTAGGGACGATAATGCTTTGTGCAACAACGAACAAGGAACCAACAAGATGGGACTTGGGTCAAAGATCAGCATCATGTGCTACTAGCGGGAGATGCAATGGTTAAGGAACCATATGATTCAACACACGCTAGTTGGCACAATCCGGGACCTTATGTTCAAGTCCTTGGGTTAAAATCCAACAAAGGAACAAATGATTAGACTCGGTCGAAACATCTGAGTTGATTTCGGATGGCAACGCAGCGGGAGCAACTGGACACATAACACTAAAGGTTCACATAACACGTAGTATTGGGTTCTACCTTCGGTGTTATCCTAATAATTTTGAACTCACAGATGAGAAGTAAAACTTTAAACCCAAATCGAGGTAAGATTGCTCCAAGATTAGAGGGTAACCAGATAAGGAGTAAAAAGAATCCTAAGATGGTTTTCACAACTCATTTTTAGGTTAAAAATATTTTCACAAACACTAGACTCAACGTCGACCAGTAGAAGGGTTTCCTACAGGCAGTACTGCTCTGATACCAACTTGTGGCGCCCCGACCCGACTGCTATACAGTGATGCTGAGTGTCACCGGTTAAGCGATACAACCGGAGGTTACGGGTTTACCAATCCCCGGCCAAAACCTTTGGCAGGCGTTGCTCGGAATTGATCACCGGCAACGCAACACCCCGATTGATGCCTTAACACAGGCTCAACTATCAATGCTTAATAGAGAGATCAAGACTTGTGGAACAACTAGCACATCATAGACTCTACGACACAAAGCATTATAGTTCAACTCTTATAGTAGAGAAAGATAGCAAATTACAACCAGAGGTCACAGACCCAACATTACACCAAGCGGAAGCAAATTAGGTTGTTCTAAACAACAAGAACCAAATTATGGCCTAAGAGGCCTACAGATAACATCCAGCACCAACTGTTCCGGAATGTCCCAAGCTGCCACCTGGGAACCCTAGACTACTCGTCGACGTCCACAAAGAACCCACCTTCGAGGTCGGTGAAGTCCTCCTCTGAAACAAAACAAACGACGTTGAGTTCGACGAACTCGCAAGATTATATATAGAGCTTTAGCTCGATGAGTCTTTCAAGGTTTTATGGCTGTTTTGAATAAAGCTGATTTTATTTATGAAAACATACCTCAATGGCATCGACTAATCAGAATAGTTTTCAAAAAGGGGTAAGAAGTAACTCTTTTCTTTTGATCACCTTTCTTGACATCAACCACCATCATCACTGTACCTGTTCTACAAAGGCACCTCCCCGAATCACCCTCGAGGAAGTCAACCTTGCATTCTTGAGTGGTACCTTTAGTACCCTGTTTTTAATCATTCCGTTCAAGTTATTCTATGGTCTTATCGTCCTTTCCCAAGTTGTCCGTAACCGTGGACACGGCTTTTCGAAAAGATTTAACCCTGCAGGGGTGCACTGTGTTTACCTTCGGTACCGCCCGGCTCATTGTCTACGCTTAGCTCTCTTCCGGGGAAAGCCGCCTGAGCGGGAACGGTTACAACCTTTACCTTGTTAAGGACTAACCCAGGATCATCAGTGAGGACGGGACAACCGTGCCTCCAACACCCTGTCCCGTGGCCACTCATTTTCCTAAACAACACCATCCTCATCTCAGTCTTGGCCACCATCTCAACCCACGTGCAAATGGAAGCCCGAACTAGAGGACCCTGGCTAGTCCCGCCCAAGTTAGTTGGTCGACGAGGGCTCCATATACCCCACCGAAAGGAAGCGCGCTCATTCTTGGTTCAAGAGGTAAAGAACTCGCACCTAGGCGGCGAGAGTGAGACAAAACACCACCATACGAAGTGGCCTCTCATCCCCACCTTTAAGCATTTTATTACCTGTCACCACAATTTCACCACCATCATCCATTCATCTCATCACCTGTTTCCAACATGAACCATCCATCGCACAACTAGGCATTTAACTAAGCATGGCTAAGCATCAACATAGCATAGTTAAGTATCTCAGGCCAACAATACAAACCTATGGATAATAGGAGGGAAACAGGTATTGGCATCGGAAACTTAATGCAACTATAGGATACTCTAATCCAATAAAATTGACATTTGGAACCGCATGCAATATTATAGTGGAGAAAATATTTGCGGAAAATAGGTTAAGATATGCTCAGAGGGGGGATTACGCTTGCCTTGTTGATACGACTGGTAGTACGGATCGTCACGAGACTGTGGGGTCACTTCCACTCCTTGATCTACCGATGCACAAACAACACCGGAAGAGCAATCAATCACCACACATGCTTAAACAGATGCAATGCGCAAACACATGATGACATGACAATTTAAATGCACCATGAAAGCTTTGAACATGTCCAACAAGTTAAATGGGGTCCCCGTTATATTTATTGCATTATTTGGAATAAACCCCATATTAAAACTTAATGATTCTAATTACTACTAGAGCACATTATTGTATTTGTGATCAATTATGCATGATGATGATGATTTTAGGTAGTTCACAATTTCTGAACATTTTGGTATAACGAACACCATTTTCTGAGGTCCAGATAAAAAGTTATTATACTTATAAACTTCCTCTTTTAATTTGTGCCTTTAATTCAATTAATTTTTAACAACAATGAAATTTATTACTCGAATTCGAGAGAGAGATATAAAACACGACAAACATCGGAGGTCGATGTCCCTAATTGCGAGGGGGGAGCAGGAAACATGCGCAACAGGGGGAGGAAAAGGAAAAAGAGCAGCGCAGGAAAAATCTGCTAAACCGGCCTCCAGCCCGGTTGGGCCGGCTGACAGGCCGGCCTAGCTCCAGAGCCCACCGGTCTCTAGCCCGGTCTGGGCCGGCTCCTGGACCGGCCACGCGACAGAGAGGGACAGCCCATAGCCCGGCTAGGCCGGGTCCTCGACCGGTCACGCGCTACGGCGACGACAGTGGAGACGACGATGGCCACGGCGAGGTGGGAGCAAGGGGGGAGCGCTAGGAGGAGAGGGAAAGGGTGCCACGGCACGGAAGCTCACCACGAGCAAGTGGAGAGGTCGGGGACGGCGGAGGTGGACCGCAGCGGCGGCACGAAGCTCGGCGGAGCGGCGTCGGGGACGGAGACGAATTTGGACGGCGCGGTCGATGTACAGCTTCCCAGCTCGATTCCTGGGGAGGAGGAGGAGAGGTAGACGCGGCGGAGGCGCGGGTGCTCATAGATTTGCGCGGGGGCTCCTCAAACGGCGGCGGTGAGCTCGGATGGCCGCGCGGCTATGGCACGCTCGTGAGGAGGAGAGGAAAGGGAGAGGGAACAGGGGAGCAGGCGAGGAGGGATGGGGAGCAGCGGGGCCTCGAGGGGCTTGTCTCCTTGCAGGGAAGGGCAGAGGAGGAGGGGGCCCAGCGCGGCGCGTCGGTGGTGCGGCGCGAGCGGCAGTGCTCGGTCGTTACAGAGGAAGGGGATGACCTTTTTGCAAAGAAGCCCCTGGCAGAATTCTTCCATCACAACCAAGCCCTTTCCATTTACTTCTTAAATCCAGCAGCTTTACAGGAATTTTATTAGGGCACTTAAACACTTCCAAAAATTACGAGATAATTTGGGGAGGCTCCCCTTGTCATTTAGTTGCTCCACAAAAATTGGGGTTTAAGAATAAAATGTTTTGACTAACTTTTGTTCATAGTGTTTCATTGTGGCAGTTTTGCTAATTTCAAAATGATATTACTTTAGGATTTTCAGAGCAAGTGTAAAATATTAATTTTGAGCTCTTGAAACTTCCTTGACAAATATAAGATGCCAAAGTATTTTTGTTCTGCAGGTTTGAGTTATCTCCTTGATTTGAATTTGTAATTGAACCAGTTTGGCATTTGTTTTTAAATGGTGCCAAAACCATTTGTGTGTTGTTTAGCAAGTTAAATTTGGATGCCATGATGCAATGCAACATAAAAGCGGAAATTTTACTCGGGTTTTTAGGTTCTCAAATTTGGGGCAGTTACAGGCTTCCCTGGCACATATGTAGAGACAACATCAGCCTTGGGTAAGTTGTCGTCTTGGGAACCTAGCAAGTCAGCAATAGTCACACCCATAGAGTCCACCAACTTCGCAGCTTCTTCCATATCCTGCTGCAACGCCTGGGGAACGTTTTCGGATAACACCTTGAGAGATGGGATCGATTGTTTGGCCTGTTCTCCGAGCTGGGGAACGTCCCTTCTGTTCCCGCTTGCACTTTTACCTGATTTGCTCCCGCTTGCACTTTTATTTGATTTTCTCTTCTCCACTTCCTTCCGAAGTGTGCGTAGATAGTCATCTGGCTTATGGTGCAACTCATATTGCGATTTTGTGTTCAGAAAATCACGTCCCCACGCGTTTTGCTTCTCGGTGTATACCGGGGCGGGCTTGGGTTTCTTCTTTGCAAAATGCGCATCTTTTTCGGCCATTGCGATCGCTACGGTTTGCTCGTCAGTAAGATCGTAAGCTCTGATGGGAAGATTCTTATGAGGTACTCTTGGGAGGGGCGACATTTGTCGTTTTGGGCTGCTGCGTCGGTTAGTACTCATCGACGGAGCACGGTTCCGCTTCCGCTTATTGTCCTTAGCGGGCAAAGGCGGCGGCGAAGACGGCCGACCCCAGTCCGGCGGCGGAGATCGAGATGGACTCGCGCTGTGGTGGTCGTAGTCATGGGGTGTGCTTCTTGGAGGTGATGGTGGTGTAGGTGACGTGCGACGACTCGGAGGCGGTGTTGTCCTTGGCGTCGACCCTGGAAACTTGATGTAGTTCTTGTCCCATAGAATGGTATCACCCACAACTTCTCCGAGTGTCCTCTCATCTCCAGGTCCAGGGATGTCAAGCTCCATAGCATGAGACCCCGGTACGATTTCATCCACCACGACTTTAGCATAGCCAGCTGGAATCTCACGGTCTTGCCAGCGTGCGTCAGGTGGACAAGGTAAAGCATATCCGACCGCCACCTTCATGGATATGTTCTTCAATTTCTGATGGAGCTCACAAGATATTGCATCCTTGATTCCATCCACGGGGTAGCCGGGACCGCCATCTATCATCCGCCGTGCATCGTCAGCCGGGACCTCCGAGTCACCCACGCTGCTTTTCCGCTGAGATGGACCGGCGGTAATATCGAGTACAGGATCTTGCGGGCGCACTACTCCTCTAAGTTCGTCAATCTGCTGCTGCTGATGATTAATTCTGGCAAGCAACTGGTTGAACTTGTCTCCCTCCTCCTCCCGCTGTCGCTGCTTTGCTCTCGCTCGGCTTCTGTAAGTTTCTACGTCTTTGGCAAACCCAAGCCACCACGCGACGGAAGGGCCAAAGCAAGTCTTTCTCTCTATCAGGACGAAACTTTAACTTCCCCTCTTTAATTTCTTTCACCACTTTAAGCCAATTTTCCCTGGGTACCCTAATCCCGTCACTACAAATAAGGTCCCGTGTTGTTTCGTCATATGAACCCCCATGCGCAAGGAACCAATTTCTTGCCCTCAATTCCCATTCGTCGCGCATCCATTCTGGTTGGATCCCTTTAGGAAGCAGCTCTTGCTCTTTTTTATCCCACTTTGGCATGGCAGTCTCGTAGCCCCCTGGACCCAATTTATGGTGATATTTTTTCTTGTCAGCATTTTTCTTGTTCCTTACTGAGATCGCCTTGGCATTTTGTGACTCCTTGTACTCCTTAAATGCGTTCCAGTGATTCGCCTGCTTCGCTAGATAGCCTTCAAATACTGGAGCAGTCTTTTTCGTCCGATATTCTTGCCATAATCTTTTCTTCCACACCCGGAATAGTTCGGCCATCTTTGTAAGAGTCCACTTCATGACTTTCTTCCTCAATTTTGCAGTGTCGGCAGGATCCTCAAATTCTGGCAGGGTGAAATGTGCCATGAGGTCATTCCAAAGACCCTCTTTGTACCTTTCGGCGACATACTCACTATCGTTCACCCATTTGCGCTTATTCCAGTCTCGAACGGTGATCGGGACGTGATCCCTAACCAGAACTCCGCATTGTTTTCTAAATACATCGGCATCCTTCTTGGGTTCCTTCGGTTCACCCGTAGGGGCTATGACCTCAAATGTATAATGCGTAGATGGGCCAACATTTTGGTCGGGCCTCGTTTGGAAGATTTGATCGATGTGGAGGCCTAAGAGAAGAAACATTCGTCAATTTATATATATATACAACTTAAGTAATGCATCTACTGATCGCCGAACTTCATATCTACCTCGCCGGACTTCGTTAAGGGTCCACCGGCTTCTCCATCATCGGAGTTATCGCCTTCTCCATCATCGGAGCTGTCGACTTCATCCTCACTTCGGTCGACCTCCATTCCATCCCCGGAGGGGTTCAGATACGACGACGGAGATTCGGCTGGATCAGCATCTGGGGCGTCGTGGATTATATTCTCGAGAATTTCTTCTTGTATTAGGTCTCTGCGGGTTGGACTAGGTGGATCCATAGTTTCTGCAAAATACACACAATATTATTTCAAAATGCATCAAATAAAATGAGTATCAATTGTTATAAATAATTACTAAAGCAATGAATACAAGTCACTTATCTAATGTGTATCAATTGTTATCATCAATACTTTGTAATAAAAAAATTACTACAAATCTATTAAGTCACAATATATCCAGTACAAATCAATTACTAAAAATTACTACAAATCAATTACTAAAAATTACTTAGTCCTAGAATTTATTTAAATGAATTATCATACCTTAAAACATAAAATGATTTTCATAACTTATTCCATTTTGAAAATGAGTTCAAGATATTTTATATTACAAAATATTACTCTTAATATTCCTAGAATTTAATTGAGATAAATTATACATTATAAAGCCCTATTTTAAAATGATTCGTAAAAGAAACATATAAGATTATTGAATATTAATAACAAACAATATACTTCAAATTATACAAAATATACTTCAATAATCATCAATTCATCAACATCAATAATCATCAAATCATCAAAACATCACAGTATCAAATTCTCCAATATTTCAACAACAACATTATATCAAATTCAATGGCATTTTTGTAAATTCCAAGTACTTGCAAATTTGAATTGTTCAAACATGAATGAAATTTGACATAAATAAATAGCATTCATTTTTTTGAAAATTTCGGGTTAATCAAAGATTGCTCGAATCCGCGCATTTCTGGATGATTCGAACGCGCTGCGACGTAGAGGAGGTTGCAGGGAACCTTTTGGTAGCGGCGCCGCCCAATTTGAGTCGCTGGAGCAACGCCGGCGACGATGTTTGGCGGCGGCCGACGACAGGAAACGCGGTGGCGGAGCTACGGGGCGCAATAACTCAAATTGAAGGCACTGGAGGATGCAAAAGCTCACCCTGAGCACGATGGAGTGGACGACGAGGTCGGGGGAGGTCGTACGGCGACGGAATCATGCTCGCACACGGTGGCCGGAGTTGGGGGCCTCGATTCGCCGGATTCCGGCCTTCCTACCACGGAGGACTCCGTGGAGAAGTAGAGGAGGCGCCGGCGACGGGCAGTGGCCGTGTCGAAGACGGCAGCGGCGTCGGGGACGGCCTCGCCGGCGACGGAAAATTTTGGCAGCCTGGCGGCGTCTCCTCTGCTTCTGCGCTCCTTCGTCTTCGATGAAAAAATGGCTAAGTCCCAACCGTGGCTTAAGTAGTAATGGGACCTTTAGTCGCGGCCCGTGGCTCAAGCTGCGACTAAAGGGGGGGTCTTTAGTCGCGGTTTGAGCCACGGGCCGCGACTAAAGGGTTTGGGAGGGCTTTTCGCGTTCCCGCGCGCAGCACGGGTTTTAGTCCCGGCTGGTGAGATGGGCCGGGACTAAAGGCCAAAAAATTGCGCGGGCTGGGCCGTTTTTACTTTTTTTTTAAATCTAGCACAATTTTAAATATTTGAACATTTGAATGAAACAGTTTTTGCATACTTATGAATTTGAGAAAACTTTTAACATGAAAAGTGCTTGAATTTGAAAAAGTATTCCAAATTCATTTTCTGTTTTATAAAATAACTAGCTGGGTGGCCCGCGCAATTGCGCGGCTAGCGTTGATATAAAAAATCTTGATATCTAATGTTTCATTTTCTTATGGATAGTACTCCCTCTTTTCTGAATGATTAAGATATTCTATTTTTTCTAAATCACATGTATAGATACACATTGTAGTGTTTCAATTCACTCATTTCAATACGTATGTGGCCCACATCAAAATATGCAATGTATTTTATAACTCAGAAACTGAGGGAGTATATTATAAAACAATTAAAAAACATATAAGAATGATTTAGGATACTCACTTTGTTGAGCTTCCAACTACTTCCACGTTCTAGTCTAAGTGATAAACTATTTGTACATGTTAAAATGCAAAATCTGAATACTCTCAAACTCCTGTTATTGTGTCTTCTGCAATACGTATTAATCAAGTTCTACAATCATAAACATAAATTGAATCATTTTTCACTTATTTTACGGCAGATTACTTGACATCAAAAGTCTGAAAGTGTTGTCAACAATGTTTCTTTTCTCTGAATGGTTTTTACGAAAACCTTTACCTCAATATAAATTCTACCTCCCTTAAATCTGTGCGTTGCTAAAGGTGAAAAGAGAACATTTTTTAAATATTTGAAATCAGTATGTACACACTTAAGGAAATATTGTACCCTACTGATGTATGGCATGCACCTCTTTCCTTCAAAGATAATAATTACAGAATGTTAACTTTAGCAAATCTTTTCCATAGAAAATACATATCATGATAGAGACAATGCTCAACAAAGAACTTAAGTAGACTGAATTCCCAACAATAATGTAGTACACGAAAATAGAGGTGAAGGTTGGCGATGTCTTCACACTGAATATAGGAAGCTACATTTGGATTTCGATCTTTGGTTGCATGCAGAAAAAATCTTACAAACATGAGGCAATAAGATAATTGCTTTGCCCCTGCTAAAGAAGCCAGAATCTAGTTACCGAATAATACATGATATAATCCTCTAATATTTAATTGTCTATGTGCCCACTATTTGTAGGAAAATAGACATACGTTACCTCACACTGATATTGCCGCTGCTTATTTATCTCAAATTGGAAGCATTGGCTGAAAATACACTGAATTGCAGTAAGTATATTTTGATCATCTTCAACATCTTCTAGCAAATCAACAATCTTGATCCCAATGTGACCTATCCTGTATTCATGTTCTCGCTAATACCTGCTCATGCGAGAAGGAGTTGAATTGGTTACCCAAATTAGCTGTGAATCACGTGAAACAATTGAGGCAGGGCGACACGCACGTCCTAAGGCGCTAGCTGGAGTCCTGGACATGCACGTCGTTACACACAGCCTTGTCTTCCGTTTTCATCTCGACATCAGACTCGGAGGAGACCTTGCTGTTTGCGGCTCGAGCGACGACGCTAGGCGCGGCGTCTGAGCCGGCTGGCTGTCATTGTCGTGGTGGTATCACGGCAGATGGCATAGGATGGCTAAAGTGTGGGGCCGATGGACGCTGGTGGAATCCGGGAGAGGGCTAGCGCGCTAAGAAGCACACACGAAGAACACACAAGCACACCAAGATCTACCCAGGTTCAGGTCCCTCGTGAGGAGGTAAAGCCCCTACTCCTGCCTGCCTCTCTCTCTATACCGAGGTATCACAAATACAGGGTTGCTCCTCGAGCTGTATGATCCCAGCAATGGGGAAGAACACACTGAAGAAGATAAAGCTACTAGGTGAAAGGTGTCCCTGGGCATCGTCCCTCACGCAGGAGGGGTGAGGACATATATATAGGCTAAACCGGGTTACCGGAATACCCTTACCGAAGCATTGTAGCCATGTCAAAAGTATGTCATGATGTTACTCCTGTCAGAGACAGGACGCGACAAGCCCATCTCCTGCAGCTCTACGGTACAGCTAGAAAGTACCCTCTGGCAGGGACAAGACATGGCCTGCCCATGCCTCTGCCTCGCTGTCTGTTCCCGGATCATCCGGAGTCAGCGGTGGAATGATGGCCTGCCATCTCGGTCTCCTGCACGCTCCCGTGTCAGGCGCTTCCGTGTCAGGCGCTCCCGTGCCAGACGGGATGTGACAGGAGCATTAACCTCGGTCCGACACAAGGATAACCCGGCATGGGTATACTGGATTCCCCTTCCGGAATAACCTCCCCTGCATATAAGAAAACACACAAGTTACCCACATACATATGTCGGTCATCATAACTCGGTTGGTATATGTCGGCTAAGTTGACTCAGCTAACACAACCCGGACTACGTGACCCGGTTGCCATAAGCCGGTTTGCAGTTGCACCACGCCTCAGTCCCTCCGGGACTTGGTTGACCCGGATTGACCTTGACCCGGTCCAGTCTTTATAGCTCTTTTATACCTCAACTTTACCCTACCCGGGGTAGCCCCTCGACATTAGTCCCCGAAGCTGGTGCGGTCCTACAGCCTCGGATGGAGGGCCACACCAGGTTTAACAAAACAAACCTAACCAACCGTCTTTCCGAATCAAAACATGTCTCGGTCTGGCCGAGTTTCTCCGAGTCAAACTAGTAACTTTGCCCGATTTTCCTCCTCAAATTGGCCTAACCGACACAAGAAGATTCCCACAATCTCTCAAAGATCTCTCCACAGCACGTGGCAGAGAGACACTGTGCGCTGCCTCGGTTCCTGCGCGAGGGCCGACATATCTCTGCACACACGTCGCAGACGTCACGAGCTGTCACGTCTCAAAGGCACTTGAGTGCGTTTGACCATGGCGCGCCTCCTGGAATCCCACGCTAGTAACCGCACGCAATCACGCCGCAGGCAGTTACCACCTTGTGGCCCACGATGCGGCGGATCGTGCGGCCGCAAATCACGCAACCGCGCAGATCGTGCGCATTTAATCCGCGCGCCCATTACGGTAACCGCATGCGGTAAACAAGGAAACCGCACGCGCCCCGTGCCCTTAAATAGGGGAACGGGCACCGTCCTCGTCCTCTCCGCACTCCTCTTCTCTTTTCTCTCTGCTGCGACATCGCCGCCGCCGCGCAGTGAGCTTCGCCACCGCACGACGCCGGAACTCACGAGCCACCGTCCACCGGAGCGCATCGTACCGCCACCGGACACGCGCAACTCCGGCACGCCCCGCGCTTCTTCGCCTTGCATTGCCGTCACAATCTTTGGTGAGTTCCTTGCCCTTGATCTCGCTGATGAACGCGTTCATCCTCTCCGATGAACACGTTCTTCTCCGACGAACTTTGTTCCTCTTCCCCATGGAAGCCCTCACATCCAACTGCATAGATGCTGTCAAATCTAATTGCTTAGATCCCTTTCTAGATCTTTCTCGCACTGGTATCCTGACATTGCTCCTGATAGTTTCAACTTTCTCTGCCTTATGCTCATGTTTTACTTTCTTTTTTACTTGCTCGGTAGATCTTGCTTGCTCCCAGATTCAGGCAAAGTCAAGTTTATAACTTTTACCCGGATCACCTTTCCAAGATAAACAGACAACCTAAACCGAGATACTTATTTCGGTTTCCGAGTCACCTAACTCAGTTTCCGCGCTCTATTCCTGAGTCAGTTGCATGGCTCTTCCGGGTTACTTATCTCGGTTGTGTTTGTACTCTTTGCAGGTTTTGACCCGGAGATGTCAGGTCGCAGCACCCCTGACCCGGCCGAGTCATCGGCGGCAGCCAGCAACCGAGGCGGATGGGAGGGATCCGACATAGAACAAGATGACCTCGACTGGTTGCTCAAGACCCGGCGCATCACGGCCGAGGTTATATGCCGCCGTCCTGGATCAGAACTCGAACCTGTTCTAGCATCGGGTGAACGGGTGGTCTTCCTTGCGCACTTTCAGCGCGGATTTGGACTCCCAGCTAGCCCCTTCTACCGAGAATTTATTGACTTCTTCGGTCTACAACCTCACCATCTCCCTGCCAACGCCATTACATCTCTCTCAGCTTTTACCTCCTTCATGGAGGGGTACCTCGGCCTTTGGCCCACTGTCGCCGCCTGGGCCAAGTACTTCCGCCTCCGGAAGCAAACCATCCCGAACAAGGAGGAGGTCATGAAGGAGATGACCGCATGCGGAGCAGCTAGCATCACTCCGAGGAAACACTCCCCCTTTCCTCGGATTACCGGCTTAGAATCTTGCCGGAAGTGGCAAAGGTCCTTCTTCTACGTGAAGAGCCCAGAAGGGCGGGATATTCTCAGCCTGCCGTAGTTCAACATTGCTCCCCCCACAGCCTAGTTAAACTGGAACTATGACCCGCAGGACACCATTCCTGAGGTCCAACTGATCCACCAAACCCTTGAGGGTGTGCTGGCAAAGAAGTTCGGTGCAGACGACCTCTTGCGGACTTTCGTCACGCGCCGAGTCAACCCCCTCCAGTATCGTGTGCACAAGATTTGCCACATGAGTGGCCTGCTGGACCCTACCCGGGTCAGCACCCATGATCTTACTCGTCCCCAAGTTAGGAGACATGTCAAGGCCATCGCTCAGACCGAGATGGAGGATGACTGGCAATGGGGCGTAGAGCCATTTGAGCGATCCCGGTTTCCACCTCCGGTTAGTTTGTCACCTTTGAACTGACATATCTCTGCCTTCCGAGGTTACTTTTATCTCGGTGAAGCACCATCTGACTAATCCGAATTACTTTGCTCCTCATGCAGCTGTTTACTCGACAAGCCATCGAAGATGGGGATCTGAAGACCGGAAATGGACAAAAGATCGCCATGCGCGACCCGAGGAGACTGAAGATCCGGACAACGAGGATTATATGCCGGTTCCTCGAGACAAGGCTTCTACCTCGGGTAAGCCATCCGCCCGTGTCTTGTTCAAACTTGTCAGACGACGAAGATGACGATTGTCAAATCCTAGATCCCATTGACGCTACTCCTATTTCATGGTATGCACCTCGTGCTGCAGCCAATCCGGGTGCCCAAGGCACATCCCGAAACGCTCCGTTGCGTCCGGGTCAGCGGCTCCTCCGGCTAAGAAAGCCAAGAAGGTCGTCACCAAGATAAGGCTAAGGCCCTACCAACCAGCAAGGGGTAAGATAAACTTCGCATTACTTTTCTTGCTCTCACTCTTTCCTTCTTTACTTTCACCGAAGTTATTCTCACCCGAGTTAACACTTTATCTCGGTTTATGCAGCGATCCCATCGCCGCAAAACAGACCCACAGTTCCATTTTGTCTCCTATCCCTTCATCGTCACCCCTGGCGGCCAACACCGGGATTAGCAGCCCCGGAGGGGCAATCCCTTCCCCGGTGCGCGCTACCCAGCCGACATTCCGCCGCCGAATCTTGATTCGGACCTGGGAGGAGACCAAGGCCTCGAGCAAACCTCGGCTCCGGGTCGAGACCAATCTCCCCTCCCGCCTCTTAAAGACTCGGAGACGGAGCGGGTGAAGACCCCGACTAAGACCTCGTCTAAGCCGGATCCCGCCTCTCACCTCGTGCCCAGCACAGCACAACAAGCAACAGCAACAGTTGAAGCAACAGCAGCAACAACAGAAGCAGCAGCAGCAACTGGAGAAGCAGAAGAAGCAACAGCAGCAACAGGAGAAGCAACAGAAGCAACAGCAGCCACAGGAGAAGCAGCAGAAACAGCAGCAACAGCCCCCAGTACCAGCCCATACTCCGGCACCACCGCGTCCAACTGTACCGAGTCAGCAAGCCTCTGGCCAACCTTCAACCGACCAGAGCAAGCAAATTACCGTGACTCCAACAGCAAACCGGCGTACAAAAATCTCTCCGAGATGATTTCCCGCCCCCGGGTCAACAGCCATGTTCTTCCTAGTCTTTGCACCCCGAGTGGCAACAGCCTCGGCTCGGTTGGACAGTGCGTGATGGACTGGAACGCCGCGGATCCCAGCGAAGTTTCCTCTACTCCGGCAAATCCACACCCGGCTGGCCCTGGCCTTGTTGCGCAATCCCTGCATTCTTTGCAGGTCTCGGCCCTTCAGGCTAGCAGGGTCGTCGAGGTAACTTTCTTTAGAACTTCGCACTTATTTTTCAATGATCAATAGTCACAGTATCCATAGTCCCCGAGATTCGGGTTGAGTAACTGATACTCGCCCGAGTAATAGGTAACTCGGCGTGAATCTTCAACAACTTGATCATTAAATTTAACTTGTTAACAACACTGGAATGCCCAGTCCCCGAGTCTCATGTCGAGTTGACCCGGCATGAGCTGACATTAAACTCGGACAACCAGTCCCCGAGTTTCATGTCCAGCTGATTCGGTACGATCTTTTATTAATCTCGGGCTCACAGTCCCCGAGATTCCTTTTTTACCCCCACTAACATCTTTTTCTTCTGCCAGGATTGTACCAACACTCGGAGCCGGATCTTCAAGAATCTAGCCCTGGAGCACCGGGCGCTCAAGCTCTCCTTCCAGAACCAGCAGGAGGAAATGAAGAAGAAGGAAACTGAGCACAAGCGTGCTCTTAAAGAAGAACAGTCCGAGGTGACTCGGCTCAAGCGAGATCTTGACCGGGTCGAAAAAGAGAAGACCGAGCTGAAGAAGGAGAGGAACACACTGAAGGCAGCTCTGGAGAAGCGTGCTGCAGGTGACCAGAAGATCCAAGCGCATATTTCTGAATGCGAGGCTAAAGCTACCAAGGCTGAAGGAGAGTTGGATGCCTTCAAGGCAAATGCTGCCAAGTGGCTGGCAGAGCTCACCAAACTTAATGCCGAAATGGACAGTAAGTTTCCTGAATCATATCTTTTTTCTTTATATCTTCCTACACGGAATTTTGTGTCGGTATCTCATTTGATTCGGCGTCAGCCTACTTGCTCTCAGAACACTTTGAGCACTGCCAAGCTGCTGCAGCCAACACTGTGAAGAAGGCCCGAGCTGCGAAAGCCAGGCATCCGGGGCTCCGCTATCCGAAGTTGGGACATCGACGACCACTTGATTGCACTCAAGCTCGCATTTCTCCCTTGAGGAGCATCGGCGTCGAGCTTCTTAATGCCGGTATCCGAGCCTACACGTCTTGTGGCCCGACTCTCCCAGTGTCAAGACATTGCCGAGTTATCCACATGCTTGCAGCAAACCGAGACTCGGCTAAGGGAATGGAGGTCTTCTTCTGCTCGTGCCGGGGCCGACGCAGCCTTGCTCTTTCTGATGTCCTGGTACGAGGATATCAACCTCGATGGCCTGCGTACTTACGCGATGGCTCCCCATGGGCTACTGACCCGGCATTGATTGCGAGGCGCGGGGAAGCTGCTACCTTCATGGCCAGGTTTGCCAACACTCGGTCTGTTGAACCTGGTGTGGTTTACTCTGATGATGAAGACGAAGAAGAAGAGGAGGAGGTCAATGTGATGATGGCTCCGAGCAAGAGTATGTTGCGTCTGACTCCGAGTCTACCAACTCCGAGTCAATTCCTGATGCCTCGGCTAAGACTGCGAAACAGTCTGCCGCCGAGATCTCCACTGAACCAGCGCTTGACTCGGCTAAGGAAAGTGCCACCGACGCTTCAGCAAGCAGCAAGATCACTCCGCCTGCCCCCGAGTCTGCTACTCGCTGACCAAAGCTACTCCTGCAACCGAGGCTCCTCCTTCAACCGAGGTTCCTCCGTCATCCGGGTCTGTCCCTGCAACCGGAGCTGCTCCTTCCTCCGAAGCTGCTGCTTAACTTTGATGAATTTAAACCGTTAAATCCCCGGAATGCCGGGTGCAGATGTAATATACATTTTAAGTCCTCCGAGACTACTTTATTTTGCTTAACTCGAACAAGACGAGGTTTATGTCGGATCAATTTAAACCGAGTCCCCGAGTTTATTTTCTTGTTCACTATACTTGTCGATCTTTGCTCTTGTCTACCATACAGGCGTTCGACAGTCGAGTCACAAGATAGAAAATATAGCATACAATACTTGTAAATTTTGAGGTAAGGTTTAGAGTCATCCGACACAAGGAAAAGAAAAAACCGGGTTAGTAAACGACATATGTCGGATCTTTCTAGGACCGAGTCCCCGAGTTCACTTTCATGTTTACCATATACCATAACCTCTGCTCTTGACTGCCATTTCGGCGTTCGTCAGTCGAGTCACAAGATCACAACAAAATAGCATACATTACTTGAACTTTGAAACGAGGTCTCAAAATCATCCGACATATGAACAACATAGATAAAAACCGAGACAAAAACACATGCATAGACAAGGCAGTCCCCGAGTTTCTTTTCGGAGTGCCGGCATTTTATTCAAAGGAAAAACCGAGATACATACACTGCGCCCTTATGAGTAAAAGGGACGAGTAGAGCTACATTCCAGGGTCTTTTGGTCTCCTCTCCGGATTTGTCCATCACATTTTTCCTCGGTGCCTGTGCATCTATAAGATAGTATGAATCATTGTGCAGAGCCTTGCTCACAATGAACGGTCCCTCCCATGGAGGTGACAACTTGTGTCGGCCTGCTTTGCGTTGCACTAGCCTCAACACCAAATCTCCCTCTCGGAAAACCCGAGGGCTGATCTTCCGGCTATGATAGCGTCGGAGATTTTGCTGATATATAGCTGACCGAGATAAGGTCAGTTCTCGTGCTTCTTCGAGCAAATCAACATCATTTTCCCGAGCTTCTTTTGCCTCGGTTTCAGTGTACAGCGCCACTCTTGGCGAGTCATATTCCATGTCGGTTGGCAGACCGCTTCTGCCCATAGACCAGAAAAAATGGCGTATAGCCAGTTGATCGATTTGGTGTGGTCCTTAGACCCCACAGCACTGCTGGTATCTCCTCTATCCAACATCCCGGAGTTCGCAACAGTGGTTCAATCAACCGGCTTTGATACCGGCTAACACCAATGCATTTGCTCTTTCCACTTGCCCATTTGCCTCAGGGTGTGCCACCGAGGCTATGTCCAACCGAATTCTCTTATCCGCACAGAACCGAGCAAACTCTCCCACAGCAAAGTTTGTGCCATTATCCGAGATAATGCTATGGGGGTAACCATATCTCAAAATGATGTCCTTCAAAAAGGTCACCGCTGTGTGACCATCACACTTCCGGATTGGCTTTACCTCGATCCACTTGGTGAACTTGTCCACCATACCAGCATATGAGTCATGTTACCTCGGGCTGGCCTGAACTCTCCCACCATATCCAGCACCAAACTGCAAAGGGCCAAGTGATTGGAATTGTCTTGAGTGCCGAGGCTGGCAGGTGGATCTTTTTAGCAAACCTCTGACATCCCTCACACTTTCTGACGATATCTTCTGCCTGGTTCAAAGCACTGGGCCAATAAAACCCATGCCGGAATACCTTAGCCACCAAGGCTCTTGATGAAGCATGATGACCACACTCTCCCTGATGAATTTCCAGGAGCATCTCCTGCCCTTCCTGCGGCTCGACACAGCGCTGCAGTACCTCGGTCACACTTCTCTTGTATAACTCCTGGTTGATGATGGTGTAGGCCTTGGATCTTCTTTGCACTTGCCTAGCTTCAACTTCATTACTTGGCAAACTCCCATCCATCATAAATGCCATTATTGGTTGTGCCCACTCCGGCACAGGACGCACAGGAAATACCGATCATCCACCTCCATGAGATCAACCGACATTACTTCTTCCGAGATTGAGTAGCCAGTCCCCGGGTTCTGCCAAGCAGTCCCCGGGTTCTCCCAAATGCATCCGACATCGACGTCCATGGGAACAGCACCAGACTCCGGTTTCGCCGGGATAAAAATTGACTCGGACTCCGGCGATGGTTTGATTGATGGCTTCCTCAGATGCTCCAAGGCTATGCCGGGTGGAATTGGATCCCGGGATGAACCTAGCTTGGACAGTACATCGGCGGCGTCATTTTCAGCCCGAGGTATATGCGTGAGCTCGCAACCTTCAAAGAACCCCGAGATCTTCTGGACATGAAACCGATACAACGCCATGTTGGCGTCTAAAGCATCCCAATTTCCCGAGACTTGCTGCACCACCAAATCCGAGTCTCCGAAACATTCTATCCGGCGAATACCAATTTCTTTGGCCACATTTAGCCCATGAACAAGTGCCTCATACTCGGCCACATTGTTAGATGCCGCAAAATGAATCTGCAACACATATCTCAGTTGATCTGCTTAGGCGAGGTAAGGACTACCCCGGCACCTAAACCAATTTTTGTCCTTGAACCATCAAAGTGCATTCTCCAGTAATTGGGGTCAGTGGTGGCTCATATTGCATTTCAGCCCAATCCACCAGGAAATCCGGCAGTGCCTGAGATTTAATGGCATCTCTTCTTTCATAGTGAGGAGTGTAAGGGGACACCTCGATAGCCCACTTGGCTACTCGGCCAGTTGCATCTTTACACCCAATGATCTCCGAGATAGGAGCCTCACACACCACAGTGATTGAATGCTCTTGGAAGTAATGTTTCAACTTCTTAGCAGCCAGATAGACACCATATGTCATTTCTGGTAGTGCGGATAGTTCTGCTTGGATAACGAGATCACCTCGCTAGGTAATACACTGGCCTCTGCACAGTTTTGCCATCTTCTTCTCGCTCCACTACCAATACGACACTCACAACCCGGTTTGTGGCTGCAATGTAGAGCAACATCGGCTCTTTGGGTAATGGTGAAGCCAGTATCGGCGCAGTTGCTTTTTTAACTCGGTGAACGCCGCATCTGCTTGCGGGGGCCACACGAAGTGGGTTGTTTTCTTCATGAGTTGATACAAAGGCAATGCCTTTTCCCCAACCTGCTAACAAACCGACTTAAAGATGCCAAACATCCAGTGAATTTCTGCACGTCTTTGAGACATGTCGGTAACCTCATGCTTTCAATAGCACGGATTTTTGTCGGGTTCACCTCGATACCTCGGCTTGACACGAGGAAACCGAGTAATTTGCCTGCCGGCACACCGAAGGTACATTTGTCCGGGTTAAGTTTTATCCGGAATTTCCTCAGATTCTCAAATGTTTCTCGGAGATCATCAATCAGAGAGGATTTCTCCTTAGACTTGATGACAATGTCATCGACATACACCTGCACATTTTTTCCTATTTGATCATGCAAGCATTTTTGCATACATCTCTGGTAAGTGGCACCAGCATTTCTCAAACCAAAGGTCATGACACGATAGCAATAAGCCCCATACGGGGTGATAAAAGCAGTTTTCATTTGATCAGCAGGGTTCAGTGGTATCTGGTGAAAACCAGAATAAGCATCTACAAAGGATAACAGCTCACACCCGGCTGTGGAATCGATCACTTGATCTATCCGAGGCAGCGGGAATGGATCCTTAGGACATGCCTTGTTCAAGTTTGTGTAATCAATACACATACGCCACACAATGGCCACGTTCGGGTCATCTTTTTTCTTTTCCACCAGGACCGGGTTAGACAACCAGTCCGGGTGCAGCACTTCCATGATGAACCCAGATGCAAGTAATCTGGCCAGTTCATCACCTATCACTTTCTCCTCTCATCCGAGAGACGTCGCATAGGTTGCTTCACCGGTTTCATATCCGGTCTGACGAACAAAGAGTGCTCAGCCAACTCCCTCGGAACACCTGGCAGGTCCTGATTTGACCATGCAAAGATATCCCGGTTCTCACGGAGGAAGTGACTGAGCTCGCCTTCCTATTTCTCAGTTAACCCGGTACCAATGATGACGTTGTGGTCCGGACATGCCGGGTCAACATTGATCTTCTTGGTCTCTTTGGGCACCTCGAAAGTTGCATTCTGCTCCGGGTTAGCCATACCCGGCATACCGAGTTGTGCGACTGAGCCAATGCCACCACTTCATGGATCTTCTTCTTCTCTGCAGCGATAATCAGTGACTCGGCTAAGCACGATCCAGCCGAGGCACACTCCAGTGCACGCTTGTAATCACCCGAGATAGTGATGATGCCATTAGGACCCGGCATTTTCATCTTGAGGTAACCCACATGGGTGGATATCATGAACTTGGACAATGCAGGCCTACCGAGTAAAGCATGGTATGGACTTTCGAGGTCCACTACCTCAAACTGGATACTCTCAGTTCGGCAGTTGTCCTTGGTGCCAAAACACATCAACCCAAATTTTGCCCATAGGTGCACATGAAACACCTGGCACTATGCCATGAAAGGTGTAGAACTCGGTTGCAGCATGTTTGCCGAGATACCCATCTTCACCATGGTGTCTCGGTACATGATATTGATAGCACTCCCATTATCAATGAGAACTCGGGTGAACCGAATATTGAGTGTCGGTCCGAAGAATGTCGGATCCACTACCAACGCATAACCTCCCGGAGTTGGCATAACTCGGGGATGATCCCTTCTGCTCCAAGTGATCTCTTGCTCGGACCAGTGCAAATACTTCGGCACGCCATAACTGCGTTCACCTCCAGTGCACGCCGATGCAAGCTCTTCTTGTCAGTTGGCTCGGTCACAAATATCACATAGCTCTGATGAGCTTCTCTGTAATCTCCCTGGGGATACTCTCCCTGCCTGCTGGGACCAGTGTTGTTATTGTTCCCTCCGACATTCACCTGATTCACAGGTTTCGGATCTGCTTGCCTCGGAACTGGCGGAATCACCGGGATAGCATTTGCTCCGGTAAGCGGCAAGTTTTGCCTCGGCGGAATTCTCTGAGGTGCCCCCACTGATTTCCTCCGGCTCTGGCTCCTTCTCCCCTTGTGCGCTGATACCAGCTGCACTGCCGAGTTGTATGGTTTGCAGGCCTGCGGATGTCTTGGGTGTGGAAACTGCAGGCCCATCCAACATAGCCTCATAAGTTAAGACGGCTTCTGGTCACCCCATGGCCTCTTCCCTTCTTGATTCTGGCCCCATGCTGGGCCATTGAACTTCGGACGCTGGCTATTACCGGCATCTGGCTGGTCTTGGTTTACAGCTGCAACCTGGTTCGAGCCATACCGGTAATCCGGTTCTCTCCTCTTGTTACCGAAGTCCTGGCGATCGTTCTGCCTGACTGGCCCGGGTCTGTTGTTCACCGGGTATCTTCTACTCGGCTCTCCCGAGTTCAGCAAAGGTTGCATCGGATCACCCAGTGCATAGCTATCCGCAATCCGGATTGTCTCGGCCAGAGTGGCCGGCATTTCCCTCTGCAACTTCTGCCAGAGCATGGAGCCGTGTCGGCACCCCTGGGCAAACCAAGATATGGCCTGTGCCTCTACAACTCCTTCACAGGAATTGCGAATAGTACTCCACCGGGTTAAGTAATCCCGGTCAGTTTCATTATCCCTCTGCTTGCACATCGCAAGCTGCTGAGGACGGTTTGGTCTCTTGTATGTGCTGGAGAAGTTGCTAACAAATGCTTCTTCAAAGTCCAGCCAGCAATCAACACTGCCCTCTCGCAGGTTGTTCAGCCAAATCCGGGCTGGCCCTCCAACATCTGCGGGATATACCTCACCGCCCATCTGCGGTTACCTCCCGCAATATGCACAGCCGACACATAATCTGTCAGCCAGTCCTCTGGCTTAGTGCTGCCGTCATATGTTTTTGCACCTCGGTTTAGCTGAAAGTGCCGCACCGGTGGTTCCCTCATGATCCGAGGTCCAAAACATGCAGGTCCAGGTGGACCTTGCTCTTCCAGCATCTCGGACATATAAATCCTGTCCAACTTGTAGCGTGCATCATTTGGTGACAACTGGCGAGTCCCAACCGAGATCCCAGTGCACCTTCATATCTCGGATACCCGGCTTTCTCCATAGCCGAGTAACCATCATCATAGCGGTTAGCCACCTGCTCAACAACTTGCGGCTGCTGGACATGCCCGACATTTTGCTGCTGCTGCTGGGCGAGATTTTGTGTCGGATACCGAGGTGGATAACCTCGGCCAGCCGAGTTAACTACCCGGCACCTGGACCGCCCTGACCGGGATTGCTTCTACCCCGGCCGGCACTACCTCGCCCAACTACCTGTTTTCCGGCACACGCCGGGTCATACACCTGTATCTGTTTGCTCTTACCGGAGTTTACACTCCGGTCACGATCTCCACCGACATGCGGTGATGAAGCTTGCCCCTTAGATCCACTAGCTCCCCTAGCCGAGTGAACAACATCGGACCCCCTGCAACTGTGTTGGCCTTGCGATAGGCCTCATTCTGCCGGGTAGCCACAGCTACCACTCATTAACTCGGTCTTGCTGCCTACGGAGAGCTTCTCCGGATAAGCCAGACAACTCGGCTCTTGCTGCCTCGGCAGCTCTAAGAGTCTTAGCAGGGGAACTATACTTCGGTTTTTCGACCGATAAGCACTAGGAGTTTTGCTGGAGCTAGATCTACCATCTCTAGCCAACTCGGCATTGAGGTTTTTACCCCTCTTGCGCACATCCTCTACTCGACTAGGGCGAGCAGCTACCGGGGTAAAACCATGTGCTAGGTTATACTCACGGACAGTTATCCCGAACTCTCTCGTACCTCGGCCATCTCCAGAGCCTCCTGAAGCAAGCTCTGACGCCGTGCCTCCAACTCTGCCTCTGATTGGGCAGCATCTGTACCGGCGCTACCGGCACATTTAACTTCTCTATGATCTCCTCGAGGTGAGCTGGCTTAACCGGCACATGGGATGTACCGGCCTGGCCGGGGAGGTTCTCCCTCCTCTCCAGCGGCACTTTCGCCGATCTAACCTTTGGTGCGGGATTACCGGCATCTCTTTTGCCGGGGTCTCCTTTACCGGCATCAGCCGCAGTGCCGGTCATCATGACCTCTGCGCAGCTCCCGGGGCGAGCGCTACGCCGGCCGCGAGCCGCACAGATAGCAGGAGGATCCTCCGCCACAAGCACCTGCTCGGGGTACTTGCAGACAACCTCGGTGGCGACGTAGGTCACGAAGGTGCCGAAGCTGATGAGGCAGCCGTTCGTCGGGAACGGCCTGCTGCCGAAGCATCCAGCGTTGTCGCTGATGAAGTTCAGCGCGCCGAGCTTGCAGACGAGCCCGCAAACGACGCGCTCGCCGGAGTCGATGATGGAGCCCGTCCGGAATGTCACACCAGCCAGCGCCGCTGCTGCCCCACGGTGGGCGCCAACTGTCGTGGTGGTATCACGGCAGATGCCATAGGATGGCTAAAGTGTGGGGCCGATGGACGCTGGTGGAATCCGGGAGAGGGTAGCGCGCTAAGAAGCACACACGAAGAAACACAAGCACACCAAGATCTACCCAGGTTCAGGGCCCTCGTGAGGAGGTAAAGCCCCTACTCCTGCCTGCCTCTCTCTCTATACCGAGGTATCACAAATACAGGGTTGCTCCTCGAGCTGTATGATCCCAGCAATGGGGAAGAACACACTGAAGAAGATGAAGCTACTAGGTGAAAGGTGTCCCTGGGCATCGTCCCTCACGCAGGAGGGGGTGAGGACATATATATAGGCTAAACCGGGTTACCGGAATACCCTTACCGAAGCATTGTAGCCATGCCAAAGGTATGTCATGATGTTACTCCTGTCAGAGACAAGACGCGACAAGCCCATCTCCTGCAGCTCTACGGTACAGCTAGAAAGTACCCTCTGGCAGGGACAAGACATGGCCTGCCCATGCCTCTGCCTCGCAGTCTGTTCCCGGATCACCCGGAGTCAGCGGTGGAATGATGGCCTGCCATCTCGGTCTCCTGCACGCTCCCGTGTCAGGCGCTTCCGTGTCAGGCGCTCCCGTGCCAGACGGGATGTGACAGGAGCATTGACCTCGGTCCGACACAAGGATAACCCGGCATGGGTATGCCGGATTCCCCTTCCGGAATAACCTCCCCTGCACATAAGAAAACACACAAGTTACCGACATACATATGTCGGTCATCATAACTCGGTTGGTATATGTCGGTTAAGTTGACTCAGCTAACACAATCCGGACTACGTGACCCGGTTGCCATAAGCCGGTTTGCAGTTGCACCACGCCTCGGTCCCTCCGGGACTTGGTTGACCCGGATTGACCTTGACCCGGTCCAGTCTTTATAGCTCTTTTATACCTCAACTTTACCCTACCCGCGGGTAGCCCCCCGACAGTCATCGACTTTCGTGACCTCAACACATAGTCGATTGATTGCCTTGCTACATCGACCTCCAAGCTATCTCTATCTTTTTTTTGCGCTTGATTCTCATGGAGAAGGGATGGAATACTGGTTTGCACGTATATATCAGCAGACTACAAACCAAGAAGAAAGAACACACCATCTGAATCGATCCTTAACTTGCCATTCTTCTACTGTAAATTATATTTTGCACCAGCCTGTCCAACAGAATGAAATTTCTTGTCAATCGGAGCTCCTGAAATCTGAAAGTACATACTAACAAAATTCTTCTCAGGTATTTGTCTAGTTTCCATAATAAATTATGAACCTTATCGATATGGACAGTCAATATACTTTATCCGTGCATGAACAAAAATACATATGACGTTCTCATATCATCCCTCAACTTGATGACCACATATTGTAACTTCTGACTGCACAAAGTTCTCTCCCTCGAATAGAGAAATCTTTTGAATTAGTGGGCTCCACATAATTTGTTTCTCATCTAAATCCACCTTGTTTCTCATCTAAATCCACATAAAGCGAATTCAGTAAAGTTTCTACTGGAAAATAGGAGTATATCTTGAGAACAGAAAGCCATACAATTAACTCCTACAGGGATTTGAAACGGCGATTCATACATGCATTAAGCAAGTTGCGAAATCAACTCCTACACGATTCTGAAACGGCGTCCAGCATTAAGAAACGAATTCACCCTGACAAACTTGGCGGGGGTGATAGCACAAATTCACCCTGACAAACTGGGCGCCGGTTATAGCACAAATTTCCACCGATCGCGGATGTCAGATGAACACAACCTCTTTGTTATCTTGTACACACTGAATCAATCAAAATTGTGAAGGCATGTAAGTTAATCAGTTGGAATCGGGTCAAGAGATCGGAACTGCACCTGGTTTCGACAATACATTGTGAACGATCAGCGAGACTCACGGCCGCCGAGACGCACGTAATGGAGCATGGACCAGCTACTCCCTGGAGGCTGATGGATCACCGTCTTATCTCCTGCTTCTGCTGTGATGTTCCAAATCATGATCGCCCTTGAAGTGCAGGAGCACATCCACTTTTGGTAGTCGAGAATCTGCGTGCGCTTGGGGAGAGCAGCCTGTCCAGCTTTGGCGTGACGGCGTGTCGGGCATGTGCTTGGTGACGGTGATCCGGAGACCTTGAAGCCAACATACATAATGAGATTAATTCGATGGAAAAAACATACATAATGAGATCGCAAAGAAAAGACTAAATATGTATTATAGACGCAGTGTTCGTGTCCTGCTTCTAAACGATTAGGTGTGCGGCTTGCCTTCCCTCTAGTACATGTTTAGCTATTCTGAACTGTTTCTTTGTCTGTTTCTTCTTATAGCTCAGTATAAATATAGCTGCTGATGCCCTCGGGTTGCTCTGTTTCTTCTTATAGCGACAACAATTCTAGCGATGGCCGTTCGTGCGGCGCCTTGCGCTTGGTCACCATGTGTCAGCGTCATGACGGAGCATGAGATGCTGACAGCCAATTCCTTGAGTAGTTTCAGAAAAACAACGCACTTGTACGCTGGTGGGAATCGAGTTCTATCTTTTTTTGCGAAACACAGTACAAACGCAGACGCTCACATATACATGCACACACTCACCCATATGAACGCACGCACGCACACCCTATGTCCTATGAGCATCTCCGAGAGACTGAGCCGGCGAGTCGAGTCTTGAGATTGACGAAGTCACCACAGGCGCCTCACTGTCGATAGAAACGTCGCCGCCCACTGAAGAATATTCCGTCTAAATGAGAAACACCAGTGTCAAACCTGTAGTTTGAACTCTGTTGGGCTGAGATACAACTACCCTTCTAACCATCTTGCCATTGGCTAGTTCGGAATCGAGTTCTATCTGTTCCCCGCCTGGCCTGATACAACCTACTGAACTCGACCCGTGTAATCACGTGTGATCAGAAAATAATCAGAGGCGAACTGATACAAACCACGCTATCATGATCCACCAAAAATCTTGTATCTCTGTTGCCCCATTAGGGTCGCCATCAATCCAAATCAGCCATGGATTCTTCTCGCCGCATCAATATCGTCACAAAAACTCATCACGCACTCAGGGCTCCTTTTTATATTCATCACGATTTCTTCGTTGAGCAAAACCTATATAGGCTAAAACCGATTATGATTGGCAGCGAATCAACTGACGCGATCTACGATTTCTCGCTCGCGGAGCACCTATATATTGCTGCCAACGATATATGCAAGGAAGCAGCACAAATCACATATGGTTTGTCAGAGTCAAACACATAACCAAAATAATCACGAAGAGTCCTTGCTGAGATAAAGATGGATCATTTTTTTCTCTTTCCTTCTCATTGCACGACTGCTCCATGAGAAATATATGCTTGATACGTAGGTGGATTGTACGTGAGCTTGGAGGATGTCCCTTATACCAGTCCGATCAGGACTCTTGACCGTGATTTATTTTGTCTCTCTTCCGACTACCACGTGGAAAGCTAAGGGGTCTTCTAAAATCACAGCCGTTAATTTTCTTGGTTAAATCTCAAGCATTGGTTAACCTTTGTTTTAATTATATAATAGATTATTCTAACTCTACAAACTATTAACCATTTTGCCATTTTGAATTAAAAAATGCATTAACTTTTATCTTTTGCATATTTTTGAATCACACTAAACTTTCAACATGAAAAGTGTTTGAATTTGAATAATTAATTCAAAACCATTTTTTGTTTTATAATATAATTATTCTAACTTGCCACAGTGAATTGCAATACTACCTCTCACTTATGAATCAACAACTGCGAAATGATAGTACATAGACCAGCTCAGGTTAGTCATACTCCTGTCTAGACCTATAATACTCGTCCTCGTAGTCGTCATAGTCGCTGCCGTCGTCGTCGTTGTCGTCGGACGGCGCTCGCCAGGACTGGAAGTGAGGGTAGCGCAGGCGGGGGTTATCGCCGGCCGTGATATAGTTCATGACGCTCTGGAGAGTCCGGCCACCCCACCACAGCCGACAGACGGCTTCGTTGAAGTTCGAAGGAGGCGGGCCGTCCTCCTCGTACCTGGCGAGCGCCCTCTCTCGCCGATTGATGAAGAAGGTGTCCCAAGTCGGGCGGTAGTCGGGATCCCAGCGGGGATCCATCCGCTGTTGCGGAGTGAGCTCGAGGTAGTAGTGGTTCGTGATGGCCGCCCGGCGCGCCAAACCTAGAGGGACAGGAGGGACCGGCATGCCTCCGGTGCTCAGCCTCCAGCCGGCGGGGACGTCGTAGCCGGGCGGGTAGGGGTAGTTCGAGGCGCAAAGCGCCTCCGCCTCCGAGTAGGTTAGAGTGGGTACGGTGGAAGCCATGGGAGAGTGATGAGGTTGCAGATATGAGTTTAGATGTGCTATGCCAATGGAGGCCATGACTACATATATATAGTGAGAAATGGCGGGAAGACGGAGGCGGGAAGCGGTGGAAAGCGCGGGAAGAAATAAGGCGGGAAGAAACAGACCTTTAGTCCCTGTTCGAGCCACCAACCGGGACTAAAGGGGCTTATTTGTTCCCACGCAATTTTACCAACCGGGACTAAAGGGAATGCCACCAATAAGGAAGAAGCACACGGATCGTGTGTTTCTTTCGAGCGTTTGTGAGCCGTTGGATCAGTGGTGTGTTTCTTTTGAGGGCTTGTGAGCCGTTGGATCCATAGTTTCTGCAAAATGCACACAATATTATTTCAAAATGCATAATATTATCATCTATAAAATTGCATCTATAAAATTGCTTGGAAATGCTAAAGATCTTGGAGAATGCAGAGATTGTGTTGGTAAAACTGTAGCTGATTTGAAGCTTCTTGACAATACACATTGGAAATACATATTCATTATTATTACACATGCTCCTTACATAAAGGTTTAATACATTCCATAGAATGCATTACATAAAAGGTTTAATACATTATTACACATCACCAACATTATTCTACATAAACGGACTTGCTGGCTCGGAGGCCGTAGGATTAGGAGGAACGGCGGGAGGAGCCAGCCCCGTTCGCGGCCGCTCGGTTCTCGCGCGCACGTTTGCGGCGGAGGGCAAGATCCATGGAGGATGAGTCTTTCAGCGCCCAATCTAGCTCGGAAGCCTCCTTCGCTTTGAGCTGGCAGACAGTTCTGGCTCGCTGTACACGGTCGTCGTGGACGGACTGGAAGGAGGCTTCAAGGGCCTCCTGCATCTGCGGCCCGCCGCGCTCTTCCCCATGGTCGCTCCAGTCGAAGTCGTCGTTGTCATCCTCCTCGTCGGGAGGGGCGGCGGCGACTGGTGGAGGTACGGCCGCGGATCCCCATGCCACCCCTGCGGCGTACGCATCCTTGTCGGGGTCAGGGACGTCGGACCACGCGCGCTCGTACGTCCTCCGCACCTCCTCCGGCACCGGAGCAGGAGGACGGTAGCAGGGCATTCCTCTCCACGCCGGGCTCGTGGGCATACGGCGGGATAGGCTCCCGCGGTAGCGCCCAAGCACGCTCGACCTCGTCCAGAAGGCGCTGCGGCGGGCGTGGCGGATCCATCTCGTGGTGACGATGCGTTCGTGGCTAGGAATGGTGGATTAGGGTTTACCCCGTCGGCGACAATATATAAAGACCTCCAGGGCAGCGCTAGGGGAGGACACGTGGCTAGGGCAGCGCTGGGGGAGGACACGTGGCTGACACGAGTCGTGACCGCAAAGCCCGACTTTAGTCCCGGTTGGTGTTACCAACTGGGACTAAAGAAGCACACGGATCATGTGTTTCTTTCAAGCGCTTGTGAGACGTTGGATCAGGGGTGTGTTTCTTTTGAGGGATTGTGAGCTGTTGGATCAGTAGTATCACGACCACTTCGTGAGCCACATGACCTGGTGGGTGTTACCAACCGGGACTAACGAAACACACGTACCCTATATATAGCCCCCCTCCCGGACATGTTCCGCACTCAGTGTCTACTCATTGTAGTTCATTTTGGCAGTACACGGGTAGCAGAGAGCAAGATTTCTGAGAGGCAGGAGTTCCTAGAACGGAGGCTGAAGGTGAACCCTCCCCTCGGTCGGATCCAAGCAGCTGCAAGGATCTCTGATGATTAGTAACATCCCCAACACTTCTTCGGACGGTTGCAAATCATCAGAGACGTCTTGCCGCTGTTTGGATCGAAGGCCGATTTGCCGTCTCATGACCACGCGATGATTTGCCGATTTGCCGGTCAGAGTGGCCACTGGAGAAGGTAGGCAGGGGAAACCGTATGTTTTGTTTTATCACTTGGAAATGCTAAAGATCTTGGAGAATGCAGAGATTGTGTTGGTAAAACTGCAGCTGATTGAAGCTTCTTACACATGCTCCTTACATAAAGGTTTAATACATTCCATAGAATGCATTACATAAAAGGTTTAATACATTATTACACATCACCAACATCACTATCTATTGTTTATGTTTTCTTCTGAGCCGTAGCCATGGAGAATCTTCATCATTTAACAGGATGCTTGGGTCAGTTTTCACTGTGAAGGGCGGAATTTCATGAAACTTATTATAATCTTCTGACATGTCTGTCTTGTCATCCACTCCCACGATGTTTCTTTTCCCTGAAAGAACTATGTGGCGCTTTGGCTCATCGGACGATGTATTCTTTTGCTTATCTTTTCTTTTTTTCGGTTTGGTAGACATGTCCTTCACATAGAAAACCTGAGCCACATCATTGGCTAGGACGAATGGTTCGGTGTGGTACCCAAGATTCTTGAGATCCACTGTTGTCATTCCGTACTGCGGGTCTACCTTTACCCCGCTAGCTGCGACCCATTTGCACCGAAATAAAGGGACCTTAAAAGTAGGTCCATAGTCAAGTTCCCATATCTCCTCTATGTACCCATAATATGTGTCCTTCTGCCCATTGTCGTCTGTTGCATCAAAGCGGACACCACTGTTTTGGTTGGTGCTCTTTTTATCTTGGGCCTTCGTGTAAAATGTATTACCATTTATCTCGTACCCTTGGAAAGTACATATAGTCGAAGATGGACACCTGGCCAACAAGTACAGCTGATCTCCAACAATGGTGTTATTCATGAGATGTATCTGCAACCAACTGCCGAAAGTCTTCTCGTGTTCCCCGTCACGGTTTTCGGAGCGTAGAATATTCTTGTGTCTCTCGATATACGGAGCCACCACGGTGGAATTGTGTAGAACTGTGTAGTGTGCTTGAGTGAAAGAATGCCCGTCCCTACATACCGTTGCTTTCCTTCCTAGTGTGCCTTTTCCAGTCAGCCTCCCCTCATACCGAGATTCAGGAACACCAATCGGCTTAAGGTCAGGAAGAAAGTCAAGACAAAACTCAATGACCTCCTCTGTTCCATAGCCCTTGGAGATGCTTCCTTCTGGCCTAGCACGGTTACGAACATATTTTTTTAAGACTCCCATGAACCTCTCGAAGGGGAACATATTGTGTAGAAACACAGGACCAAGAATTCTAATCTCTTCGACTAGGTGAACTAGGAGGTGCGTCATAATATTGAAGAAGGATGGCGGGAACAACAACTCGAAGCTGACCAGACATTGGACCACATCAATTTGTAACCCTGATAGACTTTCTCGATCGATTACCTTCTGAGAAATTGCATTGAGGAATGCACATACCTTCACAATGGCCAGTCGAACATTTTCCGCTAGAATTCCCCTCAATGCAACCGGAAGCAATTGTGTCATAAGCACGTGGCAGTCATGAGACTTTAGGTTTTGGAATTTTTTCTCTTTCATATTTACTATTCCCTTTATATTCGACGAGAAGCCAGACGGGACCTTGATACTGAAAAGGACTTCAAAAAAGATTTCCTTCTCTTCCTTGGTAAGAGCGTAGCTGGCAGGCCCTTGAAACTGCCCTGGATGCATGCCGTCTCGTCCTTTATGACGTTCCTGGTCCTCCCGTGCTTCTGGTGTATCTTTTGACTTCCCATACAAGCCCAGGAAGCCTAGAATATTCACGCAAAGATTCTTCGTCAGGTGCATCACGTCGATTGCGGAGCGGACCTCATGGACTTCCCAATAGGGTAGCTCCCAAAATATAGATTTCTTCTTCCACATGGGTGCGCGCTTATCAGCGCCGTTCGGAACAGGTTGGCTGCCAGGACCCTTTCCAAAGATTACTTTTAAATCCTTGACCATACCAAATACTTCAGCACCAGTACGGGTGACAGGCTTCGTCCGGGTTTCTGCCTTGCCATTGAAATGCTTGCCTTTTTGCCTTAAGGGATGCTTGTGCGGAAGAAAACGACGATTGTACGGGTACACATTCTTCCTACATTTGTCCAGATATATACTTTCTGTCTGATCCAAACAGTGCGTGCATGCATTGTATCCCTTGTTCGTCTGTCCTGAAATGTTACTAAGAGCAGGCCAATCATTGATGGTTACGAAAAGCAACGCTCGTAGGTCAAATGTCTCCTGTTTGTGCTCATCCCACACACTTACACCTGGTTTGGCCCACAACTGCAAAAGTTCATCGACTAATGGCCTTAGGTACACATCAATGTCGTTGCCGGGTTGCTTCGGGCCTTGGATGAGCACTGGCTTCATAATGAACTTCCGCTTCATGCACAACCAAGGAGGAAGGTTGTAGATACATAGAGTCACGGGCCAGGTGCTGTGACTGCAGCTCTGCTCCCCAAAAGGATTCATGCCATCTATACTTAGACCAAACCATAAGTTCCTTGCGTCACCTGCAAAGTCCCCGAACTCTCTCTCGATTTTTCTCCACTGCCGACCATCAGCGGGGTGCCTCAACTTGTCGTCTTTCTTACGGTCTTCCATGTGCCATCGCAACAACTTGGCATGCTCTTTGTTTCTGAACAGACGTTTCAACCGTGGTATTATAGGAGCATACCACATCACCTTGGCAGGAACCCTCATCCTGGGTGGCTCGCCCTCAATATCACCAGGGTCATCTTTTCTGATCTTATACCGCAATGCAGTGCATACCGGGCATTTATCCATATTCTCGTACTTCTCACCGCGGTAGAGGATGCAGTCATTAGGGCATGCATGTATCTTCTGCACGTCTAATCCTAGAGGGCAGACAAGCTTCTTTGCTTCGTACGTGCTGGTGGGCAATTCGTTTTTTCTTGGAAGCAACTTCTTCATTAGTACCAGCAACTTTTCAAATAACGAGTCAGTCACACCGGTCTCTGCCTTCCACTTCAGCAATTCCAGTGTGCTACCCAGCTTCTTCTGGCCATCTTCACAAGTTGGGTACAACAATTTGTTGTGGTCCTGTAACATCTGCTCGAACTGTAACCTCTCCTTTTCTGTGTCGCAGTCTCGCCTTGCATCAGAAATGAACAGACCGAGATCATCAACGGGCTCATCTGGTGCCCGTTCTTCGCCCTGATCTTCTTCTTCATTGTCTTCCATTGCGGTATCATCGTATTCAGGAAACATAGATCGGTAGTTGTCATCATCGTTCTCTTCTTCATAGCCGTCTTCCATCATAACCCCTCTTTCTCCGTGTTTGGTCCAAACACTATAGCCGGGCATGAAACCGGACCGAGGCAGGTGGCTCTGAATGACTCTTGAGTTAGTGTGATCCTTCACATTCCGACATTCATCACATGGACAAAACATAAAGCCACCCCCATGCTTGTTCGCCTCGGCCGCATCGCGAAAAGAATGCACGCCAGCTCTGTAAGCGGCTGTGCGTCGGTCACCGTACATCCATGGATGGCTCATCTGCATCATACAACTATATATCAAACGCAATGACGATGCTAAAATTAGTACCGCACGGTGACCGACTAGAAAATAGTTGCTAACCTTTTAGGACAAGTGGAAATAAAGAGGTGAAAGCTTAAGTGTGGCTCAGGCACCTCATATCATGTTTGTATTGTGTGAACTCAAATGGCATCACTCTAACAGGCATTTCATCGAACACCTTGAGTGCGTATGAAGGAGAAAAAAAATAGCACTAGCCCACACCACCTCCACCAGGAAAAAAACAGAGTGAGTGGAGAGGGTGCTGGTGCCATATATATAAGGGTGCCAGCCCTTTTGTCCCGGTTTGAGATACAAACCGGGACTAAAGGGGGGGACCCGGCCGCTGCGGGCCGCGGACCCCTTTAGTCCCGGTTTGTATCTCAAAACCGGGACAAAAGGGTCCTCACGGGCCGGGACAAAAGGGGGGAGGGCGCCTGGGCTATTTCGGGCGACGTGGCCTGGCCTTTTGTCACGGTTTGTAAGTGGGCCGGGACTAAAGGGGTTGGACGAAAGGCCCTGTCTCTACTAGTGGAGGGGTTCCAAGTGCACTGAAGCAGTTCCCTAACTGTACTCCACATGGACCTGGCAAGGGAACCTGTGAAGAAGATGTGATTCCTGTCCTTCAACTCTCCACATAGGGCACACCGGCCATTAGAAGGACCATGCCTATGCCGGATATTGTCATTCGAAGGGAGGCGTTTTCGAATCAGCTGCCATAGGAAAATTCTGATCTTCAGGGGGATGGAAATTCTCCAGATTTTGCTAAAATGTTTCCTGGGTGTCCCTTAGCACAAGGCGCGGTAAAGGGATCAAACCGAGAACCTACCCGAAGGTTCAAGGGCCCAAGTGATTCGGTCTGTCAGGGGTGAGAGCTGTACCCCTCCGATCTCTCGTATGAGATTGACAAGCTCAATACGCTCCCCAAAGCTGAGAGCACGCCGAAAAGGGATATTCCACCCTTCATCCGTCCAGGACTGGGCGATGGATGCCTCAGGCAAGACCGCGATGGCCAAAATAGTGGGGAGCCTGCCAGGCAGGGGACCAGATCCTTGCCACCAGTCTAACCATAGCCGCGTCGAGGTGCCGTTCTGCACCTGGTGTTTAGCCCCCAAACTAGACACCGTCTTTAGTTTCTGGATAATATTCCAGAACTGTGACCCTGATATGTGTGGGTCTAAGGAAAGCATGAGGTTCGAATTATCCTCCTCTGATACACGCCCCAGCGTATACCAGAAGTCTGGAGAAAGGGAGAAAGACCTACTATCTTCGCCCGCCAACAGGAGGTTGTGGTAGAAGCTGTATATGTGCTCCTATAGGCCTTGGGGGTCCATGATGATCCCCTGATCAGTCACCATTAGCCATTGCATGAAAAAATGCCGTGTTCGCGTCCCCTTTCAGGAGCCAGTTCATACAGCTCCTCTGGAGCCAGTACTCCTCCTCGACCTTGGCTAGGTGAGTCTGTTGGCTCTCAAGGTAATAGCGAAGTGCCCAGCCCTCGTCATCCAACTCAGAGAAATCCGCTCGAAGGTCTAGGGCCTGGATCTGACCTAGGATATGATCTTTAAGGTCTCAGTCTGCTTTACCCAGGTTCGCCCCCCAGCCTTTGAGGAATTGGCGCAGCCCCCCAGATATGTGTGGCCAAGCCTCAATCGGATCCCTAATTGGATTTCTGGTGTCGCCCCTAGTGCCTCCAGATCCTGCCATTTGGAAACCACCAACTCCCCAAAGTCTGGTTCCTCCAACCAGCTCAATTCAAAGAAGAAACGACGGTTCCTTTTCTTGAGCTCCCCACCTGAGCTCAGCACAATTAGCGAGTGGTCCGATCCAATGATCGTTTCAGCCGCCAGAGAGCATAGTGGAAACAGGGTTTCCCACTCTGTGGACATAAAAACCGATCGAGGACACAGCGCACCGGGTTTAGACGTTTGTTAGTCCAAGTATATCTAGCTCTGCCCCTACGGATCTCTCGAAGCGCTAGATTAGCAATACAGTCATTGAACCTATGCACCCTAGGCCAATTAATATTGTCGTTGTCCTTGTCCGCTGATCCCCTAATCAGGTTAAAATCACCCCCGATGACAACCGGAAGGGGGCACGCAAGGACCGCCGCAGACAGTTCGTCAAGGAACTCCTTGGTCCTACAGTGGTCAGCCGGGCCATAGACCACGAACAACACACATGAGGTGCGAGTATCCAACTGCACCACATCAAAATTAATGTAGAAGGAGTCACTACTCCACTCTAGGACCTCAAAGGTATCTTCATTGACACCCAGAAGCATGCCCCCTGAGTGTTCGTTCGCTGGTGTAGAATGCTAGGAGAATCTACCACCTGGGTCAGTGCTAAGAAGTTCAGACGTGGAGAAGGAGGTTTTGATCATTTCTTGCGGACCCACAAAGTCCAAACGCTCCTTTCCTATGAACTCTTTTATCTGGATTCGGTGCCCCAGCTGCCCGAAATCAATGGTGTTATAGAATCTAGCCCGCATTACGCGCGGGTGGCCTTCCTTTCTCCATGACGGGAAACCGACATATTCCTGCCCTTACCCCTTTTATCGGCCTGAGGGGAGGACTCGGGAGCTGGGTCGGTCCTCGAACCCAAGCTAGCCCCAATTGAGGTTGATGCGGTCCCTACCGCATCAGCTGGAGAACACGTCTCCCTTAGCATCACCTCCGACGCCTCCTGGGCTTTGCAAAAGGCAGCCAGGGTAAGGTCGGCCTGAGCCACTTCCTTGGCTCAGATGAGCGACAACACCTCCGTCACAGAGCCCCCCACGAACGAGAACGCAAGACCTGAATCATGTGCTACCGCTATAAGGTGGTCATCGGGAACATCGCTAAGCAGTGTCAAATCCCAATCTGACATACCTGCGTCCTTGGCTTCAGCCCGGTTCTGTGCCCTCTGAAGGATTGGTGCCGCGTCGATGCCGTGAAGTCTGGTTTTTGCGTGTAGGTCCGGCCGACACCGTCTTGGTCCGACGCGAGCGTGGGACCGGAGCGTAGCCCACCCCCACCATGTTGAGCGACGGTTGGGTGTCGTAGGAGGAGTCCGCCATCAGCGCATCCCCGTCCTGGCCCTACCTCGCGTCCCTGTTCGGCGTGAGGCCGCGGTCGTTCTTGGAAGGCGATCCCTCAGAGTCGTAGTCCGATCCCATGGTGAGGAGAGTCGATGAGTCGACCATTGGGGAGCTCGGGACCTCGGGGACAGGAGCAGTGGCCTCCCGCGTCTTGGTCTTGGTCACCGCTTGAATCTTCTCTAGCATGACGAGGGAGATGGGCCAATTGCCGCCTTGAAAATGTTGTTGTCGTATTGATCGAAGCCTGCCGCCGAGAATGATGAGGAGGATGCCGGGGTGCTGCGGTAGCGCTCCACTGAAGTGCTCACCGGCGGACGCGCGTCTCTCTATCCCCCCCCCCCCGTGGTGGGAGCTGACGGGGCGGGCTGTGAACTTCCGTGGCCAGCCGCTCTCTCGTGGTCCTTCTTCCCCAGCGCCGCCCACTCCTCAGCCGTGGGGCTACGGTTCTCGAGGTTGTTGTCCTCCTCATCATCATCCGAGCCATCACCAGGGCGTGGAGGAGGAGGGGGAGGCACATTTGCAAGGCACCGTGGCGTTTGCTCCACACGCACGCCCACGTTGTAGCCTTCATTCTTGTGGAAGAGCTGCATCACCCCATTTAGCTTGCTTGGGTTGCGGCATGCGAGACGCATCCGAACAGGCCCCTTCCACTTGATGGACCCCTCACCCACCTCCATCGGTCGGCCTAGCATATGCATGCCAACCAAGAGGCGATCCGCGCGGCGCATCTTCTAGGGTAGGCCAGAGACGAGCACCCACATCTCCTGTAGAATCTCAGCCGGGGCCGAGTAGGATTCCGCCAACCGAATCGGCGCCTCCGAGTTGCTCAGGGGAAGGAAGAGCCTGCCACTGCGAGTGCTCAGCCAGAGCATGCCCCAGGATGGGAACATCACCCAAAACTCTAGTTTGGAGATCTAGCATAGCTGCTAGTCCCAATCGCACTCTACTAGGTGTCGGAGGTCTGCCTCGAGGTCAGCAGCGGAGAGGCCAATCCCCTTGAAGGAGATAATCGCCGCATTTGAGGTCCCAACCTTATTGAGCTCATGATCCTTAAAATCCAAGTAGAAAAAACCCTCCCCGGATATGGCCTGACCATACATTCGAAGTGCTGGTTCCGGGCCCCAACACGGATAGTCAGCGGTGTTGTGCCCCTCCTTGGAGCAGATGACACATATGGGATCAAAAGTGTAGTTGTCCTGAAAGTGGCCCGCGCGCCCGCACTTAAAGCATTCGACCCTGGACGGGCCAGCTCCGCCGCCATTGCCGGCCGGGGAATGATGGAAGCTTTTGAGGGAGGCTGCTTCCTTGCCTAAGAGGAGGGGGGATTGGGATTTGAGTTCCCCGAGCCACCGCGAGCCTTTGAGCCTCCCTTTTTTTTCTCTCCACCCACCGCCGCGGGGTGATTGCTTCCCAGACCCCGCGCAATGGCCACCCTTGTCGTTGATGAGCTTCGCCCGCATCTCTGCCTCGGCCTGAGCATCTTCGACCGCCGGTCGCTTGCCGTTCGAGTTTGGGTTGCGGGAGCCCATCACCACTTGCGCGAAGGATGCCGAGAGCAGCGAGGGAGGCTTGGACAAGACGATCTCTCATGCAAATTTTCTCCATCACCGCACGTCAGATGTGGAGGCAAGGAACCAGTGAACGCGCTCCCTTGGGTATCCACCACCATTTATACAGGATGGGGGTTGGTGAAGGAGATATGCCCTAGAGGCAATTAATAAAGATGTTTTATTTGTCATATCTCGATTGTTCATAATATGTTTTATACCATGCTATAACTGTATTAAGCGGAAACATTGATACACGTGTGATATATAAACAAACCAGGTCCCTAGTAGCCTCTACTAGTCAATTGAGATCAACAGATGATCAAGGTTTCCTGATCATGGATATTTGTGTCAATTGATAATAGAGTCACATCGTTAGATGAATGATGTGATGGACACACACCCAATGTATTTATCTCAATGTGATCTAGTCATAATATTCAGCATTTCGATTACATGAGACCGTAGTATCCAAATCTTCGACCGTGAGATGATATTTAATCACTATCTCTGGAGGTTGCCTTGATTGCATCAATCGTCACACCATAGCAGGGTGGTCATAAAGGTGTCTCTCGGGTTTCCGAAGAAATAGGTTGAGGCGTATGCATCGAGAGCGGGATTTGCCAATCCACATGACAGATAGATACTCTGGGCCCACTCGGTGAGATTACATCAATTAAGCTTGCAAGCATGTGACTAGGTCACGGGATGTTATATCACGGAACGAGTAAATGTGTTTGTCGGTAACGAGATCGAACTAGGTATGGAGATACCGGAGATCATATCTCGGACAAACTAAGTATCGCATGGCAAAGGGAGTGGTACTCGACGTTTAAGGTTCAAGCGACAAAGTTAATCGTGGAACGCACAGGGGCCATCATGGGTTTCCAGATCCCGTTGATTGGTCATTGATCGGAGAAGAGTCTCGATCATATCTGGAGTGATCCCGAACCGTAGGGTGGCACACTTAAGGTTAGACGATGTTTAGTTTTGATTTAACACCGAAGGAAAAATAGAGAAGAGAACCGGAATCGTTCCGGAACCTATCCGATGGAGATCGGAGGGCTACGAAAGGTGTGTCGGATCAAGGAGAAATTAAATAATATGTATTTAATATTAATTAAAGTAATTAATTATTAAATATATTTTTATATTAATTTTTAAAGATAGCCCAACCTTAATGGGCCTCACCCGGAAGGGGAAGGCCCATGGGGGAACCGCCCCCTTAAGGAGGCGCATGGAGGGAGGTGGCCGGGTGGGCCACATGGGGCCCACCCAGGCCGGCGCACCATGGGGATGCGGGTTGGTGTGGGGTTTAGTCCCACACTGCCCGGCCACTGAGGGTGGCAGCTCTCCTCCTCCTTTATATAGGGGTGCCCCTCCTCCCTTCAAGGGGCACACAATTCTCTCTCTCTCACCTAATACGTGGTTCCGATTTTGGAGCTGCGCACGGGTAGAGGTTTTCTCCACCATACGCACAACGCCGTGCTGTCGGATCTTCGGTTCAAGTCTTCAAGCTTCCGCTGCTTCGCTGGACCGGAGTTCGGGAGTCATCGTCTACACTGTACGTGTGTAGAGCTACGAGGTGCCGCCAGTTGTGGCACTTGTCGCCGGTACGACTACATGACCTTGAGGTCGGCGGTCACATCTTCATCGCCAACGTTCTCACGAACGTAACGCTTTCGGTCTTCAAGGGTATGAACACCGATTCCCTCCGTTACTTTATATCTGCATAGTAATAGATCTTGGCTTTATTGGTTATCGTTGTTAGGAATTTTTTATTTCTGCTACGATCCCCAACAGTGGTATCAGAGCGAACTACGCGTAGATATAGAAGTACGGTTAGAACTCATTTTATATGAGGGCATCGATCTTTTAATTGTTACCCTCTCGTGTGCAATTGTTTTTGTCGTTGGCATTGTGTTGATGAAGCGGCCCGGACCGACCTTACGCATACGCTTACACGAGACTGGTTCCGCAACAAACATATGGCTTGTACCATATATGCGGCTAGCGGGTCTTTGTCTCTCTCTCAATAGACGGCTTGGCATTTTCAATGGAGGGCCTGAAAGGGATATAAAACAGACAATTTGTTGATCGGTGTTGTGGTTTGTAACACCCCGATTTTCACTAGCCGGTTTTTCTGAAAAAGGGGTGAAATAAAAATTTAGAAAAAAAACCCTTTTAACTTGGATTTCTCTGGGTTTTATCAAGACTCATTTGAACTTTTGGTGATTGATGTCGAGATCAGGTACCTCTCCTTGTCCCAACCCCTGAAATATTCTCTGAATATTTCTAATCACCTTTGATCCCGTTCATTAGGGTTTTCTTTATAAAACCTTAATGTCTTTTCTATAGAAAACAAAAACCGATATCTCGCCTCTCCAAAGAAACTCTCCCTTATCTTGCTTGGAAAATTCCGCCAAAAATTCCAGAGACACCTATCCTCATGTATGGCCCATATATGCATGAACATCGCCATGACCTATGCAACTTTTTCAGATTAAAGATATTACCAAATATGCCACTAGCGGGCCATTAAATCCAAAACCCTACATCCACTCCACCATAAATCTTGACCACCTGAGGAAGTGTTCCCTGTCCCATTGGAAGCCTCCCACAGAAATTTGGGATCATTTGGACCAACTTTTTCTTGCAGGACATCCATCGAACACCTTCTGCCATTTTCGAAACCCGAAAATGTTTACACATGAAACCTTCTCCAAATGGAGTGAAACTGGACCACATTGCTCACATACCAGTAGAACACCACCAGTAAAAATCCTAGCTCCATTGGGATAGAGGAAGTCCATTTTCAGCGCATCGAACACCTTGAGTGCATTCGAATTTTTCAAAACTTTGTACTGACATTCTGTCCCAATTTGAAACTGGACCACATTTGCTTGTTGTGTGTCGTTTGTAGCAGTAGTGCAACCCAGTGACGCGACCCGTTTTCCTTTTAGTGCCCTAAATCACCGGGAACGCGAACCATGTCGATCACGTTGCGCTCTGGACATGCCACTGTCGGCATGACCCTGTGCAAACTCCAACCCCTGCCCTTATCCCTTGCTGCAGTGCCACCACGTGCGCCGCTGTACATCCAGCACGGCAGCCCTATCCCTCTCCCCATCCTTATCCTCTCCCTGTGGTCGGAGGATGTGAGCCGTGACCTCACGGCGCCATCAATGGCCGCCACTGCTACGACCTAACTCTCCCCCTCCCCTGCCCTTAAAAGGACCCCCAGACCCTCCCTTCCGAAGGACAACTCACTCCCCTCCCTCCCAGACCGCCCTCTCTCCAGTTCCTCGAAGGAACGAGCTCGCATGAGCTCTACAAAGTTCCATGGCCGAAACCCTAGTTCATAGGTTGAGGGCCTCCCGCGGCTCCCCTCTCGTAGTTAGAAGCTCCTTTGGGGCGCGGTGGGTGGAGCACGTTCCATCCCCACCGTTGGAGTGGTCCTCGGCGCGCTCCACGGCCGGAGCCGTCGAGCTTCCGCCATGGCCTCCATGGCCGAGCTGGCCAAGCTCGAGGAAGCGCGTGGAGGGCGCCCTAGCCCCCGGTTCCGCCCCTGCTGGGAGCGGTGGGGCTCGGCGGGCCCATCCTGGCCGCCGGCGTCCGCCCTCGGCCGCCCGGCTGCCGGCGCGATGGCCTCCTGAGCGACCTGCGTACGCACTGGATGTACGTATGTGTGTTCGTGTGTTGGAGGCAAGGAAGAAGAAAGGAGAGAAGAAAAAAAAAGAAAAAAAAGAAGAGAGAGGCCGACAGGTGGGTCCTGGTCCCACCTGTCAGGTTAAGTGGAGGCGCCTTCCTGTGGATGCGCTTCCCTGAGCAGAAGACGTCTTCCGGAGAAGTGCGCGACCAGCCCGGCCCAAATCTGAAATCAGCCCGTTCCGTTTTTTTTGCCGAGTGAGCAGCAAATAGCTATCCGTCGCCCGACCATATCTTTTGAACCGTAACTCCGTTTGAGGTGATTCAAATTTGTAAATTCATATTTTGAGAAGCTCTGTCCAGTAGTATATGTGTTACATTTTTGTAAAATACTTGTATGCATGCATAGGTATATTCCGTGGTACCGGCAAACCAAGACCCTAACCCGTGACGTGTCCGTGACCCTCCAAGCCAAACGGTGTCAATCTTCGGAGGCAAGCTAACCACTTGCTATGACCAGTCCTGCAATGTGTTTGCCTATTTGATTACATATTGTCATGCCATGTTGCATTAAATTGTCGCATTGCTTTATAATTACTTATCTGCGCATCACCCCCCATTCCCGAGGCGATGGGCTGGAGGAACCGCCACAGTCAACGGAGTGGGGAACTATACAACTGTGCGCCTCGCACTTGCGTGGCTTTGTTTGCTTCTTCTTCGCCAAGGTGAGGAGCGGATGAATGTCGTCTTATGATCCTCGGAGTTGGGGGCATTTGCCAAAAGAGTTATTTGCTTCTTCTCCCTCCGTCAAACGTGGTTGGCATATGCCGCCTGGACTGCGACGCTTGGGACATTTGCTTTCCATTTGGTTCTTTTTGTCAAGATTGTTGACACCACGTCGAGGTAATCCTCGAGTCGAATGGATGCTTTCTTTCTTATGAGTGCTTTTTGGTTCATTTTGGAGACTACATGCCCTACCAACTTTGGTAGTTGATCTGTGATGGCGCTGGTTGGAGGTATCTCTGCCACAGTCACCCGATCGACGCCAACAAACTGTGCTAACTTTTGTATTGATCTGTGATGGCGCTGGTCGGAGGTATCTCCGCCATAGTCACCCGGTCAATACAAACAAACTATTGCTTGAAATATGATGTTGCTAATGTCTTGATGTTTGATGATATATATTATTATGATATTGTGATTGTTGTGTTGGGCTAATCTTCTGTTGTTTGGACTTGTTATGATGAAACTTGATTAAATGAAACACCCCTCCAAACATCGATAGGGTCAGTCCATAGTGCCACTAATCTGAACATCGAAAGCACTACCACTGTCACTCATATGGGTGGGCCTTAGCCTACGTATCCTATTGAGCCTCCTTTGATGCTACCATTTTGGCAAGTCTAGTCGGTTACCTTTGTGGTCGGGGCTAGTCTTGTGAAGGTTCCGGAGCTAAGCGTTGCTCATCTGTTGGGGGCATGCCGGATTCACTTCGTCATAAGACATAGAGTTGTGTCGGTAGCTATACAAGGAGTGTCTTAGTAGCGTGAACGGTCATGTACGTGTATCAGGTCGTCTTAAGGAAGAGTTCCTAAAGCACCGGCTATATGGTGCACCTAGATGGGTGGAAACTGCAACCTCTCGAGAGTGTCAAATCTGGATGTCTAGCCTCGTTCCAAGGTTATGGAACAATAGTTCAGTGTCGGTCACACTATTGTCTTTGTTAAGTCAGGATGTTAAACATAAGTTCTGTTTGAAAGAAAGATGAACAACCTGATTTCACTAAAAGAACAATAAGATGATGCAGGGAATGTTACTTGAGCTGTGGATGGTTACCGTGTTTAGGGATGACGGTGTTATCGTTGGGAGCCTAGAGTTAGGCATGAGCCAACATCTACCGTGCGTGCCCAGAGTGGAAAGATGAGGCCAGTGGGCCTAGCAGTGATCACAGGTGCTGTTGTGTATTATTTGGTACCACTTGGTACACTCGTTTACTCGTCACAGGTAAGCCCTTTGTATGATTGCTGGTACACGATCCAACCCCACCTGGCTTGGACTCTGTACTGGTGATACCCCCATTGCTTGCTTATGACATGTTTGGTTGTCAATGCCATGCTACTTTTATGTCATGAATCTAGAGTACACCTTGCCATGTTGTAGGAGTTTATTTCCAGTATATATCTTGCTGTATGATTGTTGGATTGTTTGTAGTGAGTGGCGATTCTTGCTGAGTGTATATAAATGTACTCACGGGTCTTGTGTTTGTGGCCAGATGTTGGCGAGGATTCATCTTCCACCTTTGCGAGGAGATGGAGCAAGAGCGTGCTAGGATCAGTAGCCCAGCTAGATACCTGTGGAGTGGAGCCGCTCCAAGCCGTTGCCTCATTTATGTCTTCCGCTGCCAGTTAAAACTCTGAGTTGACCCATGCTTGGCTTGATATTTTGTAATGACTCGATGGCCTTGTAAACCTTTTGTAGCACTTTGTGCCTGATTGTGTAATGATTTCCGCTATGTTGCATTGTCGTAACGTGCGGCCAAATATCTTGGGCTGGCGCACGGGGCGACCGCCTCTCTGAAAATATGTGCCAGAGCGGGGTGCCACATGGTTGCAGGTTCGTAGGTAAGAAACGGTTCTTTCGCGAAAGCCCCAAGCCATGTAAAATATGCAAAAGATAAAGTAGAAGCGTCTAACTTTATTTTGCAGGGGCATGTGATATGGTCGTGGTAAGTTTTAAATTGTTCAAACTGACAACATGGAGGTGCCGTGGAACTGGTGCAGTGCCGGAGCGCTCAATGGAGATCAAGGCGTGAGGACCATATCACATTGCATTACATTTGATGTTATTGTGTGCATCTTATATTGTTTATATATTAGATATACGGCGGTAGCAATATAGGATGATCCCTCAAATTAATTCCAATAGTGTTCTCCCTTTTAGCGTGCACCACCAAGAAAGTTCTCCGTTATAAGCAGGCCGTGACGATCGGGTGCTAATCTCGGCGTTCGCATATGGTGGGTGTAAGCCACGTTGCACTGCAATTACGCTAAAGGTTAAATTGGCGAGCCTAGCATGTATAGACATGGCCTCGGAACACAAGTGACCGAAAGGTTAAGCATGAGTCACATGGATGATGTGATTGACATGGTGATGTCTACCTTTGAAGCTATATTATCAGTCGTGACGATCGGGGGTGTATAGTGGACTAGGATCGTGTAATCGCTTAAACGAAGTGAGGGATGTTCGTTTAAGTGGGAGTTCGTGTAGTTTATTAAAAACATGAACCCAGATTATGAACTTAGTCTTATGTTTTTGCAAATTCCATTGTAGATGTCTCGCCCCACCTTCAACCTAGGCCAGTTCCTTGAGAAAGAAAAGCTTAAGACCAATGGGTCGAACTTCATGTCCTGGTTCCGCACCCTGAGGATTCTCCTTACCCCCCACAAGATGGCCTATGTTCTAGAGGCCACACTAGGTGATAAGCCAGCAGTTACCGCCTCTGACGATGAGAAGAATGTCTATCAATCCAAGGCGGATGATTCCTCCTTTGTCCAGAGTGGCATGCTCTATGCCATGGAGGCTGACCTGCAGAAGCGCTTTGAGAAGATGAGTGCTTATGAGATAATCACTGATCTCAAGGCTGTTTTTGCACCACAAGCCAAGGCCGAGAGGTATGAAGCTTCAGAGCTATTCTTCTTGGCAAAGATGGAAGAGCATAGCAGTGTGAGCGAGCACGTGTTCAAAATGTCTGGCTACGTTCAACGCCTGAACGCTCTGGAATGCAAGATTCCAGACGAGCTGTCAATTGATAGGGTGCCCCCTAGCTGCAAGGGTTTTGTCATGAACTACAACATGCAAGGGATGTCGAAATCCCTGCTGAAGTACTCGTGATGCTCAAAACTGCTGAGGTGGAGATCAAGAAGGAGCACGCGGTGTTGATGGTCAACAAGATCATGGATTTCCAGAAATCTGGCGCCAAGGGAAAAAAGAATGGGAAGCCAAAGAAGAATGGTAAAACTGTTGCCAACTCCAAGGCAACCAAACCTGGTGTTGAATGCTTCTACTGCAAAGGCGACGGTCACTGGAAGCGCAATTGCACCAAGTACCTAGAGGACAAGAAGGCCGGCAAGATTGCCGGAAAAGAGAAAGGTATATTTGATATACATGTTATAGATATTTACCTAACTAGCGCCAGGAGTAACACCTGGGTATTTGATACCGGTTTTGTTGCTCACATTTGTAACTCACAGGAGGAGTTGTGGAATAAATGGCGGCTGGCAAAGGACAAGGTGACCATGCGTGTTGGCAACAGCTGCAAAGTTGATGTGGTGGCTGTCGGTGCTCTCCCTGTTCATCTACCATCAGGATTAGTTTTAGTTTTGAATAAATGTTATTTTGTACCGGCATTGAGTATGAACATTATAAGTGGGTCTTGCTTGTTACAAGAGGATTATTCATTTAAGTCAGTATCAAATGGTTGTGCTATTTCTATGAATAATATCTTTTATGGTCATGCACCGGAGCGCAATGGTTTATTCTTTTTGGATCTCGATAGTAGTACTCACGTCCATAACATAGATGCCAAAACATTTAAGCTTAGTGATGATAATACCATGTATATGTGGCATTGCCGTCTGGGTCATATTGGAGTTAAGCGCATGAAGAAGCTCCATTCTGATGGACTTTTAGAGTCACTAGATTTTGAATCTCTTGACACATGCAAACCATGTCTGATGGGCAAAATGACCAAGACCCCGTTCTCCGGTGTTATGGAGCGGGCGTCGGACTTATTAGGGATCATACATACAGATGTATGTGGACCAATGAGCGTTTCGACACGCAATGGATATCGTTACTTCGTAACTTTCACCGATGATTTAAGTAGATATGGGTATACTTACTTAATGAAACACAAGTCTGAAACATTTGAAAATTTCAGAGTGAAGTTGAAAATCAGCTTAACAAGAAAATCAAGTACCTTCGATCGGATCGAGGTGGCGAGTATTTGGGTTTCGAGTTTGGCACACATCTAAAGGCTTGTGGTATCGTACCACAATTAACGCCGGCTAGAACACCACAACGCATGGTGTGTCTGAGCGGCGTAATTGCACTTTATTGGATAGTGTGCGGTCTATGATGTCTGTTACCGACTTGCCCGTATTCATTTTGGGGTTATGCGTTAGAAACAGCCGCATTCATTTTAAATAGGGCACCATCCAAATCTGTGGAGACGACACCATATGAGATTTGGCATGGCAAGAAACCCAAGTTGTCGTTTCTAAAGGTTTGGGGTTGTGAGGCTTACGTTAAGAAACTACAGCCTGATAAACTCGAGCCGAAAGCGGAGAAATGCGTTTTCGTAGGATATCCAAAAGAGACTATTGGATACACCTTCTACAACAAAGCCGAAGGCAAAACGTTTGTCGCTAAGAACGGTACCTTTCTCGAGAAGCAGTTTCTCGCCAAAGGAGTTAGTGGGAGGAAAATAGAGCTCGACGAGATAGTTGACCCTGAACTCGAAATACCGAGTGGCGCAATGGAAGATGTTCCGGAAACATCCTCCACAGATGGAGTGGGAGCAAATGTCGATGATTCTATTTTACTTCGTAGGTCTACAAGACTACGTGCCACTCCTGAATGGTATGGTAATCTTGTTAACATAGTCATGTTAATTGAACAAGACGAAACTACGAACTACAAAGAGGCAATGGAAGGACCCGAGTCCGAGAAATGGCTTGAAGCCATGAAATCCGAAATAGGATCCATGTATGACAACAAAGTATGGACTTTGGTGGAGATTCCCGAAGGGCGCAAGGCCGTAGAGAATAAATGGATCTTTAAGAAAAAGACAGACGCTGATGGTAATGTGACCGTCTATAAAGCTCGACTTGTCGTAAAGGGTTTCCGACAAATTCAAGGAGTTGACTACGATGAAACTTTTTCACCCGTAGCGATGCTTAAGTCTATTCGGATTTTGCTAGCAATTGCTGCATATTTCGATTATGAGATATGGCAGATGGATGTGAAAACCGCGTTCCTAAATGGCAACATTGATGAAGAGTTGTATATGGTACAACCGGAAGGTTTTGTTGATCCAAAGGATGCTGGTAAGGTATGCAAGCTTCAGCGTTCCATTTATGGACTGAAGCAAGCATCTCGGAGCTGGAATCTTCGCTTTGATGAAGTGATCAAAGGTTTTGGATTTGTCCAAAATGAGGAAGAGACCTGCATTTACAAGAAAATGAGTGGGAGCTCAATTGCATTCCTAGTACTATATGTGGATGATATATTACTAATTGGGGATGATGTGAATCTTCTGAATAGTGTGAAAGAATATTTAAACATTAAATTTTCAATGAAGGACCTAGGAGAAGTTGCTTACGTATTGGGCATTAAAATCTATAGAGATAGATCAAAACGCATACTAGCGTTAAGTCAGAGTACTTACCTAGATAAGATTCTGAAGAGGTTCAGAATGGATCAGGCAAAGAAGGGGTTCTTGCCTGTGGTGAAAGGTAAACCATTGAGTATGACTCAGTGTCCAGTATCGGCACATGATAAAGAAGTGATGGCTAACGTCCCCTATGCTTCAGCCATAGGATCCATCATGTATGCCATGCTGAGTACTCGACCCGATGTGGCACTGGCTCTTAGCCTGACGAGCCGGTTCCAAAGTAACCCTGGTAAAGAACATTGGACGACTGTTAAGAGCATCCTCAAGTATCTTAAGACGACCAAGGACATGTGTCTTGTCTATGAAGGATGTGAAGAAGAACTTGGCATAACAGGTTACGTTGATGCAAGTTTCTGCACAGATCCAGATGACTCAAAATCTCAGACTGGTTATGTGTTTATGGTGAACGGAGGCGCTGTGAGCTGGAGAAGTGGGAAGCAACCCATAGTAGCCCAATCTACAATGGAATCGGAGTACATCACTCTACTGCCAAACATATACTCCGACGCTTTCATGTGATAAGGCAGTATATCAAGGAAGGCGATATGAAGATTTACAAAGTACATACGGATCTGAATGTGGCAGATCCATTGATGAAGGCTCTTCCACGAGACAAGCATAACAAACACCAAGGTGTTGTAGGTGTTAGGTTTTTACCAGACCTAAACTAGATTAAGTTGTACTCTAGTGCAAGTGGGAGACTGAATGAGATATGCCCTAGAGGCAATTAATAAAGATGTTTTATTAGTCATATCTCGATTGTTCATAATATATTTTATACCATGCTATAACTGTATTAAGGGGAAACATTGATACACGTGTGATATATAAACAAACCAGGTCCCTAGTAGCCTCTACTAGTCTATTGAGATCAACAGATGATCAAGGTTTCCTGATCATGGACATTTGTGTCAATTGATAATAGAGTCACATCGTTAGATGAATGATGTGATGGACACACACCCAATGTATGTATCGCAATGTGATCTAGTCATAATATTCAGCATTTCGATAACATGAGAACGTAGTATCCAAACCTTTGACCGTGAGATGATATTTAATCACTATCTCTGGAGGTTGCCTTGATTGCATCAACCGTCACACCATAGCAGGGTGGTCATAAAGGTGTCTCTCGGGTTTCCAAAGGAATAGATTGAGGCGTATGCATCGAGAGCGGGATTTGCCAATCCACATGACGGATAGATACTCTGGGCCCACTCGGTGAGATTACATCAATTAAGCTTGCAAGCATGTGACTAGGTCACGGGGATGTTATATCACGGGAACGAGTAAATGTGTTTGTCGGTAACGAGATCGAGCTAGGTATGGAGATACCGGAGATCATATCTCGGACAAACTAAGTATCGCATGGCAAAGGGAATGCTACTCGACGTTTAAGGTTCAAGCGACAAAGTTAATCGTGGAACGCACAGGTGCCATCATGGGTTTCCCGATCCCGTTGATTGGTCATTGATCGGAGAAGAGTCTCGATCATGTCTGGAGTGATCCTGAACCGTAGGGTGGCACACTTAAGGTTAGACGACGTTTAGTTTTGATTTGACACCAAAGGAAAAATAGAGAAGAGAACCGGAATCATTCCGGAACCTATCCGATGGAGATCGGAGGGCTACAAAAGGTGTTTCGGAGCAAGGAGAAATTAAATAATATGTATTTAATATTAATTAAAGTAATTAATTATTAAATTTATTTTTATTTTCATTTTTAAAGGCAGCCCAACCTTAATGGGCCTCACCCGGAAGAGGAAGGCCCATGGGGGGGAACCGCCCCCTTAAGGAGGCGCATGGAGGGAGGTGGCCGGGTGGGCCACATGGGGCCCACCCAGGCCGGCGCACCATGGGGGTGCAGGCTGGTGTCACTAGTAGGAAACTGCCTTTATGTGGATTCACTATCTGTGGCGCACCAAACTTCCCATGCGCCACAAAAAAACTTCAGTGGCGCACCATGCCTAGTGCGCCATAGATACTGTGGCGCATAGGCACAGAAATGCGCCACAGAAATAAGGTGGGTCCCGCCTCCACAAAAATATGGTGATATTTTTGTGGCGCATTGTGCTAGATGCGCCACAGAAAGCACCGGCACAATGCGCCACAAAAATTTGGTGGGCCCCATCCAATGATTTGCATCGGTGCTTGTTCTGTGGCGCACGCGTCTGGATGCACCACTGAAAATAACATTTCTGTGGCGCATCCCCACATGTGCGCCACAGAAACATATGTGTGTTCTTTATTTTTTTAAATTTAACCAAAAACTATTTCTGTGGCGCATGCCACCATGGATGCGCCACAGAAATATTTGGTCTACTAACAATTAATTGTGTGTACATTCTTTTTTTACAAAATTTGTGTTTGTTCTTTCTTTAAATATAACAAAAAAATTAAAATTTAACCAAATGTGTGTGTGTTTTGTACATTTTTTTAAAATGTGTGTGTGTTCTTTCTTTAAATATAACCAATTTTTTTTAAAATTTAACCAAATGTGTTTGTGTTTTGTACATTCTTTTTTTTTTAAATGTGTGTGTTCTTTCTTTAAATATAACCAATTGTGTGTACATTCTTTTTTTAAAATGTGTGTGTCGAAGAAGACTTTTTTTGTGTATTAATTTGTACATGTGTGTGTGTGTGTGAGACAAGCATATATATATATGATGAATAAAATATTGGCCTAATAACAATTGTGTGTATATTCGTCTTTTCTTTAAAATGTGTGTATGTTCTTTCTTTCAATATAACCAAAAATGTATTTTTTTAAAGAATAACAAATGTGTTTGTGTTCTTTATTTAAATTTAACCAAAAAAATTTAAAAGAAAAAAAAAAGTGGGACAGCCAGGATTCGAACCTGGCTGCCCAAGTACAAGGTTCTGAAGCAAACCACTAGAGTATGTGTGTGTTGTTGTCATAATACAGCACCACATTTTTTTAAACTTTCAGGCCAACGAATTCTGTGGCGCATCCCCACAGAATTCGAGAATTCTGTGGCGCACCCCTACCGCGGATGCGCCACAGAAATATTTTGCCCCTATTACAGGTGGGCCCGCCCCGCCCGACTCTTTCTTCCCCAAAATTCCCAAATCGCGCCCGCGCCCGCGCTCTCTGTTTCTTCTCTGCAACCACCGCCACCGGAACGCTACCGCGCCCGCCGCCGCCTAGCCCACGCGCTCGGACGAACTCCTCCTCTGCTAGTGCTCGGACGAACGCCCGCGCCCGTCGACGACCTCGGCCGCGACGCCTCGACGCCTCGACGCTGCAGGTACTGCTCCTCTCCCTTTACCTCCGCTGCGACGGCACCCTTTACCTCCGCTGCCTCTCCCTCTCCTCCTCCCCTGCGGCTGAGCGACCTCGCCGTCCACCGTAGCACGTACTCGCCGTCCATGCATGTAACGTGTTCGACGAAATTCCCCAAGGCCAAGGCCGCGCCCACGGCTCGGACGAACTCCTCCTCTGCTAGTGCTGCTGCTTCGTCTCTAGGCTAGCGTCGGAGTGGAGGTCGTAGCAGTAGTAGGCCGTCATGCTTGGCGGCGATGATGAGTTGTTCCTCGGTGGATTTTCCATGCTGCCATACAAGCCGAGGTGCAATGCTTTAGCAGATAGGCTACCATGTTGGTTTTAGTTCCGGCGAGTTCCTTGATAGATTCCTGGGAGGCAAAGGCTGTAACTGTTTGTACAAGCAAGCACACACTTGTGTCATGAGTTAGAAGATAACTAAATTGCATTATGGAATGCATTATGTTTTAGCACCAAATCGAAAGCAAAATATTACTTGTGTCATGATTTGTTAGTCTTCTTGTGTAGTTGAACATCTAGTGAAAGCACCAAATCGAAAACAAAATATTACTGGTTTTTCTAAATTGCATTATGGAATGCATTATGTTTTAGGAGTTAGAATGAAACGAATAATGGTTCTCTCCGGTTTTTTAAATTGCATTATGGAATGCATTATGTTTTAGGCATTACTTGCCTTAGTTTACTTGTATGAGCCATGCTAATCAATGAGTAGATATATACATTCTTCCCTGTATGAACCATTTTTAATTAACTAATGCATTATTTTGCCGTATGTAGGAAATTTAGAAGAACCTCCGCGTGATTTCAAGTGAGAAGTGGTGGCCATGATGTGGATGTGGATGTGGATGTGGATGTGGATGTGGATGTGGATGTGGATGTGTATGTGTATGTGTATGTTTGTTGCCGGTCGGAGATGCCGACCGGAGATGTGGATATGTGTTGATGGGATGTTGCCGGCCGGAGATGTCGGCAACATGATTTGTGAAATGTCTGCAGGTACCTATGAGGCCCTTGAGTTTGCCGGAACGTCGATTAACTTCCGTTCCGGCAAATTCGGGTACTCCATATGTCCCTTTTTTAGCAAAGGTCATGCCGAATTTTTTCGTGAATTTTGGCATGACTTTGCTAAAAATAGGACATATGATTTGTGAAATGTCTGCAGGTACCCATGAGGCCCTTGAGTTTGCCGGAACGTCGATTAACTTCCGTTCCGGCAAATTCGGGTACTCCATATGTCCCTTTTTTAGCAAAGGTCATGCCGAATTTTTTCGTGAATTTTGGCATGACTTTGCTAAAAAATGGACATATGGGGTATTGCGACTAATGCATGGGCCGGGGTATCTTAGTACTAATTAAGTGATTTTTCTTATATTTGTTGTACTAACTTTTTGCCTCTTTTTAATGCAGTGCAAACATGTCGGAAGCCGGCCCTTCTAAGCACATGAGCGTCGAAGAAGAAGCTAGACATGCCAACAAGTCGTTCTGGCAGATGTCCCAGAGATGGAGAGATGGAGGAGGTGGAGGCCGCCGATGCCGACAATGAGCAAGAGGACCGGGAGGAGGACGCCGAAACCACAGATGGAGCTGCTAGTGGCGGTCATGAGGATGACACCACCACCGATGGTGGCGACCACACGGATGGTGCTACCGGTAGCAACCCGACCGCTAAGAAGCGGAAGAAGCCAAGGAGGGATCGGACACCGCAATCGCTCGACAACGTCACAGACGTGTTCACCAAGGTCACGCAAGTGGCCTACCAGTGGAGCCGGAAAAGCTTGCCAAAGGGTACAGCATGCAACTAGGGTGCATCGTCCGGGAAAGCATGTCGATCAACACGAAGGACCTCAGAAGCAAGGGCAATGAGGCTTTGGTCGAAAACCTCCTCATGAAGCTTCACCAACGATACACGTTCCCGCTTCCGTTCAACAAAAAGGTGGACAGTTTAGCCATCACGAAGATGAGCACCGCCTTGAGCAGCTGGAAATTCCGGGTGAAGAAGAAGATCAATAAGGGTGACAGCTGGGAGAAGATAAGTGCCAAAGACCCGACGCTCGACAAAGAAGAGTTCGAGATATTCAAGGAGTCCTTAAAGTCTGAGGAGGCTAAAAAATGGACCAAGTGGGGGAAGGATATGCGGGACCTGAACATAGGTAACCACCGTTTGGGAAGCGGCGGTTACCGAGGAAAACAGCCCGTTTGGGACAAGGAGGATGCCATTGTTGCAAAACTGGGAAAAGAGAACCTGTGGCACAAAATCACGGACGAGCAAGTGAGGAACTTTGTCCGGTCCCGCTACTATCTGAACCCGGCGGGGAATTCGTTACCGACGATGAAGATGTGAAGAAATTCGAGAAATTGCTGGTAAGGAATTTAATTTCCGCGGATATCTCAAAGTCCATTGCGTTGATCTAATTAGATAACGAAGCCATATTTCTACATGGGTTCACCTTAATTTCCTTTGTCTGCAGGAGGAGGAGTTGAAGGCTGACGCTGAGGATGGCCCGTCGTCCCAGGGGTCGACGGAGCCATGGGACACGACTTTCAACAGGGCGACGAACACTTTCAAGGAAAGGGACAAGTCGAAGCCGCCGACGTCAGCTGGCCGTGTGTCCGGCTTTGGTACGAGCATGAAGTTCCTACAGTACTACTCATCTGACCCGGAGAAGAGAAAGGAGAGGAGGAGGACGACGAGGGCGGATAAAGCCGAGGTGGTGGAGCTAAGGAAGAAGGTGGAGTCACTAGAGCAGGGAAAAGTGGACTCAACACGGTTGACAAGTTAGTGGTGGAGAAGCTCCGGGCATTCTTACCCCCTGGGTTGATGGAGGGGTTAGCTTCTTGGAATGCCGGAGGTCGACAGGGGCCGATACACGTGCCCAGCTTCAGCGGCAGCAACTCAACCATGAACCAGGACGTGTCGCCGGACCTGGTGACCCCAACGCCACGGTGCAGCCGCGGTCCATTTTGTCGCACCGACCCTCCTGCGAAAGATACCGAGGCGCCACCACCCGAGCGGCCGGAGGAGAATGTTAGGCCGGCCGCCGGCACCGGCGCCCTTGTCTCGACATTAGCCGAGCTCAACGCCATCGACAAGGTAACTAATTAATTACTTAGTCCGCGTCATCTTCTATAACTCTGCCTTTTATGACTGCCACCTCATGATGCCCAACATTTGTTCACAAAAGGACACGCCTTGCATACTCCTGCATAGGATGGTACCCGACGGCGAGTTGAAGGAAGTTGCTGAGGGCATGCTCATACAACCAATGTGCCGTGATATGCACAACACTAGAATGAGCGAGGCCGTGATGAGGGTCAAGGTGACTGAGGTAGTGCCATCAACCCCCCCATGCAACCTCCGGGAGCCGAGGAGCACATGCTCCTTGGAAATTGCCCCAAGTGGGTCTGGAATGGCCGAAGACCCAAATTCGTCTTGGGGGGCCGGGGGTTCTTCAGGGGTTAAGGCGCCGCTCCACCGGCGCCACCTCTAAACTCCGGCCCCCGATCGTTCGGCCCTCGAAGCCGCCACGAAAACCTGTTGGAAGGAACCGGCGCCACAAGCAGCAGTCGCCACCACCCGGAAGGAACCGCCGGTCGTTGCCACCACCAGCCGCCACCAAAGACTGTTGGGAATGTCTGTACCGCAACAGCCGTCCGAAGCCAAAGACGTTGCACCTCAACTTGATGGCAACGACGATGATGATGATAATATCGACGTCAATGGCTTCCTCAACACGGGCGCGAGCAAAGATTTGTACATGCCTGCTATGGATGAGGAACCCTTCCGCGCTCACGGTGATCAACCTGGTCGTCGCACTACATGCCAGCGCCTGAGTTTTTCTCAAAACACGCCTCCGGAAGCCGGCGATCAAGCTCCAGACAAACCGGGTAACATTTTCAGCCCTCGCACACTGCAACAGACGGTTTGCGCGGGGTTCACTGCACCCCCACCATCCCCAGAGATGAAGATCAAGAAGCCTAGAAGAGAAGTAGGCAAGGCACCTCTACGAGCCAGCCAGCTCCTAAGGTTATCCGGGGTCATGAAGACATGATATCACCCCGAGTTCATGAAGCTGGTAAACCGATACTGCCTCCGGAGCTGCTCTGCCTCACAGAAGGACCCATGCACTCTTTGCATCAAGCTATATTGACGGTAGAGGGCCTGCTTCTTAAAGACAAGAATCCAAATTACCCGGTGTTCACGGTCCAGGTGCCAAAGAACGTGGACTTCGTTACTGAAGCCCCCGCCGATCTGTTCTTCATAGCGTTCGAGGACGTCTTCAACCTGTTTCACTCTAGACGGCTGGACTATAACTTGGTCCGCCTATACGCGATCAATATGGCGAGGAAGATCCAGAGAGATGATACCCCGTACGTCACGGTAGTGGATCCCTACTACATGCGTGACAGTCAGCTGGTGGAAGGATCAAGGACACGGACCATGGCCACGGAGTACCTCCAGAGGTTCATGCTGAACAACAAGAGGAAGAACAACCTTCTTCTACCTTTCTTTCCGAGTAAGTACACATCCGCTCGCCGCCGTCGTATCTTATGCTTTCTTATAGATTTCTTCCGTTGTTGATCCTTTCCACTGCATTTCTTCCGACCAGGGACAAGTACTGCATACTCATCGTCCTAAGCCCGAGGTGGTCCATTGCCACTTATTTTGACTCGGGGAGTTCGAGCAAGAAGAAAGACTACACCAGAATAAAGGGTGTTCTCGATGAGGCTCTCGAGGGCTACGCCCAAAAGGGAGGCCACTTCGAAAAAGGACAGACGAAGGGGGAATGTCTCACGAATGACAACAAACACCGGTTCAGGCATGGGACCCAGTTCGATTGCATGAAGCAGAAGCATGGCAGCGTGAAGGATGCCTTCTACGTCCTCCATCACATGAAAGGGTTTGTCCGGGATGCACTGAAAACAAAGTTGCCATCTAGTCTCCGAGAATGGACCAAATTTGCGGGGGAAATCACCGATGATAAGCTTAGAGAAGACTTCCATCTCATCCAGATGGAGTTGTCGCAAATCATCTACGACGATGTTGTGACATCAGGGGGGCCTTCAACAAAGCCAATGGTAGGATAAATCATGCATACTCGCAACAAGTGCTTCTTTATTTTCTTTACTATAGACTTATCATACTCAATCTATTTATATTATTAACCAATATATATACCTATATTGACACTGCACAAATATTGACATGGTTACAAATATGAACACTAATACATGGTTGTATCCATCTCCAGGGTTGTGTCAGAGGGATATCGAAGAACACCTAGCTCTGCAGAATGACAGCAGGACGTGGACGACGAAAGACGGCTACAAACCGTTCCCGGCGCCGCTCAAGAAGAAGACTCCATGATCATGCTCCTGCTCTTGCTCACCATCATCGCGGCTGTTCTCTATTTGATCATAGTTTAGGCGGTGACAACTTCATTTGTACTATGACTTATGTGACATGAGATGAACTTTTGTACAATTAATTTGGCATTTGTCACTATATGTATGTATCTTGGGCTCTAAGTGATGTGATGATATAGTATAATGTGTCTGTTTTAATACCGTGTCAAAATATATTACTGTTTCTATTATTTTCTATATAAATACTCTAATATACCTGTATTATTGTCAAATACAACAAATAATCGATAATACAGCAAATAATTTAGTGGCGCACGGTAAATAATTTTGTGGCGCACCATATTCTGTAGCGCACGAACAAAGTGCGCCACAGATAAATTATTGTCAAATACAGCAAATAATCGAAAATATTTCTGTGGCGCATGGAAAAACGTTTAGTGGCGCACTCTTTTCTGTGGCGCACGGAAGGCCGTGCGCCACAGAAATATTTCTGTGGCGCATGCTGGAGGTGCGCCACAGAATTGTCTACTTTCTGTGGCGCATGGGCGGGTGCGCCACAGAAATAATATTTTTGTGGCGAGGATTCTGTGGCGCACCCACCATGCGCCACAGAAACCTTTTTTGGTGCGCCACAGAATGGCATTCTCCTACTAGTATGTGGGGTTTAGTCCCACACCGCCCGACCACTGAGGGTGGCAGCTCTCCTCCTGCTTTATATTGGGGTGCCCCTCCTCCCTTCAAGGGAAACCCAATTATCTCCCTCTCACCTAATACGTGGTTCCGATTTTGGAGCTGCGCACGGGTAGAGGTTTTCTCCACCATACGCACACCGCCGTACCGTCGGATCTTCGGTTCAAGTCTTCAAGCTTCCGCTACTTCGCTGGAGCGGAGTTCGGGAGTCGTCGTCGACACCGTATGTGTGTAGAGCTACGAGGTGCCGCCAGTTGTGGCACTTGCCGCCGGTACGACTACACGACCTTGAGGTCGGCGCCGACATCTTCATCGCCAACGTTCTCACGAACGTAACGCTTTCGGTCTTCAAGGGTATGAACACCGATTCCCTCCGTTACTTTATATCTACATAGTAATAGATCTTGGCTTTATTGGTTATCGTTGTTAGGATTTTTTTTTGTTTTCTGCTATGATCCCCAACAGTTGGCTTTGTCCGCTGGCTCCGCAGACGCGGCTTCCCCCTGGGCTGTAGATGGACCTGGAATTGGGCCAAGGCCTAGCCCAGTTGGCATCATGACCACGTGTCCCGCCCCTGGGGAACATATGTCGGTGGGCCAGGCCTCCGAAGTGTCGCCCCAGTCCCCAAACGGCCGCAGGCAAGGCCCAAGGTCTAGGACGACACAGAGAGGAGGATCCCTTTCCTCCTCCCTCTCCCGATGTGGCGGCGGCGTCGAGCGTTGGATCTGGGTGCAGCCCCATCGCCGCCAGTGGACTCCGACCCGCCGGCGATACTTGGCCGAGAAGCTCGCAGTCGCACCCGCCCCTGTGGGCACGGCCCTCCGCCACCGCTGGGCGATGGGAATTTGGATCCCCGGCCGCCTGGGGAAAACACAGACCGGCGGCGTGCACGCCCAGAGCCTCCGAGCTCCATGGCGGCAGAGATGTAGTCGCCCAAGGTAGGGCGGTGTCCCTCCCTCTCCTTTGGAGAAGATGCAGCTGAGACCCCTCCGAGCCCGAATCGCATCCGTCGTCGTCGCTGAGGCCCTCCGGCTCCAGCGCCCAGAACCGGCCCTTGTCGCCGCCGCCGCTCAGGGAAGGCCGCGAGCACAACCCTCCTAGCGAGCCTCTGTCGGCAGCGCGCGGTGTGCGCCCGTTGTCACCAACCGCGTCGCGAGAGCTCATGGCTCTGGCTCAAGTTTGGTAGCTATCCTGTTTTTCTAGTCAAGCTGCGGCACCGCAAGTGGAGCCCGGCCATGATCATGTCGGCGATCATGATGACGGCGGACGTGATGGACAAGTCGTGGAGGCCGCTGATGGCGTGGCGGACCTGGGCGCCGTGGTGACCGCGATGCCGTTCACATGGAGGCAGGGCCATCAACGTGGCGCGCACGCTGGATCCTGGTCTGGTACGTTTGAATCGAAGTTCTTTTGCAGTTTGTTCTTCTTGGTGAAGAGGTAGGTTGCGAGCGGCTTTGTCCCAGCGTTGATGTACTGGATGCTTTCTTCAATCTTTTCGAACTGACACAAACAGTTGGGTACTAGGTTTAATTTTGAATAATATGGTCAGGCAATATCAAGGCCGAGGAGTTACTGTCACAACATCTGTTTCTTGTCATGGATTCATGGACTCACTTGTGGTTCAGAACTTTAGATCAGATGTTCAGATCATAAAAGCCTGCTCATGGAAAATATGGGGATTTCTAATTAATAAGCCTAGCTGGTTAGTTGTACTCATGATGGTGGATGTTTTTTACTTACTAACACTTCTCAAATTTCTAGGGCAAAATCAACGGCGAATTCATGATCCAAAGACAAAAGGGGAGAAGATGGCGGGCTTGATTCATGTTGCACATGTCAATGCTTCAAGTGGGTCTAACTTGAATACTTGATAGACAAATAGACCCGGTCTCGTACGACTTTCTTCTTGAATTCTTTGGCGAAGGCCTCATCGTCGCGGTTTTGGAGGGAGTGGATGATCGAATGCTCCACATCGTGACTCCTTACACAACGATTTATCCACCTTCCTCTTCTTCCTACACTCCCTAACCCAAAGGGAGGCGATGCCTTCGTGGAGTGGGGTGAGGTGTTGATGGCGGATGCGCACATGTACAAGGTGGCCTGGCTGAAGGGGGTGGGCAGAGGGGCAGTGGCGGCGCGCCTAAGCACGGAATGCACTAAAGCTGGCTGGTTTCTGCGATATACCAACGAGAACTTGCTTTGTGCGTTCCATGGTGAAGATTTTTCTCTCCCGTTGCAGCGCACGGGCATGTTTGTTAGTTATTATATATATACGAAAAGCACAATACAAAAGAATTAAAAGAAATTACCACAAAAAAGCAAAACATCATGCCATTGATCATGTGGACCCTCATTAAATTAATATAAAGCATAACCGTTAGATTTATGTAATTTTCTTGAGTTTTTTTTTACGAAACACAGTACAGACGCAGATTCTCACATACACTCACCCATATGAACGCACGCACACCCTACCCCTATGAGCACCTCCGAGAGACTGAGACGGCGGTCAGGTCTTGAAATTGACGAAGTCACCACACGCGACTCGCTATCGACGGGAACGTCGCCTCCCACTTAAGAATAATCCGCCTTTAATGAAAACACCAGTGTCAAATCCGGGTTTGAACTCTGCCGAGATATGGGTACAACCACCGCTAACTATCCAACCACAGGTTGGTTATCAATTTTGTTGAGTTCTATCCGGTGGATGTGTCATGTAAACACGGAAACCAAGTCCATGTCACGTACCACTAAAAAAAAGAATCCATGTCACGTACCACTCAAAAAAAAAATCACGATGTGCAAGTAAGATATTCGTGAATCATAGTTTACCATCACTTAGGTTAACACGCCTTAAATCATATTTTGAGGGTTCATTATCCAAAAGCCGCATATGCTTTTGCTGTTTGCACATGTATAACACGCCTTAAATCATAGAGGCGCGAGCTAGCTTTCCAAACAAAATAAAATCGGCAACGCTCACGAACGAACCCGCCCCCAAATCCCCAATTCCTAGGCCACCGAAAACGTCACTGTACGCTCTCCGATTGCTCAATCATCTCCAGCAAAAGGCAGATCTCGCCAGCTAATTCGGTTCCGCGTTCGATTCTCTCCCGCCATGTGGTTCGACAAGGAAGCGAGCTCCTCGTCCTCCGGGCTCGACGCGGCGGCGCTGCTGCCGCGGCACAGCGGAAGCGGCAAAGCGCGCTTGTCGTCGCAGCCCAAGACCTTCGCCAACGTCTTCATCTCGGTGGTCGGGTCGGGCGTGCTGGGCCTCCCCTACACCTTCTCCCGCACGGGCTGGGCGGCGGGCTCGGTCCTGCTCCTTGCCGTCGCCGCGCTCACCTACCACTGCATGATGCTGCTCGTCGCCTGCCGCCGCCGCCTCGCCCACGAGCACCCCAAGATCGCCTCCTTCGGGGACCTCGGCGACGCCGTGTACGGCGCGGCGGGCCGCCACACCGTCGACGCTATGCTCGTGCTCAGCCAGGCCAGCTTCTGCGTCGGCTACCTCATCTTCATCGCCAACACCATGGTGCACCTCTGCCCCATCGGGGACTCCTCCGCGTCCTCCCCGCTCCTCACGGCGAAGGCGCTCTTCATCTGGGCCATGCTGCCGTTCCAGCTGGGGCTCAACTCCATCAAGACGCTCACGCTCCTGGCCCCGCTCAGCATCTTCGCCGACGCCGTGGATCTCGGCGCCATGGGCATCGTCCTCGGCCAGGACGTGTCCACATGGCTCACAGAGAAGCCACCCGTGTTCGCCTTCGGCGGCCCCGCCGAGATCCTCTACGGCCTCGGCGTCGCCGTCTACGCATTCGAAGGCATCGGCATGGTGCTGCCGCTGGAGGCGGAGGGCGCGGAGAAGCACAAGTTCGGCGGCACGCTGGGTCTGTCCATGGCGTTCATCACCGTCATGTACGGGCTGTTCGGCGCCATGGGGTACCTGGCATTCGGCGAGTCCACGCGGGACACCATCACCACCAACCTCGGCGCCGGGTGGCTGTCAGTCACCGTGCAGCTCGGCCTCTGCATCAACCTCTTCTTCGCCATGCCCGCGATGATGAACCCCGTCTATGAGGTCGCCGAGCGCCTGCTCTACGGGAAGCGCTACGCCTGGTGGCTCCGGTGGATCCTCGTCGTCTTCGTCGGGCTCATGGCGATGCTCGTGCCCAACTTCGCCGACTTCCTCTCGCTCGTCGGCAGCAGCGTATGCGTCCTGCTCGGCTTCGTGCTGCCTGCCGTGTTCCACCTCAAGGTGCTGGGCGCCGAGATCGGGTGGCCTGGGCTTGTCAGCGACGTGGCTATCATCGTCGCTGGGCTCACGCTCTCCTTATCCGGGACATGCACGTCGCTCGCGCAAATGTTCTCCGGTTCTCCCAGCGCGTAAGCATCTACAAGGTCATTCGGAATGCTCGCTCGAGTGTACATTGAATGAAGCAGAGAGACACGGCCAGTTCAGCTACCGTGTTGAGTTTGGCACGGATAATAATATGATTGCATTTTGAATTTTTGATACTTGCAAACAAGGCATCTCAAGGGGCAAATGGCATAGGTCCTCCTCATGGTATCCATTAGCAAATATGGATGACTGTACAAGAGTTTTTATGTAACTGTGCAAGACATTCTAAGAAGGTTGGTGCATAATCAAGGGAATTTGCCTAGTTCTGAAAGGATGTATTGCCAACTGGGTGTCATTTAGTGAAACGGACCTTGGCCGTTTCCCTCCTCGTATACAGTGGAGAGGGCGATTTTGTGAGCGAATCCCGGTCGATCCACCTCGCCCGCCGCGGATCCGCGCGTTCCTCCTCCTCCGTCGGCTGCTCCAGCAGCGGGAGGGTGGGGAAGGCCGGATCCCGGCGTGTACATAGCGTAGGGTCTAGTAGGGGTGCTACCGGCGGCGTTGTGGAGGCGGCGGCGTCGTCGGTGTGGAGTTTGGTGGCGGTGCTCGTCCTCTTCGGCGGTGGCGCTCTCAAGAGCTTCACGGTGGAGCGCCTGCCTTCCCCGTGCTCGTGGCTCGTCGGAACCACGCTGCGCGGCTTTCCCCCGCCGGATCTGCATAGGCGGCGGATCCGGGTGTTGATACTCAAGGAGAAGATGGTATCTCGAAGCTTCGCGGCGGCGCCGGCGTTCCAGGGTGCAGGATCTTCGGATCCGCTGTCCGGCGACTTCCCGGCTGCAGGGGGCTTGCTCCAATCCAAGGCATCAAGGGAGCAGCAGCAGCGGCGCGCCACCGGCTCGTCTTGCTCGTCGTCGACGTCGGGATCCAGAGGGACCCGTGTGTAGTTTCCTTCTTTTTCTGGATCTTTCTGTAAGAATGGAGCTTCAATACTATCTTCCTTTTCCGCAAAAAAAAAAAAAAAAACTGGGTGTCATTTAGTGAGGTCATTCGGCCTCGGCCTGGTCCCATGTGGATGTACGAGTTTCGACAGCTTTCCCTGTGTGGTACTTATCGTTTCGACTTTGGAAGTTGGATTGGCTCAGACATCAACGTCTTTGTTACTACCAAAATGAACACCTTTTTGTTGGAGTATTTTTTGTTCGAGGGAATAGCATTTTTGCATGAGAGTGTTTCGGTGGGCGCAAATTCTATTTCGTGGCTGACCACAAAGGGTTCTTCTGGCGTGATCACTTCGCATGCCGCGCGATCTACATCATGCGTTCAGGGGGCGCATTGCTGCGATGGAGCACACGAGCTACCCGTTTACTTCTCCAGTTGCCCCTATGGTGTGTGACCTCTGTTTCACCCCCCCTCTCTCCCCCTTGCCCTCCACCGTCTCCCCCACTGTAGCCACTCTCCTCCCCATCGCCGGCAGCTATGGTGGCCAGCGGTGAGGGGGAGAGGGATCCGGTTTCTTCTTCTCTTTTTCGTCCAAATAATATGGATACTGGGTTTTCTTCCCCTCTTCCTCTCCCTATTCCTTCTTTCTATGGTCGGGACTTCAGTCGGTGCAGCGGTGTCTAGATCTTTTAGTGCCCTACAATCTTGTATCACTTGGAGTAATCAAATTAAACATAGAGACAAATGTGTCGCAAAAGAGTCTTATTCTTGAAATCAAATGAAGTCTCTCCAACTTCAACACTAAAAGAGGGGTGTCTCAAGGGGACCGCCTCTCGCCTTTTGTTTCATTTTGTTGTTGAGGCCCTCTTGGCCATGCTTTTGTCAGCATGTGCCCCCGAGCTATATATCCAGGGAGTGGTATCACACTTAATTCCGGGGGAATTATGCATCTCCAATATGCGAACGATACCCTAATCCTCATCCAAAACGAGCTAGAGATTGTGAATCTGAAGTTTCTGCTGCTTTGTTTTGAAGACATGTCGGGGCTAATGATCAACTTTCACAAAAGTGAAGTGATAGTAATGGGCCAGCCGACGAATGTTCAGCGTAGGGTCGCAAACATGTTGAACAGCAAACTAAGCTAGTCTACGATAAGAAGTTTAAGCTGGAATAGTGGAACTATTTAGTTGGTAAGCTTGCACCAAGGTGGACCCGTGGCAGGAAATGTTTCTTTGTTCAAGGGGAAGGTTGATTATGTCCAACTCATGCCTAGCTAGCCTTCCCACGTATGTGATAGGTTTCTTCCTTCTCCATGATGGCGACCATGCTAAATTCTACACTCATCACTATCGTTTCTATTGGGAAGGATCAAGACCAAAGCGCAAGTAACATCTCGTCAACTGGCCGGCGGTGTGCTGGCCTAAAGAGTGTGGCGGTCTTGTCATTATCAATACGAAAAGAATGAACATTGTCCTGATGCTTAAATGGGTTGGAAGTTATATCAGGGCGAGGAATCAATTTGGGCTAGGATCATCATAGAGAAATATAGCCACGTAGATGATATCTTCTCGGGAACTGAACAAGAGGGGTGATGGCAACAATGTTATTTGTGTGCCATCTCGTTGGGACGAAAAGCACAGAGTGATGCAGCGAGTGGCTCTTCCCCCGCAGAGATGACTCGGGGTTTATTATTAAACACTGGGATCTTCCAAGTTTCCTTCTTCCTCTTCAGGCAATGCCTACAAAATGAGAAGAAATTGTTTTGTATACCCCAACTCAACCGTGGTGGTTGCCAAACAACACGGTTTATTAGTACGAAATGAAAACTAAATGTAAAAACTAATGCACTAGTGCTAGAAACAGATGTTATCGTGGGAGATAATATGTAAATTGTAAATCTAAATGCTGGAGATATTTTTGTATTTTCGGATTATTTAATAACTAAACATGTAAAATTCAGGGCATCAATGTAAAAGGTGTTTCTTATAGTAAAAAGAGGACGGGTGTTCATGGATTCACTTGACCTCTCGGTCGTAAACATGGTGGCACGAGTATAGCCCTTATGGACAAGATGAATTTAGTGCAACTTTTTATAGTATATGTATGATTAGCATACTCAGAATTAAGTGGAGACACATCTCTCTAATACTCTCCCAATCAAGTTGGTTGTTTGCATGCTAAGAATTAAGTGGCGACACTATTACGTGATGGCACCGAGTATTGCATTAAAAACGATGACATGATGTTGGATGATCACATATGTTTACTTGAACTAACAAGCGCCACTTTTTCTGTCACTAGGCGGACATAACGACATCGCATCCCATTATCCCTATTGAGGTAAACACGGGAAGGTAAAAATCATAGTAGGTCCAAAATTTTCTATCACTATCCAGTTTCTATTACCAGTCTAATCCATCTAATGCACACGTTCTCTGTATCACGCGCTATCATACTAGTTTGATCAGAACATGTGTGCAAGAACTGGGTAGTAATATATATCTACAAAATGGATCATAGCACATACAAAAATTGCATCTCACTACTCATCTCATATCAAAATATCCACCATAGCATAATAAACATATGACCATAACTATGTAGGGTGATATCCCACAAGTATAGGGGATCGTGTGTAGCCTTTTCGATAAGTAAGAGTGTCGAGCCCAACGAGGAGCTAAAGGTAGGATAAGTATTATCTCAAGTTCTATCAACCACTGATACAACTCTACGCACACTAAATATTTGCTCTAACTAGGAAATAAAATTAGAGTAGCAATACGAGTATGAGAGATAGTTTTGCAGGATAATAAATAACAGGAAAGTAAAGTTAGTTGCTGCAGCAATAAAATATACTAAGTAACACTAAACTAACAGAACCATGAGTGTGGAGAAGTGGTGGAAAGCGTGATGGATTTGTACAAGATTAACTAGTGAGGATACTTGGTTCATTGTCTTCGATGCAGTTTTCCATGTAGGAGAGGCTAAATATATATGCACTCAACTATTTGTGATTACACATGCTATATGATTGGATTGTTAGCAAACATCCGTAACTACTAACAATGCATTAAGTTTTTCCCAACCATAGCCTTAAGTTAATGGTCCTCTTACTCCCATACGTGTAACATTCCGGTTCGCGTTCTCAGGTTTCTGTCGCTCCGGCAGAACCACCCCCTTCCTATACACATACTACAAACTCTATGATGTTGATCCATGCGCGCATAAATATAATGGACACCAAAGGACTGTACCATATCAACATACAACTATAATGAACCAAAGACATTCAACCATTCAGTCTAAGAACAAAGAAACTATACAAACATGACATAGATCAAAGGATTATAACTTATAGCATCAAACACCATGTTCACATAGGACGGTACAGAGGTGTGTGGGAGGATGAACCACTGTATACAAGGAGGAGTTGGTGATGGAGATGGCGGTGAATACGGTGAAGGGGGCAGCGAGGAACGCAGGACGGTGACGGCGCCGGCGGTGGCGCGGGGAACTCCTCCCGCGCCGCCGGCATCAAGGGGAAGCACCGCCCCTTAGTCCCCTTTCTTCATGGCTTCTTGGGAGCCCTCCCCCATGGAGATGGGATCCATGGGGGAGGCAAAAACGTGGCTGGTGGCTGCAATTCGTGGGTGGAAGGTGTTCTCCACGAGGTAGGTTTCCTCCCTTTATATAGACTCTCGGATTTCCGTCATCCCATGTAGGGTTTCGGTAAATCGGGCTTATCTCGGCCGTCCGGACTCGGATTGGGCCGCATTTTATGTCCAGATCCATTAGGAGAAAATTCACTGCAACTTTCGCGAGTAGACCTTTTCCGTTTGACGTCGTCTTCTGTCCGGTACGTGACAATCTTCAAAAAGAGTTTTCAGACAGATTTCAGGAAAGTCCCAATTCGACTCCAACGGGGTTTCCTCTTGTATTTTTGATAATTCCTACACATCAAAAAGTAAAACAAGAACATTGTGCACTTTTGCAACTATTAATAGGTTAGTGTAAATAAATCATAAACTTAATATAAAAAAAATTGTCAAAAGCATAAAAGTAGCATAAAACCATCAAAAATTATAGATACGTTTTGGACGTATCAACATCCCCAAGCTTAGTTCCTACTCGTTCTCGAGTAGGTAAAATGATAACAAAATAATTTTTGATGCTGAATACTATGATCAGGTCTTTAACAATTGCATGACAAATGATGTATAGATAATAAAACTTAGCAATCATGTTAACTAATGAAAAGATATCAGCGAACTATGCGTTGCAACGGCGAGAGAGAAATTTTGCGTGGCAGAGACGCACAATCGCTTCCTCAAGATTTTTCTTATTCCACGTGTAAACATTCCAGGCATATAAAGAAACAGTCACATAATAATACTTTTTTCTAGAACCACATAATAATACCTCAAAAGCAATAAGTTTCGACTTTGTTTAACTAAAATTTAGCTCAATAAATACTACAATTAATTTACGTGGAAGAACTCAGAAGTCATCGCTTTTTGTTCAAATGTCTCTGCAGCTATCTATCTACCGGATGCACATGCACGTTGTCCCCCGGACATCCATCCATCTATCCAAGAGAAGCTACACTCCGATTGATGGCACCGCAGCCCCGTCACAACCTGACCTGCGGGTGCCACCTGATCAGTATGACCACATTGGTAGAGATATAAGATATTGTCTCAGCGCGACGTACCTAGACGTCCGTAGTAACTTGACATCTCTGGACGGCTCATTGCTGAGATGCGGGTCATCCCTGTGTGCAAGTGTAGTATGATCTCTTTCTCTTCCAAGGGTGAGCCATGCTGGTGCACGTGCTTCTCCACCCTGCAGTCTTGGTCTGGCCATATTGTCGCCACACTCCCACAACCGAGACAACATCGGTATAGGAAAAGGAAAGATGATATCCTCCTGCCATGGAGCTCAGCACATCTTGGTGCTCGTAGATGAGAGAGGAAGACGTAGAGGTTGCTGCTGGAAACTGGAGAGAGTGTGTTACTGTTTGCCATCATGAAAATCATATCTACGATGAGCGAGAGAACCAGAAATTGGTATTAAAAGAACTGAGGATGGAGGCATCAATCGGGAGCACATCGGGCCTCGGCGTCCACACCGGGAGCGCGAGAGGCTTTGTCTAGCTCCCCTTCTGCGTTTGCTGCTCGCGGCCTTGCGACCCAGGCGTCCAGAGAGCGGCAGTGTGTTGGCCTCGTCGAGCTCTCATGCGGCGTCCGCCGCTCGGCTTGAGGACGGAGCCTATATCGGCAAGCAAGGCCTCGTTTCTCTGCTATTACGGCCGCTTGCGCACAATCACCAGATCACCTACGCATATTTCGGCAAGAGCGGGCGTCCGGTGCATGCCGGCCAGCGATTGGGGGAATCACGTAGGTACGGGATATGGAGGATAGGCGGAGCCAAGAAAGGGCAAAACGGGGAGGAGAGGGACGGCGGGCGGGGCGTACGTCCTTGCCGTGGAGAAGCGGCGGTCACTGTTTGGCATGGCGTGAGTCGCCGACGACGAATAATAATGATCCGCTGCGCCAGTTCACACCTGACCAGGCATTGGTCGCGATCTCCGGTTCCCCATCCCGCGGCGCCCCTCCGAGCTCCCACCGGCCCTCGATTCGGACGCGGCTAGGCCTGGGCGGCGGCGTGCTGGCGGCAGGCCGGCGTCCGGCGGCATTGGAGGATCTGGGCATCGAGGCGAAGGAGGCGGCGGTGCGCGAGGTGGCGGAATCCAAAGTAGCGGAAGTAGAAACCAAATTGGTGTATTAATTCAAACGTTTTTCTGACTTACGGATGGCATAGTGGGCAAACATTTGTGTACTATGCCATCTGTAAGAAGTACTTTTGTGACCTATAAGCAGGTTCTTTTATGATATTTCCATTAAGTAGACGCTCGCGCGGCTCAGTATTTACTAGAAACATGTGTGTTCAGGGTCGAGAAAGGACATGATAGACATTCAGACTCGATTGACGCCACACCCCAGTACTTTGGCCGCATAATGCAAGTCGCTTCTAACTTAAGGATAAGTGCCACTTGTTTGGCAAAGGTTGAGGTAGCGAGCTGTGCTCGCTGTGCTTGTAAAAAGCCCTCAAGGGTTAGTGATGTATGAAATTCAAAAGACTGAGCAACTCAATGATAGTTGAGGCGAAACGACGAACCCTTTAATGTCAAGGACGCCGGCTTTATTTCATAATCACGTAATTTGTTACAGGGTGTGACAAAGACGATGCAGACCCTTTAATGCGAGTTTTCTGTTCCTCGCAGGCCATGCATACTTGATACTCGTCGCACTTGGTTGCGAATTGATACTCCTGATGGAGTGGGGTTGAAATCCTGATTGGTTCATGTTTGAGTCGCTAAGAGCGACTCGGGTCAAGGATGATAGATCCGATGTGTTTTTCATGTCAAAGTAAGGGGCAAATCCTTTGGAAGATTAGTCGCACTGGGTTGCGACTTATGCTGGTTCGCGTCTGTGCTGTAGGGTCTCACAATAACTGGACCTCTTTGACTGGGGTTGTTGACTGAGATTGGATCTATGCATATGCGCCATCTCTTGTCTTCTTTTTGTATCAAAGCGATTTCTGAAGCATTATCTTCATGATTCGCGACTGCTTGGTTGGAATTCACCATCTGGAGAGTGCATCCTGCTGTCCGCCCATGTGGTGTCCCCAATGCGACTCGTTTTGGGCTGCGAAGGCTCATCGGTGGCCTGTGACCGTGTGAGGAGTTGGCAATGCAAGCTTCTTCTGCGATTATTGAGCCTGCTTCCTCTCATTCTAGTGCCCTTTGTCTGTCTCCATGCACCGTGATCATGCCGTTTGGTCCTGGTATTTTTAACTGCAGGTAGACGTAGCAGGGCGGGCAGTGAATTTGACATAGGCTTCTCTTCCGAAGAGCGCATGGTATGGGCTTTTGACAGCTACAACCTTGAAGTTTAGGAGTTCTGTGCAGAAGTTTCGCTCAGTCCCAAAGCTGACTTCGAGGGTTATTTTTCCTATAGGTCGAGTAAGTACTCCTGGAATTATGCCTTGGATATCCTTCCTGGTTGGCTGTAGCCGCCACTCGGGTATGTTCATTCGACGGAGCGTGTCCTGGTATAGGATGTTTACTTTTTCCTCCTCCATCCATGAAGACTTTGTTTAGCCTGTATCCCGCGACTTGCGGTGCAACTACAAGGGCCAACTGTCCTGGATCTTTTACTTCTGGGGGATGATCGTCGCGACTCCAAATGACCGATCGCTCCGTCCAGCGACGGCATCTTTCCAGCGTTGGGATTTGGTCACATCTCTGGTTGCTGTCCACTTGTCTTCTTTTGTCCACTGTTTGGACCTCCACGGTATGAAATTGCCCTATATTTCTTCTAAATGAAGTGTCGGGTTTTTGGTGGGAGCTCGCCTTGTCCTTATGCTGCATTGATCCACTGTGAGTCGCGACTGATGAATCACTTTCTTTCCACCGCCTGTAGTAATGGCACTGCGCCTTCGTGTGGCTCGCGGGTCTCCCATCTCTTCTGCGGTGTAAGTCGCAGGGACTGTCAAAGATCCCTTCGGCGCTATTGGGAAGTGATTCCTTGTCTCTTATTTGCTCCCTCAGTTGACACTTACGGTGTTCAGTTTGTGTTGCTTGCACCGTTTCCTTTGGGATTTGTGATAAGCCGCCTACCATCTTATCTGTCTTTGCATACTTATTAGCTGTTACCAAAAGTTGGTCGAAACTATCGATCTTATGTCCAGCGCGACTTAATTTGTGCACCAGCGGCTCAAATCTACAATTCTTCCTTATGACTTGTACTGCAGATTGCACTGTTATATTTTTGGCGGAGCCAAGGATTTCTGCGACTCTTTTTATCCAATCGTTGCTTGATTCATCCTCCTTCTGGACGCATTGCCTGAGGTTTTTCATGTCTTCCGTTTGAAATCTTTTGATGAACTTATCCTTCAGGTCTTCCCATGTGTTTATTGACCTTGGCGGCAACTTTAGCAGCCAATCCCTGGCTTCTCCCTGTATTACCAAGTGAAAATACTTTGCGCGTACCTCCTGAGTTACATCAATTCCTGTCATGTTTATTTCATAATCCTCTATCCATAAGGCGGGGTCTTGGTCGTTATGGTAGGTGGTGACTCGCTGCGACTCACCAAAGTTCGGAGGGAAACGAGTGAGCCGTATTTCCTCCCCAAAGCATGCTGGCCCTTTCAATAATGAATAGGAGCTTACTAGTGCTGAATCTTCATCTGATTCAGTTTCAAACTGGGTTGGTTGAGTCGCCTCGAGCGTTTGTGGCTTATCATCTGCGTTATTTTCTTTGCGTGGTGATATTTGCAGACCTGCTAGCTGGTTGACTACTTCTTCCACGCCGCATCTTTCCCCGCCCCATGACTCCTCGTGTTGCGGCTAGTTGGGCGTGATTCCATACATGTTTGCTTGCTGTAAGACAGCAGTTTGTAGTAGATCAATCACATGGCGAGCTTCCTTATCAGCTCGCGTATCTTCGACCGGTGCTATTCTTGACAATATCCCGATCGCGGCGTGCACATTGCTCCCCGGATTGTTGTGGAACTTTTGCTTCATCTCTCGCCCCCCTTTGTCCGTCTTGGTCCAAATCGGCTGCTGCTGTCGTGGTGGGATCACGGCAGATGCCATAGGTATGGCTAAGATGGGGCCGAATGGTCGTTGGGGGAATCTGGGGAGGCTTTATGCACTCAAGAAGTGCACACGCAAGAACACGCAAGAACACGAACGAAGAACCAAGAAAACAAGAACACAAAGCACACCACGATGTACCCTGCTTCGGGGCCCTCTTGTGGAGGTAACACCCCTACTGCAGCATTATCCTACTCAGTGTATAGCTCAAAGTGACAAGTACAAGCTGCTCCTCGAGCTGTATGATGCTACAATGGTGAGAACTCGAGGTAAAAGATGGAGCTAGACGGGAGGAAGAAGGCACTCCGAGCTGAATCCGAGGTGTTTCCGGGGTGTTCCGAGCTTTCTCTCTCTCTTTCTTTCTTTCTTGATCAACTAGTTCCAGCGCGGGGGGGGGGGGGGGGATCCCTCTAGCAGGAGGGGGTGAAGCCCATTATATAGGCCAGCCGGGTTACCATTGTGCCCCTCGCTGAAGACTGTTGCCATGCCTCTGCAACGGTCACCACCGTACCACCGTACCTCGGTCAGGGACAAGACGTGGCTTGCCCATCTCCTGTAGCCTAACGGCAGAACTAGTATGTCCCCTCTGACAGAGACAGGACGTGGCCTGGCAGAGCTACCTCGTAGCCTTTTCCCAGATCCCGCGTGGTCAGCGGTCAGAGACGTGCAGGCCCGCCGAACCCGGGGCACGCCTCTGCCAGGCTCCTTGACAGACGCTCCCGTGTCAGGCGCTCTTGTACCCGGCTGGAAGTGACAGGAGCATTGACTCCTGCCCGACCTACAGCCCATCACCTCGGTTAGCTCGGCACGGATGTGACGGGCTCCGTACCTCGGGTCTTGCGCTTAATATCTTTTACCAGGTCGGATCTTACTTCCTCCCCACAGCCTCTCCTGCTCTCACAACACAAACCACTGCACTGAGGTAGTTAGGTCGGCTGAACATAGCTCGGACAGTGAACCTCGGCCCTGGCCAACAGTATACGTCGGACCCCTCTGGGCCAAGATAGGTCGGCCTGTATTCTCCAGGTCAAGATGAAGCTCGGACATTCCCAGGCCCAAACAGGTCGGCCCTTTCCGTACCTCGGCACACCTTCGAACTCCACTTTATGCCAAGCCTTGACCCTACCCGGGGATACTCCCCCGACATTAGTCCCCGAAGCTGGTGCGGTCCTACGACCTCGGATGGAGGGCCGTAGCAGGTTCAAAACAAGCAAGGCACCACCTCTAAAACCGACCTCAAACATAGTTCCGCCGAGGTACTCCCCACATACCACCATCTAATCCGAGGTAGATATGCAAACTGAACTCTCCGAGCTATCTGACTCAGCACAATCTTGCCTCAAGATTTTCCGAGGCACGTGGCGAAGAATCTCTGCCCGGGCTTCGGAATCCGGACCTCTGAAAGACAGGTCCTGACCACACGCCGCCCTCGTCAGCCGGACCCACCGAACAGCGCACCTGCGCACTCAAGTACTTGACCAACTTGACCGCCCCCGACCCCTCGATTTTCGCGCTGACCAGCGCAGGAAATCCGGGGTGGGCGGTTGCCACTCTGCGGCCCACGATGTGGCCGATCGTGCGGCCACCAACCGTGTAACCGTGCGCCCACCCGCACACGATCCCGCGCCTTCCCGATAACCGCGCGGTAGTGGCGCAGTTAATGCGTGCAGTTACCGCACGCGGCTATAAATAGGGCCCCACGGGTAACTTCACCATCTTCTTCCTCCATCGCCCATTGCTCCGCGCCCACTGCACCGTGCCATCTGTCTCCATCGCCGTCGTCGAGCACTCGCCGCTGCAACCTCGCCGTCTCGAAGAATCTCGCCGGAAACGCGCACCGCGCCTTGCGCCGCCACTCCATCGTCGATCTTTCCCCGATCCTCAAGTACCTCACCGGTGAGTTCCTTATCTCCCCTCCGTTGCCATAGCCATGAACAGGTTCATCCTTCGATGAACTCGAGGATCTGGATGAATATGATGAACTTGAGGAACCCGATGCTCTCTCTTTGCACTCTCTTAGCCATTTTTAGATCTCCTCTAGACTTGTACCAGATGCATCCGTAGCACTGCCCTTTCAGTTTTGCCCCTGGATGAACTTGACTTTATTTCCCTTTTTGCTCATCGGTAGATCTTTGCTAGCATCTCGCCATGGTAGAAACATGTTTCCCGCCTAGAACTCTTTAGCTCGGCTGTTTTGACTGATCCGAGGTATTTTACCCCGGCTATCCTGAACTGTCCGAGGTACTTACCCCGGTGGAACCTTGAACTGTCCGAGGTACTTACCCCGGTTGAACCTCCCTTTTCTGCAGGAAAGTGCCAACATGTCGGCAATTGCCAGCGAGAGAGGTGGATGGATGGCTCGGACGTCACCGACGACGATATTAAATGGCTCAAAGAAACTCATCGAATCCCATCCGAACTGCTGTATCGTCTTCACACTGGGGACGGCGAACCGATCGCCAACCCCGGCGAGAGAGTGGTGTTTGTCTCTCACATCGAGCGCGGATTCGGACTTCCGGCCAGCAAGTTCTTTCGAGAATTTCTGAAGTTCTTCGGCTTGCAGCCGCACCACCTCCTAGCTAACTCCATACTACAGCTGTCGTGCTACGCAGCTTTCTCTGAAGGATATCTCGGCCTCTGGCCGAGCGTTGAGGGCTGGGCCAAGTACTTCCAGCTGAAGAAACAAAGCATCCCCAACAAGGAGGTCATGAACAAGGATATGACTGCCTGTGGTGCGGCAGCTATCTCACCCCGGCTGGGCTCCGAGTTCCCACGGATCAAAGGCCTGGAGAGCTGCAAGAAGTGGAATCGATCCTTTTTCTATGTGAGGAACCCCGATACTGTCGACCTCATCAACCTCCCGGACTTCCAGCTCGGCCCTCCCACTGCACAACTCAATTGGGATTTCAACCCGGAGGACGCCTACGCCGAGGTTAAAGAGATCCATGAATACATGCTGGATCTCAAGAAAAGAGGGTGGGGTTCTGATGACATCCTCCGGACTTTTGTGGATCGAAGAGTCAGCCCCCTTCAACAACGAGCCCATAAGATCTGCCATATGGAAGGTCTACTCGATCCTACTCGGATCAGCAGCAAGGCGCTCTCCAAGGCCTCAGTTTGGCGCCGGGTCAAAGCCGTTGCCCAGACTGAGATGGACGAGGAGTGGACATGGGGCGTGGAGCCTCACAACAGAGAAAATCTTCCGGAGCAAGTGAGTACTTTACTAAATTTCCGAGCTTACGCTCCGGTCTTGCACACCTCGGTTGCTTCTTAACTCAATTCTTTTTTGCCACTCCTGCAGCGGTTCGCCCGGCAGCTGATCGAGGACGGCCCGGAGCCGTCGAACTGGGCTCCTGCCCGCCTCGCCCTGGAAGGTTCAGAGACTGAAGACCCGGACAACGAGGATCACCTTCCGATCCCTAAGGCCGTTCCGAGGTCCGCCCCAAAGACTGGCTCCTCCAACCCGGGTAAGAAACAAGTTCCCAGTTCCATCAGAGACTGGTCTGACGACGATGATGACGATGACGATTGCCAAATTCTGGAACCTGTCAACGTTATTCCCATTTCATATGCTCCTCCAACATATAAGAACTTTCATCCAGCGTCTGCAGCTTCCCGGAAGCGCCCAGGACCTGGTACCTCGGATGCCGAGGCTTCCAAGACCTCGGAGACTGCAGCGCCCAAAGCCAAGCGTGCCAAGAAGACCTCGGCGCGGCGCAAGAAACGAGGTCCCGTGGAGGAAGATGCGTAAGTGACCTTTGCCCCTCCTTACTTCTCACGCTGCTCCAAGGTTAAGCTTTTTACACTCTAACTTAATCTTTCTCTTTCGTCTAGCCCGGCTCGGCAGGTCAAACAGAGCCATAGCTCGATACACTCACCACTGCCTCCAGTGGTTGAAGCCCAGACAACCTAGGTCGAGGTTAACCTCGACAGCCCCGCCAGAGCCTCTCCTCCAGGACCGTCCATTGACCTCACCAGCCCGGAGAAGACCATCTCCTCCCCTACGCGCGTCTCCTCCGCCGAACTTCCGCCGCCGAGCTCTGACTCCGGCCTGGAGCACGCACCTCCCCGCCGAGATCAGACTCCTCCGCCTCCCCAGAAGGATGCGGAGACAGATCGCGCCAAGACTCCGGTTAAAGCCGTGCAGGAGCCTCGGCTGTCCCCCAAGTCTCAAGCTGCGCGCAACCAGCAGCAACAGCAGCAAAAGAAGAAACAACAACAACAACTGCAGAAGCAAAAGCTCCAGCAGCAGCAGAAAGATTCAGCTCAAAACGTTGAGCCCCCCAAACAGCCACAGCAAACTCCGATGCCGCCACCGTCATCAGGCCCCTTGACTGCGAGCACCCAACTGGTGCCGTATGTTCCTGCTTCTGCGCCGAGGTCCACCTTGACCAAGGCCGCGCCCTCGAGCTCTCAGGTTGCCACCTCCCGAGCTTTATTCGCTGCTACTACCCAGCCGGACATCAGCAGCTGGGAGGTCGGGCAACTCCGGACCAAGAGCGGGAACAGCCTAGGCTCGGAGAAGCACTATGACATGGACTGGAACTCGGCTGACACTGTCGAGGTCTCCTCCAACCCGAGCTCTGAGCATCAAGTTGGACCCAGCGCCGTGCTCCAATCTATCTATAACATGCAGACTGCAGTCCTTGATTGCAGCAAGAAGGCCTCGGTAAGTTTCTTTACACAGCTCTCTTTCTTCCTTTGAAATCAAATGACAAACATACACTATTCCCAGTCCCCGAGATTCGGGTTGAGCAATTGACACTCCACCGAGTTAAAATTGCTCGGCTTGAATCTCAAAAAACTTGTCATTTCTCCCATGCTGAGTCCCCGAGGCCAATGCCAAGTCCCCGGGACTCAATTGGGCCTCGGGTGCTAGAAATACCTCAGATTTATCCGAACTGATCTCTCTCTTTTTCAGGAATGCAACAATGCTCGGACAAAGGTCTTCAAGAACCTCCTGCTGGATCACAACAGGCTGAAGAAGTCTCACCGGACTCTTCTATCCGCTAAGGAGCAGAGCGACAAGGATTACGCCTCCAAGTTGAAGACAGCCGAGGATGAAATAGCTCGGCTGCAACAAGAGCTGAACCGGGCTAATGAAGCCAAGACTGCTGCGGAGGACGCTATGAAGGTTAAGGACCAGGCCGCCGAACAGCAGCAAAATCTTGCCAAGACCTTGGAGAGCCGTGCCACCTCGGCCGAAGCCGAACTTACCGCCCTCCGAGCTATCTCGAAAAGCTGGCTGTCCGAGCTCGCTCGGATTAATCACCAAATGGACAGTAAGTTCCTTCTCACGTTTTCCTTATTTTCTGCCGACCTACACCCCGTGCCACCGTATGCCTTATTTCAGCGACAGCCTTTTTGTCTTCTTCAGAGAACTTCGAGCACTCCAAGGAAACCCTCAGCGACAGCTGGGATATTCAGGACCACCTTGTCGCCCTTAATGCTCGGATCAGGCCGCTCCGAGCCATTGGAACTAAACTTGTTGATGCTGCCATCGAGGTCCACCGTGCCCTCTGGCCCAAGGTCAAGACCCCACTTGCATCGACGAGCTCGCCACGAAGCTGAAAGGAGCCGAGGCTAGACTTCGGGAGTGGAGATGCTCGTCAGCTCGGGCTGGAGCGGACAAGGCCCTGGTGTTCGTGCTGTCCTGGTATGAGATGTTGAGATCCACACTGTTACCTCCCTGCGCAGGGGCTCTCCTTGGAACTCCACCCCGGATGGCATTGCGAAACGCCAAGCAGCAGCCGACCGCTTTGCTAGTTACGCAAACACCCGGACCTTTGATGACGGGCGCCTCTACTCTGAGGACGAAGAGAGCTCGGACGAGGAAGCAGCGTCTGGTGAAGAAAGTTCTGAAGGCGAGGACATTGACTTTGAAGAGCCAGAGAGCTCCAAGGGCAAGGCCGGCAAAACAACCGAGGTGGCTGAAGGCTCTGATGATGACTTCAGCTTCGACGAACCTCCGAACTCCAAGGGCAAGTCCGGCAAAGCTGTAGCCACCGAGGTGATTTCCTCCGACGTGACGGACACCCCGGCAACACTCCCACAACCGAGGTTGCTTCCGCGACCGAGGTTGTTCCTGCGCCCGAGGTTGCTGCGCCCGAGGCTCCCTGCCACCACTTCGGCGACCGAGGTCTCTGGTTCCGAGGCCTGAATTTATCTTAAGCAAAACATTAAATCCCCGGTATGCCGGGTGCAGATGTAACAGACCTTAAGTAGTTTGCCTTGCTACCATTACTTTAACTTGCTATCCGAACCAAGCTTTTCTAAGAATTTATGCCGAACCCTTTTGGAACGAGTCCCCGAGTTCACTTTCGTGTTTACTATATCTGGCATTCTTTGCTCTTGTCTACCATTTAGGCGTTCGACAGTCGAGTCACAAGATTGTTGTTTATAGCATACAGTACTTAGCAAATCGAGTGTGTTTCAAAACATCCGACATAAACGAAAGGTAAAGACAGGGGTTAGTAAACGACACATGCCGAACTATATTTTTGGACCGAGTCCCCGAGTTCATTTTCATGTCTCCCACGTTTTTTCATCTTTGCTCTTGACTACCATTTTAGGCAGATGCCAGTCGAGTCACAAGATTAGTTACATAGCACACATTACTTGAAGTTTGAGACGAGGTTCAAAATAGTTCGGCATATGAACGAAACTGACAAACAGAAATAAAACACAAGCACAAGAGCGAGGCAGTCCCCGAGCTTCAACCTCGGAGTGCCGACATTTTATTAAGGATTAACCGAGGTACATACATTGCGCCTTTCATGAGTAGAAAGGTCGGAGTAGAGCTACGTTCCATGGTCGCCTGACCTCTGATCCGGGGTTGTCCAGCCCATCTTCCCTTGGTTCCTGCGCATCTATTAGATAGTAGAATCATTGAGCAGAGCTCGGGTCACAATGAACGGTCCCTCCCATGGAGGTGACAACTTGTGCCGACCTTTCTTGCGCTGCACCAACCTCAGCACCAAATCTCCCTCGTGAAACACACGAGGGTTGATACTCCGGCTATGATAACGTCGGAGACCTTGTTGGTATATTGCTGACCGAGATGAGGCCAACTCTCTGCTTCCTCAAGCAGATCTACTGCATCCTCCCGAGCCTCTTTTGCCTCGGCTTCAGTGTACATTGCCACTCTGGGCGCATCATATCGATGTCAGTGGGTAGCATAGCTTCTGCCCCATAGACCATAAAAAATGGCGTATAGCCAGTTGATCGATTTGGCGTGGTCCTTAGACCCCACAGTACTGCTGGTATCTCATCTATCCAACACCCCGGCGTTTTCAGCAGTGGTTCAATGAGCCGAGCCTTGATGCCGGCCAACACTAGAGCATTTGATCTTTCCACTTGTCCATTAGACTCCGGGTGTGCCACCGAGGCTATGTCCAGCCGGATTCCCTTGTTCATGCAAAACCGAGCAAATCTCCAACAGCAAAGTTGTGCCGTTGTCCGAGATAATGCTATGGGGGTAGCCATATCGCAGAATAATCTCCTTCAAGAAAGTCACTGCTGAATGACCATCCAACTTCCGGATTGGTTTCACCTCGATCCACTTGGTGAACTTGTCCACCATCACCATATGTGCGTCATGTTACCTCGGGCTGGTTTGAACTCTCCCACCATATCCAAACACCATACCGCAAACGGCCAAGTGATAGGAATTGTTTTGAGCGCCGAGGCTGGCATATGCGTTTGCTTGGCAAACCTTTGGCATCCTTCACATCTCCGGACTATGGCCTCTGCATCAGCAAGAGCAGTGGGCCAATAGAACCCATGCCTGAACACCTTGGCCACCAGAGCTCTTGTGCTGCAATGATGACCACACTCTCCTTGGTGGATCTCCAAAAGCATCTCCTTGCCTTCAGCTGGCTCGACACACCGTTGCAACACCTCGGTTACGCTTCTTTTATAGAGCTCCTTGTTGATGATGGTGTACGCCTTGGCCCTCCTTTGAATTCTCCTAGCCTCGGTTGTGTCACTTGGCAAGCTTCCCTCCGTTATGAACTTCATGATTTGCTCCGCCCACTCCGGCACTGGGTGCAAAGGAAAAAGTTCCTCGTCCACCTCCATTGGTTCGGCCACCATAATCTCCTCCATTATTTCCTCCACCATCCTGCGACCAGTCCCCGAGTCTTGATGAGCAGTCCCCGAGGTTCGGTGCGCAGTCCCCGAGCTCTGCCACGCAGTCCCCGGGTCCGACCAAACGCACCCGACGTCTACCTCCATTGGAACAGGTCCGGGCTCTTGCTCCGCCGGGATGAAAATAGATTCGGATTCAGGAGAAGGTTTGATTGAAGGAGTTCTCAAGTGATTCAGGGCTACCCCTGGTGGTACTGCCTCTTTCGATGAACCGAGCTTTGACAACACGTCGGCAGCATCATTTTCTGCCCGAGGTATATGCCTGTACTCACACCCTTCAAAGAACCCGGATATCTTTTGCACATGGAACCGATATAACGCCATGTTGGCATCCAGAGCATCCCAAGTTCCAGAAGATTGTTGCACCACCAGGTCGGAATCGCCGAAGCACTCTACACGCCGGATACCGATCTCCTTTGCCACCTTGAGGCCATGGATTAAGGCCTCATACTCCGCCACATTGTTTGATGCTGAGAAATGAATCTGCAGCACGTACTTCAGCTGATCTCGCTTTGGCGAGGTGAGGACTATTCCAGCCCCCAGCCCGATCTTTGTCTTGGACCCATCAAAATGCATTTTCCAATAATTATAGTCCGGCCTGGGTGGCTCATACTGCATCTCGGCCCAATCACAAAAGAAGTCCGGCAACGCCTGGGATTTAATTGCGTCTCTTCTCTCATAATGTGGTGCATATGGAGACACCTCAATCGCCCATTTGGCAACTCGGCCAGTTGCATCTTTGCACCCGATGATCTCCGAGATTGGAGCTTCGCACACCACCGTCATGGGATGCTCCTGGAAATAATGCTTCAACTTCTTGACCGCCAGGTAGACACCATACGTCATCTTCTGGTAGTGAGGGTAGTTCTGCTTCGAGGTAGAGATCACCTCGCTCAAGTAATACACCGGTCTCTGCACCGACCTGCCACCTTCTTCGCGCTCCACCACCACTGCCACACTTACAACTCGGTTTGTGGCCGCAATGTAAAGTAACATCGGCTCATTGTGCAATGGTGACGCCAACACCGGGGCAGTGGACAACATCTTTTTCAGCTCACCGAACGCCACGTCGGCCTGCGGGGTCCATGTAAACCCGGTACTTTTCTTCATGAGCTGGTACAAAGGTAAGGCTTTTTCTCCTAGCCGAGCTACAAATCGGCTCAACGAGGCTAGGCACCCTGTGAACTTCTGCACATCTTTCAAACACTTCGGTAACTTCATGCTCTCAATAGCTCGGATCTTGGCCGGGTTAACCTCGATACCTCGGCTAGACACCAGGAATCCGAGCAACTTTCCAGCCGGGACACCAAAGGTGCACTTGTCCGGGTTAAGCTTCAACCGATACTTTCTCAAATTCACAAATGTCTCCTCGAGATCCTCGAGGAGAGTACGTTTCTCCTTAGTTTTGATGACGATATCATCGACATACACTTGCACATTTTTGCCCATTGAGAGTGCAGGCATTTCTGCATACACCTCTGATAAGTTGCCCCGGCATTTCTCAGACCAAAACACATGACACGATAGCAATACGCCCCATACGGGGTAATAAAAGCAGTCTTTATTTGATCCTTTGGGTTCAGTGGTATCTGGTGAAAACCAGAGTACGCATCGATAAAAGACAACAGTTCACAACCAGCAGTGGAATCGATCACTTGATCAATCCGAGGTAATGGAAATGGATCTTTGGGCACGCCTTGTTGAGGTTAGTGAAGTCAATGCACATGCGCCACACCTTGACCACGGCTGGCTCGTCTTTCTTCTTTTCCACCAAGACCGGATTGGATATCCAGTCCGGATGCAGCACCTCCATAATGAACCCGGCTGCAAGCAACTTAGCCAGCTCGTCCAGCACCACTTGTCTCGGTCGTCTGAGAGACGACGGGTCGGTTGCCTCACCGGTTTCACCTCTGGCCTAACAAATAAAGAGTGCTCTGCCAACTCCCTCGGAACACCAGGCAGGTCCTTAGCCGACCATGCAAAGATATCCCGATTCTCACGGAGGAAGTGACAGAGCTCGCCTTCCTATTTCTCGCCCAGCCCGGTCCCAATGATGGCCATATGCTCTGGGTGCTCCGGGTCAATGGGGATCTTCTTGGTCTCCTTGGGCACCTCGAACGCCGCAGTTGAGTCCGGGCTCATCAGTCCGGACAGCCGAGCTGTGTTGACTGCGCCATTGCCACCACTTGATGCAGCTTCTTCTTCTCAGCTGCGATCACCAAAGACTCGGCCAGATTAGACCCCGCCGAGGCACACTGAATGGCTCGCTTGTAGTCACCCGAGATGGATATGATCCCATTAGGCCCTGGCATTTTCATCTTCAGGTATGCAACATGGGTGGAAATCATGAACTTGGCCAGAGCCGGCCTTCCAAGCAATGCATGGTATGCACTCTCCAAGTCCACCACCTCGAACTCGATACTCTCAACTCGGCAATTGTCCTTGGTTCCAAATGCTACATCCACCCATATCTTGCCCATGGGTGCACAGGAAACGCCAGGCACAATCCCATGAAAAGTACAACTGCTTGGCATCAACTGATTAGGCGATATGCCCAATTTCACCATTGTGTCTCGGTACATGATGTTGATGGCACTGCCATTGTCCACCAGAACTCGGGTGAACCTCACATTGTTGGTAGGCCCACACAACGTTGGATCTACCACCAGGGCATACTTTCCAGGGCTCGGCATGATCCGAGGTGTGTCTTTCTGCTCCAAGTGATCTCCTGCTCAGACCAGTTCATATAGGTCGGCACCACCGGCATTACTGCATTCACCTCCATGGCACGCCTCTGCACGCTCTTCTTGTCAGTTGGCTCGGTCACAAAGACCACATAGCTCGCATGAGCCTCTCTATAGTCATTTCCGGGGTATTCATACTGCTGACTTGGTCCGGCACCATTGTTGTTGTTACCTCGGACATTCACAACATTCACGGGTCTTGCTGCTGCAGGCCTCGGAAGAGGTGCAGTGGTTATCGGGGTAACATTTGCTCCGGACAGATTAGGGTGGGACCTCGGCTGAAATCTCTGAGGTGGTGGTCCTGCTCTGATTCCTCCGGCCTTCGCCCCTTCTTCTCTGATTCTGCGGTTCCAGCTGCACTGCCGGGTTGAATGGTTGGCTGGCTTGCGCGGGTCGGTCGTATGGTAACAGCACGGACCATCTATCATTGATTCATAGTCAAGGGTGGCTCCGGGTTCGGACTAAATGCCGGACCATTGATTTTTGGCCTCTGGACACCTCCAGCTCCGGGCTGATCCGGGTTCACCGCTGCAACTTGGTTCGAGGTGTATGGATAGTCCGGCTCCCTCCTCTTTGTCCGAACTCCTGGCGGTCATTACACCTTGGTCCGAGCCGGTTGTTTATTGGCTCCCTCCTTCTGTTACGTGCCCTGCCTCTGCTGCTGGCTGCATCGGATCACCCAGGCATAAGAATCTGCAACCCGGATTGTTTCTGCTAGGGATTCGGCATATCTCTCTGGAGCCTCTGCCACAGCATGCTGCCATGTCGACAACCATCTGCAAACCAGGAAATGGCCTGTGCCTCTACACTCCTTCACAGGAATTCCGAACATTGCTCCACCGAGTTAAGAATTCTCGGTCAGTTTCATGATCATCTTGCTTACATGCCGCCAGGAGCTGAGGTCGGTTTGGCCTCTTGTATGTACTAGCAAAGTTGCTGTTAAACGCCAGCTCCAAGTCTATCCAGGAGTTGATACTATACTCCGGCAAATTATTCAGCCAGATCCGAGCTGGACCTTCCAACATGTGCGGGAGATACCGGACCGCCCATCGGCGATTGCCCCCCGCTATGTGCACCGAGGATACATAATCTGTCAGCCAATCTTGTGGCTTGGTGCTCCCATTGTATGGCTTGGTGTTCCGACCTAACTGGAACTGAGATACTGGTGGTGGTGGCTCCTTCATGATCCGAGGTCCAAAACACGCCGGACCAGGAGGGCCTTCCTCCTCCAGTTGCTCAGACAAGTAGATTCTATCCAGCTTGTTACGACATCGCCTGGAGCTAACATCCGACCTCCTATCCGAGGTCCCAACGCCCCATCCACTCTGTGGTATCCAGCTCGCGCCATGGCCGAGTCTCCATCATCATATCGGTCATCGCCTTGACCGACGTTCTGAGGTTGCTGAACATACTCCGGCTCTCGCTGATATTGCCCCTGCTGCCGAGGTTGTTGCTGATACCTCGGGGGCGGAGGTGGTTTACCTCGGCCAGCCGACGCTGCTTGCCCGCCATTCTGATTTCCCTGACCGGAGTTACCCTTAGCTCGGCTTGCATTGCCTGGGCCGGGGTTTCCCTTAGCTCGGCTAGCATTGCCCTGGCCCACCTTCTGCTTTGCTGCTAAGACTGGATCATACATCTGCAGCTGCTTGTTCTGACCCGAGGTGACACTCCGGGCTCGATCGGCTCCTCCGACGAGTGGAGACGAGGCTTGCCCCTTGGACACCTGACTAACTGGCCTAGCTGAATAAACCATCTCTGAATCACCAGCCCCGGCATATGCTCTGCGGAGAGCCTCATTCTGCTGGTTAGCCACATACACTAACTCATTGACTCGCTTCTGCTGCGCACGCCATGCATCTCCAGTCAACCCGGATAGCTCGGCCCTGCCTGCCTCGGCAGCTCTGAGGTTCTTAGCAGGGGAACTATACACCGGCCTTCCAGTCGACACGCGACTCTCACTCCTAGCCGAGGTGGTAGGTCGAGCCTCCCTGTTTATCTCATCATTGAGCCCCTTGCCTCTCTGCCGCACCTCGGCTCCCCTATGTGTATCAACTGCTACCGGGGTGAAGCCATTCGCTGCATTGTACTCACGCAGATCTCTATTGAACTCATCTCTAGCTGTTATCATTGCTACAGCCTCCTTCTGCAACAGGACACGCTTTGCCTCTAGGTCGGCCACAGTCACCACTATATCCACTCCTGGATTTACTGGGTCTGCCAGTGTATCCACTATCTCTACCAGGGTCGCACCTCGGCCCTGCAGCTCTGGGGTGCCAGGCAGTCTTTCTCTAGCCTGGGCTTTGCAGATCTCACCTTAGCAACCTCGGCCGCCTTGGATTGGCTGGCATCTACTTTGCCAGCGGCGTCAACCGGACCTGTCATCATCACCTCCACGCAGCTTTTGGGGCGAGTGATACGCCGACCTAAATAGGGTTGGGCATAAAAACCGAAGACCGAAAACCGAAACCGAAAAGACCGAGACCGAAACAGAAATGACCGAGACCAAAAAAACCGTTAAAAGTTTGGGTAGCAAATTAGAAAAGACCGAAATTAGATCAGAAATTCGGTCATCACTTATAAATAACCCGAATAGACCGAAAGACCGATTTTATTTTATTTTGAGTGAATTACGTACGGAAGCAGCGGATTTGTGTGCCAGCCCAGCTTATGTCTATAGGCCAACTACTAAACCAAGTATACCATCTAGTCTCTAGTCTCAACAACTGAGTATCCCAGCCCAGCATACTGTAAATTCTCCCGTGCACGAGAGACTAGTCGATCGCTTCTCACTTTCCCAGTCCCGGGCGCTGATTCCACTTCTTGCGCCCTATATTTTGGTCTATTTGGTCATGACCGAAGACCGGACCGAATAGACCGAAGACCGAAGAACAGAAAACCGAAAAGACCGAATTTATTACGGGTATCATTTGTAGATGACCGAAATTGTTAAAGACTGGAAAGACCGAACCGAACTAACCAAAAAGACCGAACGCCCACCCCTAGACCTAAAGCCGCGAGGAGAGGAGTTTCGTCGTCCACGAGCACCTGCTCCGGGTACCCGCGAACAACCTCGACAGCAACGTATGTGACGAAGCTGCCGAGCATCATGGTGAAGCCGTGCTCGGGGAAGGGCTTGCCGGCGAAACACCCGCGTTGTCGCTGATGAAGGTGAACTCTCCGATCTTGGCGACAAGCCCGGAAAGAACACGCTCGCCTGAGCCCGTCCGGATGAAAACTCCCTCCAACGCCTCAATCTGCCCCATGGTGGGCGCCAACTGTCGTGGTGGGATCACGGCAGATGCCATAGGTATGGCTAAGATGGGGCCGAATGGTCGTTGGGGGAATCTGGGGAGGGTTTATGCACTCAAGAAGTGCACACGCAAGAACACGCAAGAACACGAACGAAGAACCAAGAAAACAAGAACACAAAGCACACCACGATGTACCCTGCTTCGGGGCCCTCTTGTGGAGGTAACACCCCTACTGCAGCATTATCCTACTCAGTGTATAGCTCAAAGTGACAAGTACAAGCTGCTCCTCGAGCTGTATGATGCTACAATGGTGAGAACTCGAGGTAAAAGATGGAGCTAGACGGGAGGAAGAAGGCACTCCGAGCTGAATCCGAGGTGTTTCCGGGGTGTTCCGAGCTTTCTCTCTCTCTTTCTTTCTTTCTTGATCAACTAGTTCCAGCGCGGGGGGGGGGATCCCTCTAGCAGGAGGGGGGTGAAGCCCATTATATAGGCCAGCCGGGTTACCATTGTGCCCCTCGCTGAAGACTGTTGCCATGCCTCTGCAACGGTCACCACCGTACCACCGTACCTCGGTCAGGGACAAGACGTGGCTTGCCCATCTCCTGTAGCCTAACGGCAGAACTAGTATGTCCCCTCTGACAGAGACAGGACGTGGCCTGGCAGAGCTACCTCGTAGCCTTTTCCCAGATCCCGCGTGGTCAGCGGTCAGAGACGTGCAGGCCCGCCGAACCCGGGGCACGCCTCTGCCAGGCTCCTTGACAGACGCTCCCGTGTCAGGCGCTCTTGTACCCGGCTGGAAGTGACAGGAGCATTGACTCCTGCCCGACCTACAGCCCATCACCTCGGTTAGCTCGGCACGGATGTGACGGGCTCCGTACCTCGGGTCTTGCGCTTAATATCTTTTACCAGGTCGGATCTTACTTCCTCCCCACAGCCTCTCCTGCTCTCACAACACAAACCACTGCACTGAGGTAGTTAGGTCGGCTGAACATAGCTCGGACAGTGAACCTCGGCCCTGGCCAACAGTATACGTCGGACCCCTCTGGGCCAAGATAGGTCGGCCTGTATTCTCCAGGTCAAGATGAAGCTCGGACATTCCCAGGCCCAAACAGGTCGGCCCTTTCCGTACCTCGGCACACCTTCGAACTCCACTTTATGCCAAGCCTTGACCCTACCCAGGGATACTCCCCGACAGCTGCTTTTGCTGCCAACGCCGCAGTCGCCAATCTTCTTCCTGGAGGTTTTTTCGCTCGGCCGCGAGCCTTTGTGCTTCTTCACAAAGCTCCGTCCTAACAGCTTCGATTTCTTCAATTTTGGGATCTTCCTCCCAGCTCGGTAGAGATTCCCAAACTGGTTTTGACGGGACGGGGACGGATGCTTTTGTTGTGGCTTGCTGCAGTTCTTCCAGCACGCGGACCCTGACTGGCCGCAGTTCCTCTCCTGATTCGCCTCCTTGAGTCGTGTCCATAGATCTGCGACTGACGGATCCAACGAAGATTTTCACAGACCCAATGGGAATAATGTACCTGAACTCGTCGTGATCTGCCTCAGGTCCCCACTCCGAGTCATCCATGAAGGGAACACCATTGATGTTTTCAACTTGGCCGATGGCGATGTCCTTGAACCCTGATTTCGATCTTGCTTGGAACGTGACGCTCTTGACCGCAGACCCCACGGTGGACGCCAACTGTCACGTCGGATGTCATGGATGACTTCGTAGGTGTAGGATTGTGCAAGTCAATCGTCTCCGAGCTTGGGATCATAGGAACAAAGATCAACACAGATTTACCCAGGTTCGGCCCCTCAATGTGAGGTAAAGACCTACTTCCTGCCTACCCTAGATTGATATTGATATGATATATGATGTGTTACAATGGAGGCGATTCGATCTTGGTACTCGTCGTATGAACTAGGGTTTTAGGGCTTGACCATGTCTAAATTCTGCGAGTACTCTTTATATACACAGAGACTCGTCAGGTTACAAAGAAAACTTCCTCCACAAGGAATATATCAACTGGAACCTACTTGAAGACTAATTAGTCTTCACGCATTCCAAGATATGTCTTCTACATTCTTCTCCTTGTGACGGTGCGATATTGGGCTTGCTTTCATATAGGCCTATGTTCGTGCGAGTAAAACAGGTTACACTTATCAATATGGGCCGCGGGTTATTCCACAAAGTATTCCCCCGACAGCGGGTAACGGCCGTTTTCCGTTTCCGTCACCGAACTTGCCACATCACCTTACATGTGGGCCAGGGGTGTCAGAATCGCTGTCAATTTCGCATCAGAGCGCAGTTTGGGTTTTCTGAGAAAACTTCGGCAAAATGTGGTATGAAAATGAGATTGGGACGTCGAGTTGTACCAATCCGTAAATTGTGCTCGAAAACTAGTATTTTTACGCTATTAACTCTCCCTGAACACACATATTAACCCAAGAAATATGGAGTCATGCGAGGGCCTCATTAATGGATTGCAGAGATAAATCAAAAGGACCATCTATAGGTCATGGCATTGTACTACTCAGAGTACCTAGCAACTTAACACATAGTATCAAACATACGATAAAGTTATTACATGCCATTAAGGGCTAAATGGCGAAGCAAGTATTCCTCTACTTCTTCTGCAGTTTCGGCTTATGAGACGAGGGAACTGGCGGCTTTGCAGCGCGAACCGGGGCAGGCACCACTGGAGTGCTGCTAGTTGGAGCAGCAAATGTTGAAGTTACAGCACCAGAGGAACCTGATGTTCCAGCAGGGGAACCCGCGGTTTGCGAAGGTCCTGGGGCAGAGGAGGACTTCTTCTTCTCAAATCTTGAGCCGTCCAAATGGTACTTGCCAAGATAACCGGCCAAGTCAATTCCATCAACAAGGTGCGTGGCGTAGCCACGCATGCTCTTCCAGGTTGCCATATACTCCTCCGGCTTGAACTCAGATCCATCAGAGTGCTTTTGTGGTTTACCTTCAGCAATCTTCTCAACTTTGATGGTGGGATGATATAACTTGGGTAGAGCTAACGCATCAGCCGCACCAGCACGAGCAGAAGCTTCTTTCCAGTCAACAACATAATGAGGTGCCTTGATTAATTTTCTTAGTAAGCCGTCAGATGTTGTTGGAGCTCTCTCAGAAGGAATAAGCTTCGCCACCAATTGCTTCATGGCTTCAAGCTCCTTTTGGTTAAAGCTGCGGATGTATTCCAGCTTCTCTTTCATGCGCGCCTTGCAGATAGGTGCCTCTTCACCTGTTCACAAGAAAGAATGGGAATCCAGATTAGTAGTCAACTCAACAAGAGACAGATACAATAAAGAAACAGTTCTACTCCTACCAGCAAGCTCTTGCGTCATGATTATCACAAGACCATGGACAAGTTCTGAAGCAGAAGCCAGCTTTTTGAAGTTCTCATCCTTATCTGCCAGCTCCTTTTTATGCTGTTCTTTCAGGTGGTCGATCTCTTTGCATTTGAGCCACGTATTTTCATTGGCTTGGGTAATGGCTTCCTTCTGGGCACCAATCTGCATGTCTTGATCAGTAATGCACTTGGAAGCACTATCTTCCAGCTTCTTCAGCCGCAGCTCTGCAGACTTTACCCGCTCAGTCAGCTTGAAGTTCTCATCATGTAGCTCCTCGAGCTTACAAATCTTGTCTTTCAAATCAGCCTCACGTTGAGACAGTGCGGCTTGAAGTTTTTGAAGCTCGTCAGACGAAGCCTGACGCTCCTCCTCTAAAGTTTTCTTCTCAATAAATGCATATTGAAGTTCATGCTACAAAAAAGATGACGACACAGTAACCATGCAGGCCATGGAGCACAAAACTCTCATGTTGGAAAGATACATGATACATACTAAGATTTTTAGAGTCTTGAGCCGACTCAGAGTTCAGTCGACTCAACCCTCGGGGGCTACCTGCAGGCTATGGAGCACAAAACTCTCATGTTGGAAAGATACATGATATATACTAAGATTTTTAGAGTCTTGAGCCGACTCAGAGTACAGTCGACTCAACCCTCGGGGGCTACAGGCTTTGAAATTTCAACAATATGCTAGAGTACTAAATCGGACATCAGATTTGCCCAACTTGGTCCTCGGGGGCTACAGGATTCAAAACAATGCTATATGACAGGAGGTTTGAAATTAAGAGACTCAAGCTATTATTGTGACAAGAATACCTCGACTCTCGGGGGCTACAACTATATATACATAGGCATAAGAGGATTTGGAGATAAGAATACCTTGCGAGACTCATTGAGTCACTGAGTCGGCACACGTAGCTTGGCAGCATGCTTTTCACCAGCTTCAATGATGGCTCGTTCCAGATTGTCAGTGCTACTCTAGGCAGCGACTCCAGAAGGCGTAGAGGGCAATGTGCTTGCATGAGGAACAATCTGCATCTGATTGTCTTCAGGAGCTGTAACCAGAGGCTGGGTCGGCGGCTTAGTGCCAGTGGCGTCAATAGGACCCATCCCATCTTCGGCGGTGGGCCCGGGGCACGCAGCAGTCGCAGGAGCGACTAGTGTTGTACCATCTTCTAGAGCCGCCTCCTGAGTTGAGGCTTCAGGAATCACGGCGGCAATAACGTCGTCAGTCGTCACGACACCTTCAGTCAAGACGACTTCAGCAGTTTCAGGTGAAGCAGAGATAACAGTAGCCGCCAATGGCGGCTCAGCAACATTTTGTTCGGGAGGAGATGAGCTAAGTGTCTGCTCCTCCACAGCGTCGATCTTGGACCTGCATTAGTACATGAGTTAGAAAGAGAATAGAAAGTTGCAGAATTACAGAATAAGCTAAGGGGAAAAAGAATGCTGACCCTGGAGCGGTTCGGATGTTGAGCTTGAAATTTCCAGAAGAAGGAGAAGACAAGGCCTGCACCCCAGAATCTATAAAGTACAGAGCCCTCACAAAGTCAGGCAAATCTAAAAAAGAATAAGAATATAAAGGTAGAATCTGAAGAGTTTCAAAGTTTACCTGAGCTTATGCCCATATCCTCATCAGCCGAGGAAGTAGTCCTGAGTACGCGCCGAGGAGTCGCAGATAACTTCGCGGTTCTCTTCTCCACTACAATGTTCGGTATCTTGCGGCGTTTCGAAGCTCTCCGAGGCGTTTGAGTTATGGTCGAGGGGGCAGGAGCGTGAGCTGGAAGAGTAGGGCTGTCATCTGATTGCTCGTCCTCAGAGACGCCAGCTTCTGATTCAGCAGCAGCTGCAGATTCTATGTCATCATTTTCTTCTTCATCGACACCCACCACCGTTTTCTGCTTAACAGAGGGGGTGTTGGCATCATTATCTTACTCCTCGTCAGATTCCAAAGGAATGGCCCAGAAGTTGGCATCAGTCTACGTTAAAAGGAAAATGAATTATGACACTAAAAAGATATCGAAGGATGCAGAGAGAAGTACATTGTAAGGAAGTGTTACCTCGAAAGGTTTGTTCCCAGTGTAAAAAGGCGCGAGGCCAACCAGATCATAAGTGTCAACCTTTTCATCAGTAACCCGACGAATGAAATTGATCCACTCACCCTTGTCCCAATCTTTGGACGAGATCCTGTCGATGTCAGTCGGCAAACCAGTATACTCGATCATGAGCCACTGGCGGCGACTCATAGGTTGGATACGCCACTTTGTCTAGCAGGAAATAAGATCGAGGCCTGTAAGGCCATGCTTCATCAGAGCAAGCACTTTATCTTAGAGTTCTTGGATAGTAGACAGAGCCGCCTGTCTAGGCTAAGCAGGAGTGGAGACAAAGGGAGTGTTGGACCAAGGAGGGAGACAAGTTTCGCCTTCTTGAGAAGTATCGTGGCAGTAAAAGAAAGAATTTTGCCAGTCTCTGGCTCTATTGGCTAAAGCAAGCTTTGGGAAGATAGAGTTCTTACGACGCTGAAGAGCAACAACGCCGCATTGAAGGTATGGGTGGTTCCTAGCCTCACGTTGACGATTGCAGCTGAAGGAGGCAAACCAAAAGTCAATGGAAGGATCCATTGCTAGATAGTCCTCGCAAAGGACATGGAAATTGCTCACTTGGAGCATTGAATTAGGGCTGATGTCGTGAAGGCGGAGGTTTAGTCGATCCATCAGCTTGCGGAAGAAGAGGGAGCCGAGCGGCGTAAAACCACGCTCGATGTGCTCCGCGAACATCACCAGCTCTCCGGGCTGGGGCTCGGGAATCGTTTCCTCGTCAGGAGCGCGCCAATGGCACTCTGTCTTTGGGGGAAGGAAACCTTGTTCCGAGAGGTATTGGAGATATACCTCGTCAACCCAATATCCATCCCAATTGCAGGAGATTCGCCGCGACGCTTTATCATCCGCCAGATCTTTCCCCCTTGTGACCTTCCCTTTCGGTGGCATGATCGAGGTATGAAGCGAGCTTGAGGAAAGCAAGGGCGGCGGCGGGGAAAGAATAAGGAGAAGAAATGGATGGTGAAGTTGACCTAGATCTATGGGGAACTTATAAACAAATAGCCCGGAATAAGGGGAATGGGTTTTGGGAAAAATCAGGAGATGCTATTTGAGACAGTTGAACAGAGAAAGAAGATTCGATGGAATGTTCCATGAATGTGGAAAGATCAAAATAATGCAACTGACAGTCAGTAGTTGCATGATCTCGAGTCAGCATGGATCCATATATTAAGATGCGGCTCCAAGTTATAAATGAAGATTGAGATTTTGAGTTTATCCAGGACGACCAACTGGCGGCTTATCATTTCATCGACGACTTACAAAGACATTGAAGCCTGTGTTGGGCCCGAGATAAGCTCGGAGGCTAATGTCGGGGGCGTAACTAGCAGGTAGGCCCACGAAGGAGAATGGCCCACAAGACCAATGCGGCTTATGATAAGCTTATGGCCGCACCACTTCATGGGCTTACACATTGGTGGGCCGACTCAAGATCTTAGCGACCTAAGGAAAGAAGGATTCCAAGTAGGACTCCGACTTCCCCTCCTGGCGGGACATACCGTGTAACCCTGCGAGCCGCTGTGTATATAAGGCCCGCTCCAGGGTGTAGAAAGAGAAGCTCGAAAGATCACCAAGTCCTAGGTTTAGCCTCGATTCGAACCAGCGAATCGAACCCTTGTAATCAGAAACATCCAGATCAATATCAAGAAAGCAGGAGTAGGTCTTTACCTCCCAACCGAGGGGCCGAACCTGGGTAAAATCGTGTTCGTCGTATCCCGTAGTTTTGAATCGAAGACGCCTAAGTCGCCTAGTTCCTCACCCTCGAGAAGTCATCAACAGATGACATCTGCCGTGACAATCCCACGACAGCTTGTCCGGCGGTAGTACCGGGCAGTGCACCGGAAGTACGGCCCCTGGCATCAGCGGTTGTACCTCGTGGTACCGCTGCGCCTGGGACGGTTGTACCTCGTGGTACCGCTGCGCCTGGGAGCAGAACTCAACTGAGTACCACCAGGAGTCTAGGTACCGGTAGTACCGCTGGGCATGAAAACTGCACATAACGGTCAGATTTTGGGGGGCCCTATTTAAGGGGCCTTCTTCAACAAAGGTTTTGCCCCTATTGTTGACCCTCTTTGAGCTTGCTATCTCTCAATCCTTCCAATGATTCTTGCTCCTTCTTGAGGCAAAAGAGAGAGAAGATCTAGATCTACTATTCCACCAATCAATCTCTCCTCTTAGTGAGGGGAAGTCTTTGGATCTATATCTTGGGATTCATTTGTTGTTTTCCTTGTTCTTCCTCCCATCTTTCTCCATAGCATTAGTTGTGTTGGGGGGATCACAACCCGGTAGGCCCATGAAGAGGGAAGCATGACCCGCCTGGCAGGAGGCCCGGCGAGGCCAGCTAACCATCACCATGGGCCGGGTTATACTAAAGGGCTGGAGAGCTTGTCGGTAACCCGGCCTTTACAAGGAAGATTCTAGAAGACCCGGAGGTGGTGCGCGCCATGGAGTCCAAGACTTGGAGTACACGCAAGACTAGAGGAGATATAATAGGACTCCTAGTTTTGGTGTAACCCGGTTTTACCTTGTACGCGACCAGGAGACCCGGCAGCCTTTATAAGCCGGCTCCTAGGTCATAGTTAAGAGAGTTCTAAGTTCTAAGTTACAAGTTACGAGCGATAAGCAACAAGCAATAGAGAATCCCCAAGTGGAGAGAGAGAGACATCGAGACACCTTTGTAACCTAGACTTGTAACTCGGCGACTTGTGCTTTCCAGGTTACAAGATTCACATATCAATAAGAGAGAAGCAGGAAGTATGTCGTTATCTCCTATGGAGAGGCTGAACCTGGGTAAATCGTGTGTCACCGTGGAGCGAGACAATCTTCTGTACACCTGTGCTCCAATAACCCCACACCTAAGTTACCCCTGGTAACATCTGTCGTGACAAAACCACGACAGTTGGCGCCCACCGTGGGGCGTGAGCCTAAAGGTGTTTACATCACGGGAGAAGCTCTACGCGGCATGCAGAGACTCGCCATCGGCGAGATCACCATCGACTCACAAGGAGAACGCATCATCGACGATTTCGGGTGGAGCTCAGAGTCGGATCAGATCGAGACCGGCGACGTCATCCCCATAGGCCGGATCAACATCTTTGTAGGCATGGTGCACGCCTCGAGGCCCGGCATGGAGGAAAGCGCGTACGAGTCTGTATCAGGAGCTGCTACCATGGTCCAATCAGATGGAGAAGAGTCAGTCGGCACCGCGGAGGTCGACTTACCAGTCATCATGCAGGAGGCCCAGCCGGAGGAGCCGGCATGGGCGCCGCGTGACGTGATCGATGAGGACGCTGAATCAATCTTGGAACTGTTCGAGGATCGCTACGGGTATGGAATAGAGGAACAGGAGTGCGAGTCATCCCCGGGTCCGGTTCGTTGGGTTGGAGTTTATACAGCACCCGCCACAAATCTTGACCCGGCTTCAATCTCAGCGGCCGCGGTGGCAATGGTGGAGGCTTTGGTGCAGAATCAGCAACAGTAGCAACAGCCACCGCGACAGAACCAAGTTGTGATGTATAACCCGTCGCAGGCCAGGGTTGATGCAGAAAGAGCATCAGTTTCATCGAAGAGTAAGGCCACAGCACGTCGCATGAATCAATTTGGGTTTCTAATGAATAGATCAGCCGGAGAGGGGACATCCAATGCGCCACCTCACCCGGCTCTTTTCAGTAACAATCTAGTGTTGGATCCTACAGTACTTGAAGCAGCGGTAACCCTAGAAAACGCCGCAACCCGGGCTAGAGAGCTGGACACCGCACGCCGTGCCTTGGAGCAACAGCGGCGGGAGTTCACAGCAGAGAAGGAGCAGATGATAGCCAGGCAGCGTCAGTTGGATGAGCAGGAAAGTCGCCTCCGTCACAACACGAGCGCCATGGAGAATCGCCAGAATAATGTAACCCTGGTGCAGCAGGGAAGGCATCAGACTCGGTTTCCACTTCAAGGTGAGACATTGAATCCAACGGCTTTGTTCATTACACCAAGTGATCAACCTATCGGGACGATACAAGAGGTTCCAGCAGCTAGAGTCGCCACAGGATATGCAGGAGGAGCATTACCCGGCAACATTGTCGGGTCAGCCAGGCCGCCTACCGGAGGAGCCGGAGGAGCTATACCACCACCCTCACCCAGATTTCATACACCGCCAGGTCATTATAACAATCCTACAGATAATGTGTATGCAGCTACTTTGGCACTTGATCGTATTCCATTAGGAGATTCACCGCGAGAAGTTGAAACCCGGCGAGCCATTGACATGTTACGTACAGCTGTGGTTCAGCAAGTAAATTATCCAGATAACAGGAGTGGATTACATGGGACACCATATAACAGCCGTTCGAGGAGTCGGCAGGGAGAGAGCCCGAGGCAGCACGAGACAAGTTCTGCAAGACGGTGGGATTTGAGAGTGAAGGACTTTGAGCACTTCTTGTGTTCTTGCCATTGCATCACTTGCATAGGTTTGAGTTCTCCACGGTGATACGTGGAAGTGAAGTTTTAGAAGCTTATTACTCTTGGGTGCATTGCGTGCTCGGGAGCTTATTCCTCTTGGGTGCATCGTGTACCCTAGACAGTTGGTGGGTTTCAGAGTTTGAGCTCCGGGACGTTGTTGGGAGTCGCAAGGACCTCCTCATAATGGATTTGTGGCAACTTGAATTGTGCGAGGGCACGAGGAGAATAAGGTGAAGCCAATGTGGCTATTGGAAGAATTGTTCTTTCACAGCTCTCCAACGGAGATTAGCTTCCATTGGGAAGTGAACTTCGGGATAAATCATCGTCTCCAAGTGACTTGGTTATTTCTATACCCAAACCCTTTACTTATGCATTTACCTTTGTGATAGCCATCGAGCTTGAAGCTATCTATCTTGCTATCACCTAGTTGCTTAACTTGTTTAGCATAAGTTGTTGGTGCACATAGGTGAACCTAGCTTGTTTAGGTTTTGTGCTTGATAAATTAAACGGTAGTTTTATTCCGCATTTATTCAAGCCTAAACCGTAATTATTTTAAACCGCATATTCCCCCCCCCCCCCATCTAGGCAGCATCCTTGATCTTTTAGCTGGGCGTCTTGTCGAGGCGCCCTGAGGGATCGGCGGCGTGCGGCCTTTGCTCCCCCTTTTCGAATTTGAGGTGGATCATAGGGAGCGTCAAGGCAGGCGCAGTCCAGGCGCTAGTCGGTGTTGAGCTGTGCTTGCCTTCTGATCCCGAGAAAGGGTTTTCGAGCCCCGCCCATTTCTCCATTGCCGGTGGAGGCTTGTCCGTGGGCTAAATCGGGTACCCATCCGCTGACATGGAAGGTGCCAAACCGCCCCGCGCTGAACTCCAAGACTCCGTACCGAAGAACTGAGTCCGGAGCCTTCGTACGACGATTTCCTCCTGGCGGCGCCGCGCTGCTATCTGCCCAGTCGTTTGCCCATTGGTGAGAGGCGGGCTGATGGTGGTGGATCCCTGGCTGATCCGGGATGGACTGCCAGGATTCTTGATGCCCCCATCCGTCGTGAGGTATGGGGGCAGGCTCGATGTTGTCGTTGAGGCGCGGCCGGGTTTGCCTGAGGTCTAACTCACCGGGTAATCCCTCAAGCATGCTGACGTGGTCGCCCCCTAATCTTGCTGTCAGCCTGTTAGGACTTGACGGCATAGCAGTCAGGGGTACCGCGTATTGATCGATGTTGGAGGAGAACTCGTATGGCCTGTGGTTGTTGGAGATGGAGTTGTCTGGTCCTTGATTGAAGTGGGGGCTGTCATGTCCGAGCCATACCTGAGGTCTTCCTGCCTCCCATCCCTTAGTTGGAAGGATGGCGAGCCTTTCGTTGGGTCGGCCGAGCTCTCCCTCCTGCGATGCTACCTGGGTGTCTCCGGCCTGAGGTCGATGCCGTTTAGCCCCTATCATCAGAACCTCTCTTCTTGCCTCCTGATCATTGTCGTCGGATTTTTCGGAGGCGCTGGGTGCGAGGGCTCTAGCGTGGAAAGCTTGTCTCGAGGGGACGACAACACGAGACATATAGTTAGACAAAGTGCGAAAGAGCTCTTGGGCCATCTTTACTTGCTTATCCCTGATTTCTTTTACTAAGGCACGACTCCATATGCCTTTTAAGAAGGCATCGACTATGATTTCTTCCGAGGGCACAGTCACAGATTTACTTATCTTGGAGAATCGTCGAATGTAGCCGGACAGCCTTTCGGCCGCGCCCTACGTGCAGGTGTACAGGTCGTGCCAGGAATGGTCGTGTACATGGCCGGAATGATCATCGAGCAGCTGCTAGTAGGAAAAGCCTTATCAGTGGCGCACCAAAAATGGATTCTGTGGCGCACCCCCAGAATTGCTGGGTGCGCCACAGAATCCTCGCCACTAAAATATTTTTTCTGTGGAGCACCATGGGCGTGCGCCACAGAAATCCACTTTCTGTGGCGCACCTGGCCTGGTGCGCCAAAGAATTCTGATAAAATTCAAAAAATTCAAAAACTGCAAAAAAAAAGTTTCGAAAAAAATCAGAAAAACAAAATATGAAATAATATGAAAAATCCTAATTATTGGAATTATTTTCAGATTTTTTGAATTTTTTGAACTGATACCTTCCCGCTAGGTCACCCATCCTCAACATCATTTTCTCGGGGAAGCTTAGGCCGGCCCCAGAGACGTCGATGGTGGTGCAGATTCTTTAGGGGTCAGATTGAGATCAACCGTTTCCTTTCCATTGCGGATTTCATGGCACCGATGTAGGTAACAATGAATTACCGCATCTGCCAGGGCCCGTCGGTGAGGTTGGGGTGGCTTGAGGTTGCTGCCCCGCGGGGGAGAGGACGGGCTCGTCCCGTCCCCGTTCGTTGAACTTGTGGTGAGGTGGATGATGAGCTTGTTTACCTTGGACGCCGCTGTGGCGGCGAGTTGATCTTGGGCTGCTTCCCCGTGGTTTTGACCAGTTGGTCTTTACCAGCAAAATCTCTGACCTAGAGACCCTAACATATTCCTGTTGACTTCGGGAAGAACATACAGATGAACATCTGTAGGTAGGAACCAACCAAACCAAACCAAACCAGCAAGCAGGGAGGGTTGGAGATTTACCTGGATGCCTAGTTGATGGTGATGCTCCGTGGTGCCGTGCAGCAGCAGGGTCCTCTCCGTCGTTACGAGAAGCAGCAGCACAACCATGGGGTGGACTAGAGAACTCCCTCCAAGCAGGTCCTTGCTGAAGTCGGCGTCCTGGTAGCTGGCCTTCCGCCTCTTGGCTGGGGACGGATCCATGGAGGAGATCCTCATCTCTAGCGCCAGACTCAGCCTAGGCAGTGTCCTCTCCAGCGAGCGAGAGGTGGTGTCGGGAGCGAGTAGCACCAGGAGCCTTCGCTGCAGAAGCAGTACTCTCATGGGCGATCTCAATTTGCTGTAGGCGACCAAATCCCAAACAGAAAAAATCAGCGAGGCAAGATGGGACGTACGCGTAGGAGAGTAGATCGACCATGGAGGGAGCTTACCTGCTACGTCGGGGTCGCCGTCGTCCCTCCCGCCGCCGCTGCCGTCCCAGGCTTGACAGGGGGCGCACGAGAGGCGAGGGCGTGGAGCGGCGGCCCGGCCGGAGGAGGTGCGCCGACGGGCGGTGAGAAAGGGGATCGGGGTGCGAGCGAGAGGCGGAGGAGGCTGGGGAGCGTGCGGGGGCTGCAGGGTGGAGGGGGTCACGCGCGCGGAGGAGACCGTGACAGCGCGGACCGGAGGAGCTCGTGAACGGAGGAGTGGGCGCCGTCGAGGAGAAGAGATGTTGCGGGGAAGAGGAGTGGGCCCTCGCTGGCGGTGAGGGCGGAAGGATAAGGGAGAGAGAGTGTGTGTGGGCTGTCGGTTGGTTTTGTTTCTTACAGGAAGCTATCGGTAGGTTTGGTGGACTGAGAATACTAAGCTGTTACCAGTAGCGTGGCTTAATTTGAGCATGCTACCTATAATAGCTTCCAAAGTACTAGTAGCATGTATGTTGGCACGGCGCGCCACTAGTAGTGGATTAGTAGTGGCGCGTAGGAAAGTTGAACGCTACTAGTAATACCAGTGCTGTGTAAACAGTCTAGAACGCCACTAATACGCATCTACCTATAAGCTATTTCCTACTAGTGACACTGGCCTGGAGCCCGGTAGGACGTTGAGGGAGTGCTCCGCGATTTCTCTCGGCATGCCGACTATGTCGGATGCCTTCCAGGCGAAGGCATCGAGGTTATCGAGAAGGAAGGTGGTGCAGGAGGCCACAAGTTCGTCGCCCAGGGATGCGCCCACTAGTAGAGAAGAGGCCTTTCGTCCGGGCCATTAGTCCCGGCCGCGGTCTGGGCCGTGACTAATGGTCCGGACACGTCGCCCCGAAAACGCCGAAGCGTACGACAAGCATTAGTCGCGGCCCGCTAGGGCCCAAAGGTCCCGGTTTGAGATACAAACCGGGACTAAAGGGGTCTGCGGCCAATTCGTTCAAACGAGGACCCTTTAGTCCCGGTCCTACATACAACCCGCGACTAAAGATGTTCAAACGAGGACCCTTGGGTTCCCGCGCTGGTCGTTGATCACACGGGGAATGAAAAGACGATTTTGGAAGTTGATCAAATCACTTAATGGATTTTGGGAAGTTGAAACATATATGGCCGGCCGGATTAATTACCACGTACGGCCAGCCTCCTCATCTCCCCTGCTAGCTCTATATAAGAGAGCTACAGTGCCATTTGCCAAATGCACCATCTCCTCTCTCTAATCTTCTCTCTCGAATCGCTGTCGCGCGCCATGGAGCCACTCGCGCCCCCACCTCGATCCGAGGTGTACCACTACAAGGACGACGCCGTCGACATGCACTTCAAGGTCGTGGTCACTCTCCGCGCATCAACCGTGGAGAGATGGATCCGCGACGTCAAGAGATGCTACCTCGACGCCGCACCGATGAAGATCGTGGGCCTCGACTGCGAGTTCACCGACGCCACACCCGAGGAGAGGCAGCGTGCCGCTGTCCTGCAACTCTCCGTGGCGACCGACACGTTGGTGTTCCATATTTGCCACGCTGATCGGGTGCCGCAGGCCCTCAAGGACTTCGTGATGGACAAAACCATCAAATTCTGCGACGCGGCTATCAACAACGATCAGCGTATGCTGGGGCCTTACGGAATTCATATTTTGTCCGCCGTCGACCTCCAGTGGGCCATTCACCCTAACCCAACGTACCCTAATCTTTCGAGTCTCTATACTCTAGCCAATGTTACTATTGGCACAACGCTTGAGAAGAAGAAGAACAACAACAAGAAGAAGAAGGAGGACGAGAAGAAGAAGGAGGAAGAAGAGAACCTCGCATTAGGTTGGGGAGAGTTTCCATTGAGCTTTTATCGCATCAAGTATGCTGCTCTGTACGCTCGCCTAGGCTACGAGATTGCTAGGAGGTGTCTCGGTGCTATGTGATCGTATGTCTCAATGTGTCGAACGTATTGTTTCCTATATTTAAATCAATTGGGCAAGACTAGAGAAATAACCAAATTGTTTCCGGGTGCCTCGTATTGTTTCCTATATTTAAATCAATTGGGCAAGACTTGAGAAATAACCAAATTTTTCCAGGTGCCTCGTATTGTTTCCTATTTAATTCAATTGGGCAAGACTTGAGAAATAACCAAATTGTTTCCGGGTGCCTCGTATTGTTTCCTGTATTTAAATCAATTAGGCAAGACTGGAGAAATAACCAAATTGTTTCCGGGTGCCTCGTATTGTTTCCTATATTTAAATCAATTGGGCAAGACTTGAGAAATAACCAAAAAAATCGGGTGCCTCGTATTGTTTCTATATTTAAATCAATTGGGCAAGACTTGAGAAATAACCAAATTGTTTCCGGGTGCCTCGTGTTGTTTCCTATATTTAAATCAATTGGGCAAGACTTGAGAAATAACCAAATTGTTTCCGGGTGCCTCGTATTGTTTCCTATATTTAAATCAATGGGCAAGACTTGAGAAATAACCAAATTGTTTCGGGTGCTTCGTATTGTTTCCTATATTTAAATCAATTGGGCAAGACTTGAGAAATAACCAAATTGTTTCCGGTGCCTCGTATTGGTTCCTATATTTAAATCAATTGGGCAAGACTTGAGAAATAACCAAATTGTTTCCGGGTGCCTCGTATTGTTTCCTATATTTAAATCAATTGGGCAGGACTTGAGAAATAACCAAATTGTTTCCGGGTGCCTCGTATTGTTTCCTATATTTAAATCAATTGTGCAGGACATGAGAAATAACCAAATTGTTTCCGGGTGCCTCGTATTGTTTCCTATATTTAAATCAATTGTGCAGGACTTGAGAAATAACCAAATTGTTTCCGGGTGCCTCGTATTGTTTGCTATATTTAAATCAATTGGGCAAGACTTGAGAAATAACCAAATTGTTTCCGGGTGGCTCGTATTGTTTCCTATATTTAAATCAATTGTGCAGGACTTGAGAAATAACCAAATTGTTTCCGGGTGCCTCGTATTGTTTCCTATATTTAAATCAATTGTGCAGGACTTGAGAAATAACCAAAAAATTCCGGGTGCCTCGTATTGTTTCCTATATTTAAATCAATCGGGCAAGACTTGAGAAATAACCAAATTGTTTCCGGGTGCCTCGTATTGTTTCCTATATTTAAATCAATTGTGTAGGACTTGAGAAATAAGCAAATTGAAAATGGTTTCCGGGTGACTCGTATTGTTTTCTATATTTAAATATTTAATCTTGATAGTCTCGTATTGTAGAAGGCTCTAAATTTTTTATCTACATTCATAAACTCTTAATTGAAACACTTTTCATGTTGAAAGTTTAGTGAGATTCAAAAATATGGAAAAGATAATTATTAATGCATTTTTGAAATGAAAATGGCAAAATAGTTAATAGTTTGACTAGTTAGAATAATTATTTTATAAACAGAAAATGATTTTGGATTATTTATTCAAATTCAAACACTTTTCATGTTGAAAGTTCAGTTAGATTCAAAAATATGGAAAAGATAATAGTTAATGATTTTTAAATGAAAATGGCAAAATAGTTAATAGTTTGACTAGTTAGAATAATTATTTTATAAAACAGAAAATGATTTTGGATTATTTATTCAAATTCAAACACTTTTCATGTTGAAAGTTTAGTTAGATTCAAAAATATGGAAAAATAATAGTTAATGCATTTTTTTAAAGTTATATTATATACCATATTATATGATAATAACAAAAAATGAATAAAATATTTACAGATTTAAAGTTATATTATATACCATATTATGGATATATTATTTGTCAATTTGCGATTTACAGATTTAAAGGTATTAATTATGCCATATTATATGAATAAATGGCAATAAATGAATAAAATAGTTTTATTATTTATTTTATTTTCGTTGGAATTCAATATTATTATTACTTATTCATTATTGTTTACTTAAATAATTTTTTTTGTTTCAAAAAATACACACATGTGACACAATGTTATAAGAGTTAATAGGATTGATATGGTAGTATTGACAACAAGATACAATCAGATTCGTGGGACCACAGCAAGAAGGAACAGAGAAGTAAGTGTGCTGAGGTGGAGTAGTGTGAGGATGGGTGACCGATCGAGAAGTTTGAACAAGACTAGAATTTGACTAATTTTAAGTGTAATTAGTGTTAAAAATGGTCCAACTGAGAGAGTAACGAGTCAAACAATTAGAAAAAAGAAATTAGAGGCGCTAGGATTATGAGAGCATTGCTTAGTTAGAGGCGCCTCTAATTAGAGCCCGGATGGAAAACAAATGTTGGAAAAAATTGAAACAAATGTTGGAAAAAATAATTAAAAAAAATTCGAAAATAATCTTTAGTCCCGGATGGTATTACCAGTCGGGACTAAAGGTCCTCCAGCCTAATCCCTGTATCGCGGCCACGTGGAAGGCCTTTAGTCGCGGCTGGTAACAGGCCCGGGACTAAAGGTTGGGCCTTTAGTCCCGCTTGGCCTGTCCCGTTGGCTAACCGGGACTAAAGGCCCTCACGGGCGGGACAGAAGGACATGTGTCCACTAGTGGTCCAGGATGACCTTCTTCGACGGGTCATCGGGGCTGATGTGCATCGTCTTGGAGTACTTTGCCAATAGAAACGACGAAGATTTGGCCGACCCCATGCTCGGGGAGCCCTTCCTTGACGGTTACCTTTGCTTCCTCGAACTCGGCCATCGCGACGAGGGTGTCAGCTATGAGTGTGCTCTCCTAATCATAGGTGTAGGCTTGACAGAAGTCGTTGTCGACGGTGATGGCTCCTTTAGGACCCGGGATCTTCACCTTAAGGTAGACATAGCTGCAGACAGCCATGAACTTGGCGAAGAAGGGCCGACCGAGGATCGTGTGGTTGCGCTCGGCTGTGCGACCAACATGAAGTCGAGCAACTCGTTCCGGAAGTTTTACGGGCCGCCAAACATGGCGTCGAGGGAGATGAGGCCGAGCGGGCGGATCCTTCGGCCCGAGATGAAGCAGTGGAGGGTCCTGGTGTCTGGCCTGATGCATGACCGTGGGATCTTGAAGGCGTCCAACGAGTCGGCGTAGAGGACGTTGATGTCGTAGCCGCCGTCTAGGATGACGCGACAGAGTCGGGTGCCACGGACGAGGGGGTCCACGATGAGCGGTAGGCGCCCCGCGTAGGGCAGGTGCCACAGGTAATCGCTCTGACCGAAGGTGATGTGTACCTCCGACCAAGGCATGACTTGGGAACGAAGGACTCGGCGGTGTTGACCTCCCGAGCGAAGAGCTTCAGATCCCTCCTTGCATCCTCATCGAGGTCGTCGCAGATGATCATGAGCACCTCTACGAGAGAGAGGAGGTAGTCCTCCGATGGTGGATCTTCTATGCAAGCATCGTCGTCGTCGCTCGTGGGGACCCCGGCGTGGATGTTGTCGATGCAGAGAGCGGGCTGGGTTGCGGTCGGCATGCGCCTGCGCCCACACTGCTGGGTGTGGATCCCTTCGTCATGGAAGATGCAGTTGGGGAACGGCACTGGCGGCTGCGGCACGGCGGCTGCGGCGGTTAGTTGAGGAGCTGGGACTGCTCCGTGGTGTGCTTCGCGTTGGGGTCGTGCCTCCTGCACGGCTTGTAGTTGTAGTCGTCGATCTCCCTGCGAACGATCCTGCACTCGAATGTGGAGTGCGTGGAGTGTGACCCATGGCGGACGTAGGGCTCGAAGCAGGGATTCTACGCCTCCCGCTGTAGGAGGATACAATCACCCGTGGAGTGATGCGAGCCCAGGCCATGTTGGGAGCATGAATCAGATTTGGAGCTTTCCATCTGCTGGGGCTGAGTGCGGCACTCGGTCGTGGTATGCTTCACGCTCGGGCCATGCCTCCTACATGGCCTGAACGCCGATTCCGCAGCAGGCCTGGAGCGAGGCCTGCAGTCCTCCGAGGTGTGCCAAGAGTTTGGGCCCTGTCTGCCGCAGGGTACGAAGTCGGGGTTGCCCGGCTCCTCGCGCAGGACATGGCAGTTGAACGTCGTGTGCCTGGATTTGGGGCCATGCCGAGCGCAGGCTCGAAGGTGCTGCGCTCGCCCCAGTCGAGGTAGTCCCGACACTCCTTGGCGAGGTGGTGAGTCTAGGGCCCATGCCACGGGCACTGCTGGTTCATGAAGTCATTGTAGACCTTAATTTCCTCAGAGAGCAGCGGCGCACCGCTTCTGACCGTCATGTGGAGACCGAAGGAGACGGATCCGATGAAGCCAGGATCGGCTGTGAAGCGAGACCTAGCCGAATCAGTTGGCGACGAAGTCCAGATCCAAATTGGACCACCTGTCCCAGAGCGTAGGCGGAGTCACCATTGTTGATGGTGATGTTGGCCATCGAGATCTGATTGGTCCAGAACGCGCAACCCCTACCTGCGCGCCAACTATCATGGTATTTTCCGACGGTAGATTTTGTTCAGCAGGGTCGTGCTCGGAAGATCTAGATGGTAGCACACGGGAGACAAAGTTTATACAGGTTCGGGCCTCGGCAAACAGCGTCGATAACAGCCCTACTTCTGTTTGTGGTAGCTTGTTTATCTGTCGGTGCGCATGGAAATCTCGAGGGATGCTCGATCTCGCCTATGGTGGTTGTGATGAATGATGACTAGGTCAACCGATGATCAACTCATCCCCCTTGGCAAGCCCCCATTCCCCCTTATATAGACGGTGGGAATTAGGGTTACAGGCGCCGAGTCGGTTTACATGCTGGTTGAGATAAACGCTAAACCCTAACAAGATAGACTAGATCCGATCGTAGTCGGTTACAAGAGATATCCCGTAGAATCCGCGTGAAGATCTTGGCGTGGCTTGCACTCCAAGATGGTTCATTCGGGCCACCACCTGGGGTCCGAGTCCTTGTGGCGGCCACCTTGTGCCGAGTGTGCTGCCTTTGGCCTTTGTGGGCCTACCCGGACCCATGACCTCGTAACTAAGCGTGCGAACAACCCACTCACTTAGGAGTATAGCGGGATGAAAGTGTATCATCATCTCAACATTAGGACGTGATGCCCATATGGATGCGTATCAATAGCTAAACAAACATGGAACCTGCAACTTGGATAAATCTTGTCATATACATGCTTTATTTTGTGCCACCATGTGTTTCTAGAGAGTGATCAAGTGAACTCATGAACCCCGGTCCATTTTCCAACATAAGAAACACCGTTATTCACTTTGCTGCTGTTTAAAATTGCTCTTTTAATTAATCCAAAATACAAAAATACTTTTCATATTGTTTTCTAGTAATCTAATCATACTTGTTTCACTGCCATTGTACCTGACAACTATATGGTGGAGTTGGGGACAGCAAGGCAATTTTCTGAGCCGTTACAGGATTGCTAGAAGAGGTAGAAGGAACTCTCAACCTCCTTGTGATCGATATTAAACCCCGAGTTATTCTTGTGGGGAAAAAGCCGCTTGCTGCAACACTCTACACTTGGAGTCCCAACGAATTGGTAGACATCGTAAAACGTTGCCATCAGCACCGTAGACCCTCCCCACCTAGTGACCCAAACCCTCTCTTATTTCCTCACACATTCCCATTTGCTTTAACCCTCCCTATTGTCCTTGATCTTCCTTGTCTTTTCTCGAGCATGACACTTCACGGCCGCCGCTCAAAGGAGGGAGACATACCTAATTAAACATGCAACTCCCTTGTCGGTGAGGAAGAAACCACTTTATACTTAGGTATCCTCGCTCCTAGCCACGAGAAAGTTCTAGTTTTTGGTTTCAAATTGCACATTTGCAAGCACCCTTAGGTTGCAATTCTTGTTTACACTACTTCAAATAGTAAGGGACGAGCTTTTGATAGTATGATCAAGCCATGTATGATCATTCCCATGCGTAACGTATGTTTTCTATACTTGCTGCGTTGCACGTGTTTTTTCTTAATTTTACACTTACACGTGTGCACCCTACTTTCCTCATTTGTTTTCCCAGCTCCTGCCACGGCTTTGGACCGTCAGATCAAGCCACCTATGTATGTGCACGGTATGCACTTGCATTATCTGTTTTTTATATTCGGACGTGCATTGTCCATTTGTTTACACCTATATGTGCATTTACATGTTAGTCCTTGCAATCAACATCCAACCTTCATCGTACACACTTCATACCATAAGTATAATCTAGAGACTAATAATTCCAGATACTTGTTGCTATAATTTCACTCTCTCGATACAAATTTACGGATATTTCAAGCAACTGAGAAATAGCTAGCAAAACCAGGAATTTGATAAAAAAATCCATCAACATACAATCTTATCATACATGCATGGAGTTGCCACAATGGAAATAAGAATACAAATTTAATTCTACATCACATATCGATGGGTTTGACTTCATTGCTGGGCAAAATTTATATGCTCCGCTCATAGATATGATTAATTACACATATAGTAATGTGGTTGAGCGAGCAATCTTCTCTTTTATATGTATTTAGGGGAGGAATTCTGAAGAGTCATGGGTAGTTCTGGATAATTCTGGAGATGGATGAGTATGTCCCCACACAAGCGCAGGTAACCCCTACGACGATAATGAATGAGCAGACTGCAACCTGTAAAATAGTTTTTTAGTTATGCCCTGCCTGTCTCAGCATAATCTCATCATATATACTCCCTTGATATCAAAATATAATTCATATTAGTTTTGTCTTAAGGATAGCCAAAAATATGACTTCATAACCTTCTCTGTTCTGCCTGCATATAAAATAATTATATACAAATGTAGCACTCGAAATATTTGCGTACCTGATGCCAAGCCACTTTTGTCTTAAAGATAGCCAAAAAGCAAGCACAGGGTAGAATGTAGGTCTGAAATCAAACAATATTTTAGCCTCTAACCAATCACTAACCAAGTAGTCAACAGCTGATGTAATAATAAGGGAAAACTTACCACAAGCATGGCGAGTACAGAACCAATCAGAGCCATCACAAGTGCTGTAAAACATATATACAAAAAATAAATGTCAGAGGATGACTGAATCTTGTGCTACTACTGTCAAATGTGTAGTCAATGATGTATTCAGACCAAAGAAAATGAACTAACCAAAGAAGGGAACCGACAGAGCAACGATGAGGGTTGAGATCACCAGGACTGATCTAAGGATGATTATGTTCAAGTACTTCTGCTGACTTCGCGGCAGCAACTCTTCCAAACTCATAGCCAGAGGGGTTATGTCTAACGCATATTTTGTTATTGGATTTGCCACCTGCAACAAGTCAAGAGACAAGTCAGCATGACTAAGAATGAAGGCCACTCATATGAAATAGTTTAGATGAGAGCAATTACCGTGGCCCAAACGGCAATCTTGGAAACCACCAGATCCTGTGGTAAGTTAAGTGTGAACTGAGACTCCGTGGATTCACCAAACATTTTGTATCCCATCACAGCAGCGGCAGCAAACAAAACGGTAGAAAACCCAATGCTGAAGAATAAGCACAAACCAAATCTGAGTGATGAATTTCTATAAAAACAGTTATGGAATATGGATGGGTTGCAGTCCCAAGTTAGGAAATTACCAAATGAACAAAATGGAAGGAAACTGGTTGCGATTCTTGAGAGAAGAATAGATGTTTGGGAACACCCCATGCCCTGAGTAGCAATAACCGTACAATCCAATTGCAATAGGGATTCCTGGGAGGTTTAACGTAGACCCTTTGTTCTCAAAGCCGACATTATCAACAACCCCAATCCAGAATAGGCAGATGACTAGAAGGATTGATGCAATGACACCTCCAACTGCAAAGTACAAACAAAACACCATGGCGAGAAATGAAGTGTGATACATATACATGGCCCAGGGTACAGCTGAACTAAATGCAGAGCATACACACAAACCATTAGTTTTTCGTATGTATGTTAATATTCTACTAAATAAACCTAGACCAAGCAGGATCATGATAGAGGCAACAAGTGAATATATAGAGACCTGAAATGTAGCTCAGATAGGTAAGGTCACGGAGCCAAGTGGTCGGCATGACAACAAGGGTGGTCAAGATTGCGAAGAATACATGTGAGTTCAGCGTCAAGCTCCCAATGGATATGTGCACGTTGGGGAATAACTTTGATAAGTTGTCACTTTCCAATATCAAATACTCGATGCCACAGGCCTGCAACAATAGATTAAGGATCAGCTATTGTGTTGCATATTCTCTTAAATGTTGTTAATCTTCTGAAAGCAATATCTTTTATGTTTTGGTTGCAACCCACCATACACTAAACTGAGCTAACTCATACCAAGGGTTAGGATCTCACATAATGATTCTAGTGTCTAAGTAACCGTGGTACTATTTTGGCTATTGTTTTACGTATATATGCATATTAATATCAAATATTATCAAAGCATATACTTTAAAAAAATATTATCGAAGTATGTGAACTAGGATGGATGTGAGCTTTTATGCGCGTTGGAGATGATCTGTATTTAGTGGCCTTGCACATATCAGAGCATGTGAGTACTTACATACAGTTCCACGTACAGGATTATCTGTAGATAGTGAAGCCACACGCAAGGGAAAAAAACAAGTTAGCACAATAATATTCCTTGATTGAAATCTGACCAAACTGAAGAACAGATTAATATGTGATCATCATCATGGAGGAGATTTTTACTGAGATAGCTATACGACCGGTGGTGCCAAAGGCAGCATGACCAATATCCGGGTATGTCTGAAGGCCCTCCGTGCTGTCTAGGCAATGGCGCAGGAGTACACCAGTGTACCATGCGAGCACAGCAAATACACCTAGTATCACCAGCCCGAGCCAGCCCCCTTGCTTCATCGCATACGGTGTTGATAGGATTCCAACACCACATAGAAGATTTATTCCTACATATTAAAAGCAAAATGTTGCTATCCATGACTTATCCTTGTGTAAGTAACAAGAGCATTTTATTATCAATAGTTCGATGACTTATCCATGACAAAAAGGTATCTTTGAGGTTCAATAAACATTATTGCAGGGATTTCAAAGTAGACCTTCAAAATAGAAGTTCTACTATTTATTTTCTTGTGACATATTATGGATCAACTGAAATAGATTACGCACAGTAAAGCTTCGTTAACTCCTTGGGTGAATAAGAAGATAAAATCTATAGTGCCAGATCATGTACGAGGTGCTTACCATTCATAGCACCCTGGGTGTAAGAGCATTCTTGATAGGGAGAAACCTCATGACCAATCACCACTGGCTTTTGATCTTGAGGAATCTGTTGTAGAGATGGTTTTCTCGATGGCAGAAGGTACTGAGAATTCTTCCGGATATCTTCATGCTGCTGCTGCTGCTGTTGCTTTTGTTCATCGCTTGTTGTCGGGCATAGAAGTGGCTTGACAAGATTATAGTTTATTTCAGGGGTTTTGCATTGAAAAGAGTTGTTGAGGAAAGAGTTGGACAGTCTGCTTGGAGTCGGGGTCCCCAGAAAACTCATGCTGGGCGATTGCACTCTACTAAGAATGTCGATTGATTGCCTGTTAAAATACAAGAGAAAGAAAATTTTGTTATTAAGATGAGATAAGCAGAGCAAACTATTTGTGGCTGCATTCTGTGATAAATTTAGTAGGGGCAAAAGATGTAGATCTATTAGTGTGAGGTGGTAGTTGAGATTTTTTTGTTTTATGCAATACAATTTTGTAAGCGTCTGCTTTTCCAGGTGTAAAAAGCACGTCAACTTATGAAAATGTAGCGAACATTTTTTCCAGACCATCTAGTTAAGAAAATACCATAAAGATTCAGGCTCATTCTATGAACAATTTCGTTGTGGTCGGAGAGAGAAAAGGTGTTGCTTATTAAATTCATTAAGACATAAATGAGAGCTTAAAATAAAAACAAATTATCAAGTCTTGTACAATTGAAAATAACTCTTCCTAGAAAAACAGTATTGTTCAATTTTTTAGAAAATGTTAGCGAAGTCGCATTTGAGAAGAAAAACACCAGGGGAAATGAAATGAAGAAATGGAAGCTAGCCGCCACATCAGGTATTTGGGATGATGATGATTAAGGTAAACACAAAGATTTTTCCTAATTTCCAGCTAGCTGAAATTTGATTTCACCATCACTCACATTGTTGACCGTTTATTCCTCATGGCACAATGCACATCATGTGGGCGTGTGTACAAGGCCTTTTTGTGCGCGGGGTACTGTTGGGTTTAGGGTTGTCGGGTTTAGATGGTTTTTTGTGTCTTATTTTCCACCGTTGTCGTGTCTGTACCTAGGAGAGGAATTGTGAGAGAGAGGGACATGGCGGAGGGGAGAGTAACGGACCGGGCATTTGGAAACCGCCAGCGGTTTAGGTATGTGTTTTCTTCTCTAATTTCTCGTTGCGCGCAGCAAGGACGGCCTAGAAACCGGGTACTGCTTGGGAAATGTTCAAACTAATAGATATAACCAAGTCTGGGTTGGGGAAATGACGATGTATGATTTTGCTTTCTGGAAACTTGAGATGATATGTTCAGCAAACAGAACCAGTGCAGTTTGTGCGCAGAGTGTACTAATATATGTTTTCCTAAATAAAGCAATTGTATGTTTTATATTATAAAATCAAAAGGAAAGTAGGAAACCATAAGGGTTCTTGTTTATGGTCAGTTTTCAGTTTTCACCCAGTTGAAGCACTTACAGGTTCTTTTGTGCACATCAACATTCAGTATTAATCACTTCTATATAGTCACAAAATGGTCTAACAGACAGAATTTGAATATGTGCACTGGATGCTTTCTAAAAGTCATTCAGTCTTGGTTTGTTCCACTTCGGTGGAAGCTTGGAATCCAAGTGCTTTTAGATCATTTACTGATTATGTCATTGTTATTTCCTGACAATACTTAGAGGGGGGTAGAGCGTCTAGCAAAACTCAATGGTAGCATTCGGAGACAAGATTTATACAGGTTCGGGCCCTGGGAAATACTCATCCGGTAAAGACCCTACTCCTGTTTGTGGCTTCTTCTGTATTATCTCAGTGTACTCAGATGCGACCTCGAGGGAGTCTCGATCACGCTATGGTGGATGTTGTGAGGTTAAATATGATGACGTAAAAGTCAGATGTGTCGTGAGAGACGTACCGCTTGGCAGGCCCCTACCTTTAGCTACTCAGATGTTTCAATTCGCTAAGTTTGAAAAGTCCAAAGAGCGCAGACTAGCTACGGAGCTTGGATACGGTTTCTAGGTCGGAGATCCATGGATCACAGACTATACTTGGCCGGTGTAGGGTTACAGATGAGCCGAGTCGGTTTATATATGGAAAGATGAAGGGGTAAACCCTAACCAACTAATCTAGATCCGATCTGAATCGGTTACAATTATATCGGTCATTCTGGGTTCGTTATCTTGACTTGTCTTGTACTCCAAATGATAAGGCACCGTAGGTTTCAGTCGATCGTCGGGTCATCGAGCTGGGCCGCCCTGTGCCTGGTGGGCCGCCTTTGTACTCCGTGGGAGTATCCGGGTCCCGTGACCTCGTCATTAGCCCCCGAGTCCTGCTCAATCGTACTGAAGCTTGCGTCTTGGATGCGACTCGGTGAGGCTGAGTGAAGAGGTTTTCTTCCGTAGGCAGGTTCACCGAGCGACGTCCGCATGTGCGCCTCCGTCTTGTAGCTTGTAGGGAGGTTGTGAAGGACTCTTCAGGATTTCTTCAGTGTAGAGTGTAGTTTTGAGCCGAGTGACAAATGCCCATGGGCATGATCGCACTAGCTCCTGGTGGGAATTGAGTCTGCCCAAAAGTTGTGAACCGGGTTGCAGTTTAACCAATTAGTACATCAGATTTTGCAGTTTAACTGGGTGCTGAGCCGAGTGATGAACCCCCGTGAGTAGGATCGTACTGGCTTTCCGAAGGGAATCGAGGCCACCAAAAGGGTTGTGAACCGGGTTGCGGTTTAACCACTTTAGTATCTCAGATTTTATAGAACGTTATCCAAAGGAATGTCGCTCTGTTATTTGGGGCCGAGTGACCTCCACCGTAAAAGGCAGGGAGATCATCGACATTTGAGCTAATAACGGCTAGGATCGGTGATATCCTGTTGCATCCTACCAGCTAGAGGCCAGCGTGTGGCATGTCAAAATTCCAACCGTGCTCCGAGTCACGCCTGGTCATCCGAGTGATTGGACCAGCTAGTGTCCGGCAGGTGGAATGCTTTCAGAGTCGGTTTAGAGCCAATCTCAGTCAATGGGCTTTTGGAATAGACTTAGTGCTGATAGCAAACTAGAGGCCACTGAGAGGCGCTCCATTGACTGGCCTTCACTCGGGTCGAGATAGAATAGTTGTGTAACCCCATGAGGTCAACCATCGTTTCTCTTACGACACCCAGCCCCGATTGATCTCGGGAACCGTCTACTGATCCACTAGGAGCGCGTCGTAGCCGTTGAGAAATGGATTTTGTCTCAGATGACAGATCCAGAAAGAACAGAATTTGTGTCTTGGCCAAGCTGAGAAGTCGAAACGTTCACACTGATCGCTTTGCTTTATATGGCACAGATCAGTGCTGCGCAAATCCAAGTCACTCTATCTCACGTTCGCCGCCTTAGCTTCTTTGCTTCACTGTGTTATACAGTGTGAGTCACCTGCCACCGCTCATGCAGATCCTACGTCGATCCCGATCCGAGACACCGCCGGGATGCCGGTCTGAATCAAAGAAGCAAGCCTATTCCCTGAGGAGGAAGATGTTGCTCCCGCGCCATTGTCTCGCCGTTGACCTCCCTGCACCCGCTGAAGGATAAAGACATACACGTAGAGGAGCAAATGGTGTCGTCGAATGGCTAGGCAGTTTCATCGATGATGGAAGAGGCATTATTGAAGTTGGAGGCGGAGGGAGCTGATCCCGCCATCGGTGAAGGTCTCGCGGAGGCCTACCTTTTGCGAAGGAATCCTAGTCCCCATACTGAAGAAATAGTCGTCTTCGCCTCATTCTTCCGCTGCGGATTTTCTGTCCCGGCGCATCCATTTGTTCGAGGCCTCCTCGATTACTATGAAGTGGAGATCCACAATCTTCACCCACTCGATATGTTGCAAATTTCATGCTTCATTACCATCTGTGAGTGTTATCTGGGGATAGAGCCCCACTTCGGGTTGTGGCAGAGTTTGTTCTTCCTCCAGCCATATCCAAACGGATTCATCACCGCAGTCCATGGCGACGTCATGTTTGAACTCCAAATCGAAGCTGTCGACTCATATCTTTTTATGCCCTCTGCCGGCTTCTATAAGGGTTGAAACTTGGAATGCCGAGTGGTTCTACATCTCCAACATTAATCCTGCCTTGGCCGAGTAATATGGTGGAAACCCCTCCTGTAGAGCCGCTTGTATAGAGGCACCGAAAAAACCTCTACCAAATCCTCGTCAACCGGCTGAGGGAGGGATTAACTAGAGTCGGCATCATCTCTACCTTCATCACGCGTCGGGTGCTCCCCACGAAGTTGAGAGTCCATCCAATGTACGAGGGATTTTCTTTCCCAGCATGGATGGCAACATAATCTTCGGATCTGCCCTCCGGCACCTTAGGCATTTTTACAATTTCTCATTATGACATGTAATTCGCCTTTTTATTTTTGTTATGAGACTTGGAATCTTTTGCGGGCTGTGTGCATCCTAATAATGCAGAGGCCGGGTGTAACGCTTAAAACTCTTTAAGTAATAAAACTCCCTTTATCAAAAAAAAATCCAATGTACGAGGACTCGGGCCCTGCCGATCCTTCTAGGGATTCGTCTGAGAGCCTCTCTGAAGCTGAAGTCCACGCCCAAGTCGCAAAACTGATGGCAAGGTCATCTGGCTTAGACAAAACCAGACACCCGCGCCCTTAGAGCCTAGCCAAGCTGGCCTCGAGATGAGGTACGCAAGTCTAAATCGAAGCACTTTTCTTTCTTGTGATACTGAAAATCACAGAGTCCTGAATTCTTCTTTCGTGATACTGCAGGGTCTCAAGGCCTTCGTCTCAAATCCTCCTCCTGCGAAACCGAAGGTCCAGCTGCCGAATCCGCCAAATCCAAGGATGAAGAAGGTGGCAGGCACGAAGAGGTCAGCTACGCCCAGCACTCAGTCCAAGGTTTGTGGCGTTCTTGATGAAGATGAACAGAGTCTCACGTCCTGCATGAAAAGGAGGAAGGATGCTTCCTTCCCAGGTCTGGGTTCCAGCTCCGGGTCAGTACCTGCTGGTAATTTGCCTATGGCCACGCCAAGGCAATCAGACCAGTCATAGTGGGCACCGTCCAACTCCAGGGAGGTGCCATCCAGCTCCAGAGATGATGCGGCTGAGTGGGCACCTTGGGACGGATTTGCTGAAGAGGTGGAACAGATTCGGGCTGCAGGACCTCTCTTCTGAAGAAGATTCCCAAGGGCGGTTTCCTCGAGAAGATCCATGGTGCGGTTGCAGCGGCGACTGAAAGCAGACATTGCTGCCATAGAACTTTGAATCGCCCCCAAATTTATGGTAACAAATATGTCCATATTCCTCCAACAGAACTGCTGGGGGCGCGAATAGTGCACCCAGTGGCCAGTGGGTGTACTCCCGAGCCTCCACTCGGATTTTTGAGTAAGCGGGTGGAGGGTTACCACACAAAAAATTAGAAGACCCTTCACAAGGTAGTTTCTTTTATCTTCGCAGGAAATCATCAACAGGTCGAAGGCTCTCGTTGCCAAAAAGGCTCAACTGAAGGCCGAGTTGGCAAGATTGAGTGCCAGTCGGGACAACGCCAGTTCTTTGATGGTTCTGACAGAAAAGGCTGGTCATCCATCAGAACTTGAGTCGGCAAGGGCTGAACTGGAGAAGACCAAAGCTGAGCTGCAATCGGGCCAGGTTGCCAGAAAGAGAGCCGAGCAGGAAGTTGCCTGTAAGCCCCCCGAGTCCTCTTCGTTGATCTGCATGTTGTCGTGGATGCCTTTACGATATCCGTCTTCTTGCAGTAACCGTTAGTGCGAAGGAGGAGGCACTTCACACCAGCAAAGTTATGTACCGCTCCCAAGAGAAGCTTAAGAACTTGGCCATCGGTAGGTGCCTTTTTCCGAGTCCTCTGCTAGGTTGATCTTCATCTGACTTGCCTTTGTTGACCTTCGTTTGCTTTCTTGCAGCCATGTCGAACGCCCTTGACGCCAGCCAGAAGGCGCTCGCCGCTGTGAGGGGAGATGCAAGTTTCATTGTTGACATGCTCTGGAACCAGGTTCCCTCAAGCGAAGAGCTGGTGGAGTGCCTGAGGGCCGTGCCTGCCGAAGTGAGGACGAGGATGTCTGAGGCCGCCTGAGCTGGATCTCATAAAGCGCTTGTGTGGGTCAAGTCCCATTACCTCGAAATAGAAGTCAGTCATATCATCGAGGGAGTGGCCCTGGCACTTCATCTAAGGTTCTTCAAGAATGGAGTTTGGACATATGGGATGCGGCCCAGGAGTTAGTCGAGCGAGCCGACTTGTAAAAGTTGTACATGATGGCTAAGTATTTGGATGTGGCCGAGCTTTGACTTAGATCATGCCTGTAAAGTTAATTCACGTAATGCGTCTTTGGAACCTTAATTTTTCGTACGCAAGCTCGCTCCTCATATGCGCCCTTTGCCAATATATCATAACCTCCTTTACTCGCGGTGTTGCCGTAGTGCAGGGTATGTTTTTGGACAGAAAGTCGAAAAGCCCAGGCGACTCAGAGTTTTGCACGTATTACTAAAAAACGGTTAGCACGAAGGACGAGTGGTAAGTTTAAGCCCACCGAGTGCGAGTGCATGCGGATCGCGCCTAGTGGGGTAGCCCCCGAGTGTGAGGGGATCGTAGTCGGGAACATTTGAGGGTCTTAAAAGACCAAGCATGGTACCAGTTCATTGATTTATTGAAACGAGGGTACATAGCTATTTATTATGAAAGAAGGTTGCGCCTTAGCGCGTTACTCCAGGCGTTTCCTAGGCCGACAACTGGTGTAGAGGCCTAATGTTGATCCTTACGCACCTGGTTCTACCTTCTTCATGGCTTGCCGAGTGGTGAAGGGTCGACACACATCCTCAGTTCGCCACTCTTCTTCTCAATGAGGAGAGCCGCTGGGGTTTCTTCTGGAGTGGGCCGCGAGAACCGGCTGGGCAGGCTCTGACATGGTGAGCCTCTTGGCGGGTGGTGCCGACTTGTCATCTTCCAACTTTGCTTTGGCCAACCGGGAGACGGCGATCTCGACACTGTCGCGGTTGCACTTGTAGGTGTGTAGGCTGCTGCTCCTCACCGTGATGACTCCTTTTGGGCCTGGAATCAGGGCCGGCTCTAACATTTTAGGGGCCCCGGGGCGAACTCTATAAATGGGCCCCTAATCAATAGGCCTCCAGCCATTTTTTCTATGTCGTTTATGTGTTACCGCTGGCGTGTGTTCTACTCGGTACGCCACCAGTAATAATCCAGGCAATTTATACAAAACTACTAGTGGCGTTTATCCGATAATGCATGCCAGTAGTATATCTTCCCAGTTATGGGCCCCAAATTTGGCAGGGCCCCGGGCCGCGCCCCTCTTGCCCTGGGCCAGAGCCGGCCCTGCCTGGAATATTGAATTGCAGGTAGATGTAGTTGGAGACGACCATGAACTTGGCGAAAAAAGGCCGCACTAGTAGAGCGTGGTATGCTCCACGGAAGCCGACCACCTCAAAGTTCAGAGTCGCCCTGCGGAAATTGTTTGGTGCATGGAAGGTGACGTCAAGTGTGATGCGGCCGAGTGGCTGAGTGTCATTGCCTGGCACAACACCGTGGAAAGGCACAACACCCGGCTTGATGAGGAAGCGAGGGATCTTCATGTCATCCAGCGTCTTCATGTAGATGATGTTTAGGCCGATGCTTCCGTCAATGAGGACCTGAGCGATCCGGATACCATCTACAATCGGATCGACCACCAGTGGGCACCTTCCTGGACTTGGGACGAAGTCGGGGTGATCGCTCCTGGTCTCGTATCCATTGTTCCCACCAAATATCATCAGGCATCCCTTCTGCTGCGGGTAGGCCGAGTCGTCCTTATCCTCCTGGTTGTCCTCCTTTTCCTGTGTGTGGGCTGGGAACTTGCCACCCTTGGTAATGGAGCAGTCTTTGGTGAGGTGTTGCAAACTCGGGCCATGCCAAACGCACGACTTATTCATTAAGCTGTCGTAAACCTCCAGAGCTTTCCGGCTAAGTTGTGGTGTGCTCTCGGCGGCCGCAACTATCTCCTCACTCTTCGTTTTTTCTTGCACTTTTTCTTCTGACCCTCCTTCCCGTCGCGAGGCCGAGTTTTGGAGGAGTCGGCTAGCGGGGCGGCTGGCGCTTTTCCGTTAGGTGACATGCTGTTCATGGCCTCTTCTGCGAAGGCGTAGTCGTTGGCGATGTCAAACAGCTCCCGAGCAGTCCTGGGCTTGGGGAGGGCGAGCTGATGCCTAAGCCAGACGTCCTTACACCCATTTAAGAAGGCAGAAATAATCTCGGAGTCCGAGATCTCAAGAAGTGAGTTTCTCTTTTTGGAGAACCAGTTGATGTAATATCTTAGGGCTTCTCCGGGTTCCTGTACACAGTGCTCGAGGTCCCAGTGGGTGTCGCGCCTGTCGTGGGTCCCCTGAAAGTTGCTGAGGAAATAGTTCTTAAGGTCTTCCTAGTTGTTGATGTAGCCGGGGGTAAGCTCTCCCGCCAGGCCATGGCCGAGTCGGCAAACCACAGAGCCGCTGCCTCGTCGCCGCCGCTGGTGAATGATACGTCTCAAACGTATCTATAATTTTTGATGTTCCATGCTGTTATTATATCAATTGCTACATGTTTTGGTTACACTTTATATCATTTTTATGCATTTTCTGGGACTAACCTATTAACAAGATGCCACAGTGCCAGTTCCCTGTTTTCTGATGTTTTTGGTTTCAGAAAATCTATTAAGGAAATATTCTCGGAATTGGACGAAACAAAAGACATCGTCAATAATATCACGAGGAGATCACGGAATCCAAAGGGGAGTCGGAGCAGACCCACCAGGGGGCCACGCCACACTAGGGCGCGGCCCAGGGTGGGCCCGCGCCCCCCTATGGCGTGGTGGCCCCCCTCGGCCACCGACGCCGCCTCTTCGCCTATATATTCTCCGCGACGCGAAAACCCTATTACGGTCGATCATATTCCACGAAAAGTTCCGTCGCGGCCGTCATCGTCAATCTCAGATCGGAGGAGTTCTGAAGCTCTTCCCAGCACCCTGCCGGAGGGGAGATCATCACCGGAGGGCTCTACATCACCATGCCTGCCTCCGGAGTGATGCGTGAGTAGTCCACCCCTGGACTACGGGTCCATTGCAGTAGCTAGATGGTTGTCTCTCTACCTTGTGCTTCCATGTTTAGATCTTGTGAGCTGCCTAACATGATCAAGATCATCTTATTGTAATGCTAGATGTTGTGTTTGCTGGGATCCGATGAATATTGATACCATGTTTATTCAAGTTGTTTATCTATGTGCTCTTGATCTTGCATGCTCTCCGTTGCTAGTAGATGCTTTGGCCAAGTAGATGCTTGTGACTCCAAGAGGGGGTATTTATGCTAGATAGTGGGTTCAGTCTCTAGATATCTGGATCAGTGACAGAAAGGTCTAAGATGGTAGATGTGCTGTTGCTACTATGGATAAAACATTGGTGCAGTGTCCAAGGGCACTTGTATTGATTACATTACACACTTTACTTCATGCAATAATCTGTTGTTAGCAACTTAATACTGAACAGGATGCGGATGCTGCCTTGAAGGTGGATTATTTAGGCATAGATGCGGTTGGCATAACGGTCTATGTAATTTGTTGTAATGCCCAACTAGATTTCATAGTAGACATCTTGGCATATATTGCATTGTTATGCCCTCTCTATTTGTCAATTGCCCAGCTGTAATTTGTTTACCCAACATGCTAGTTACCTGTTCTGAGAGAGACACCACTAGTGAACTGTGGACCCTGGTCCAATTTCCTCATACTGTTTACACAACCTGCTGCAATCATCTGTTTCCTGTTACTTGCTGTGTTTCCTGCTGTTTTCCACACCATACGTTTAACTCTTTGTTTCTGCAAGACCGGAGAGATTGACAACCTCTCTGTTTCGTGTTGGGCAAAGTTCTGGTTTGTGTCTGTGCAGATTCTACGTTGGTGCAACCTCCCTAGCGCCAGGGGGAGTCAACATCAACAACCTTCCGATAGATCGTCAAGTCCTACTGGATTGATAACCTTGGGTAGATTATTCAAGGGAAAACTTCTGCTGTCTACATCATAACCTTCCTCTTGGTGTTCACCAACACGTAGCCATCAGTGAAGCAGGATCTCGCCTTTATACTTCTCGATTCCCGATATGCGGAAACGCTCTGGGTATTGTGCGTTGAGAATGCGCTTGGTGAACGCTGGTGGGCCTGACCGAGTGCTTCTTGGCGCGGTTGGGGAGTGTTCTCCTGCACGGGTGCGATGAAGGGCCGCAGTGACATCCTGGGCGTCAGGGTAGTCCCCGGGTTGGCCCGTGTGGGGTTGCCGCCTTGCCTCCAGCGTGCCTCTAAGATCACGGTTATGACCCACCCGAGTGAAAACGGAGGGGGCACCGACCGCCGTGGAGTCGGCTCACTGTAGTTGCCACGTGGCTCCAGGTCGCCCTCCCGGAGTGTGGCCGATCGACCTGGTGAGTCAACATCGACGGGGCTTACTGAGTGGTCTCTGAGGCATGCCGAGTAGGTGTCTTGCTCGTCGGCGATTTGCTCGGCGTGCAGAGAGCCGAGGGTTGCTTCTCTGCCTGCGAGGTCGCTTCCTCCAGCCAGGTCGTGATGCGTTTCTAGTTCTCGTACCCAGGTGCAGTCGGCGGGACCGCCATGCCGTGCATGGCGATCTGGGTGGCGATGAGGTTCATCCAAACCATGGATCCACGAATTGTTGACTCGCTGTAGAAAAGAGCTTCGTAGTTGGGAGCTGTTTCTGATGCATCAACCTTGGCTTAGTTCTCATTTATCTTGCTTATTTCATTTCCTTCTCATTCATCTTTCTCTATGTCATCATTCTTTCATATTTCATTTTATCATTTACTTCTTTCTTCATTTTTCTCCGGTCTTACTTCTCTCCCCGTGTCTCTCTTAGTTCTTTATCTATGTTTTATTCAGTTTCTCAAACTTTAACATCATTCTATCTTTTTCCCCACTAATTCTTTAGCTCTTCATTTTTCTCAGTCCTTCATCAGTATCTTAGTTTGTTCGTAAGTATCTTCTTTCAGTCTCTTCATTTCTTCTTAGTTCCTATTCAGGCCCCCAAGGCAGATAAAGAAGTTTCGATTTTATTTCAGTCTGCCCTTTTTCATTCTTTTACTTGCTTCCCTTTCTTCAACCTGCTATTGTACTTCGGCATGCTTTTATTCTATGCCCTACGGCCGTTTCTCACATAGAACGAAGATCTTTTTTTCTTCCACTTTAGTGACCACATCCCCGCGTTAGGAATCATCAAGGTACAAATAATTTTCCATCATGCATATCTACTTATTAAATTGAGTTCCGCACTAGAATTTTATGAATCGACGCAAACACACAACATGGTTCAGTTTTGTCTTTCTGATCTGCTCTCTTCTTCTTTTTCTTCTTCTTTTTTCCTGTTGTTCCCTCTCTTTGCAACAGACGATGGTGCATGGGAAGGTTGGAGAAAAGTAGGAGGGGCCAGAATACTGAGTACCGAGCTCGGGCCAGAATCAGCTTGCCATAGGACACGTTGTGCACTACCAGGTTCGGGTCCAAAACTAAACCGGACAAAACCTGAAAACCCCGGAAAATCATCTAGCTGGACACTCCCAACACAAATCCAAGTTTCCCACATCCAGGATCCACTGCCACGTCAGCACCGTACAGATCCGCAGAGAAGGGAATGAATGAACAGGCGGCAAGTTGGTAGAAAGCAGAGCTGCACTCTGCTCTGCTGAAAGAGAAACAAGAAAACAGAGCAGGGGTGTCTGCTGAAAGACTTGGTGCAGACAGAATCTGCATGTAGTTTGGAGAGCTAGTAGTACGTGTATTAGCGCAAATTCGAAACAGCTCCCGAGCTCATATGCACCCGCCTGAACAGTAAATTAAAAAAAATGGTAAAACATTTCAAAAAGTTCTGAAGAAAAGTGGGAACAAACATATCCAAGTGTTCTAGGTACGTGCAAGTTTTCGTGATGAAATGACATTTGTGGTGCTCTGTGCGAAAAAAACAAATCCGTGGCGAACATGGGATTTAAAAATTGTTGTTTTAGAGCACTGATTTTGTTTTTTTTCGCACAGAGCACCACAAATGTCATTTCTTCACGAAACTTTGCACGTATGTAGAACACTTGGATATATTTGTTCCCAATTTATTTTCAGAAATTTTTGAATTGTTTTACTATTTTTTTCGAATTTCCTACTCGGACATGAGCATATGATCTCCGGAGGCAAAACTGCATTCCCGTGTATTAGGGGGTGCCGTGACCAAGTACTGAGCAGTGGAATTAGATGAGTTAGTTAGTAGTCGAATGAGAATAGGTCTTGGTGCATGTGTGACTGGAGTTGTTTGGTCGAGTCACATGCATCTAGAGAGATTCCAAGAGGTGGATTAGTGCGTTAAGTGCATGGGGTGTGAGTCCTTATCTTGTACTTGCTATTTAAGCTAAACAAATGAATGAGAAGGGAGAGCCTGCGGGCAAGAGAAAACAATGTAGCGTATGTGTTCTCACCAGGAGTAAAAAGCAAAGCAAAACTTCTCCTTAGTGAGGTGTGCGTGTGTGTGCAGTGGCGTAGCCACACCAGCTTTTTTGGTTATACAAGCAGATTTCATGTAACAAATAATAAAAAATAGTATAAATACGTGTATTTGACTACACAGAATTGAAGTTCTGGCTCCGCCAGTGTGTGTGTGTATTTTGTGTCTTTCTCATGGCAGTGTGTTCTTGTGTGAGAGACAAAAGAGATTGTGAGAATAGATTGTGAGAATAGTTCTAGTGGAGGTAGAACATAAGGAGAGAAATATATACCTGTAGCTCTGGGGCCATTGGTTGGTGTAGGAGGAGGGGGGGTCCGAGGAGGACCCATCGTCGCCGGCGCCAGCGTCATCCTCCTCGTCGTCGCTCTCGATGATGAAGCGGCTGTCCTCCCCCAGCAGCAGCAGGCCCTCCATCTTTCCCTACTCGCTCAGGCGCAGCTGAGGATGGAGACTCGTCCTTGTGGCCAAAGGATTTTGCAGCTGGGATACAACATTGCTGCCTCTGGCATGCAGTGCAGGTCGGAGGTTGCTTTCAACTTAAACTGTAATTTACCCCACTACCTACTACTAGTTGACGTTGGAGTCCTTGTCCTCGGATGAGACGACAGGAGTACTATGTAACATGCCATGCTTTTCATGTCATTGGAAGGATAGGATGTGATAGAAACACGAACGGACAATCTCATCCCATCCCATGGTTTCTTTATTTCTCAGATCAATTAATACATTAATAGAAAGTGCAGCTAAAAGTAGACGGGTGGAACTCCTCGCTTTGGGAAGGTGTAAAGATGCGATTTCTCTTTACCTTTGATTACACTTTCCCTTGGAAATGGAGGTGTAGGAGAGCACTCGTTGTTCTCTAAGGTCGGAGACCATAAGACTTACGGTTTTGCTAATTCTAGCGTAGTGCTCAGTCAAGTCCTACACCGTCGGATTTGCATCGCGATTCGTACACCTATGAGTTGCAAGTTGGGTTGCAACTAAGATTTTTTCAGTTATAATTGGGTTGCAACTGAGAAAAATGCCTTGTACCATTAGATTTGTTTCGTGATTCGTGATAGTCATGAGTTGCAACTGAGATTCGACGACGTCACCTGAATGAGAACTAAGTTAATTCACATTCAACTGAAAATTTGTCACACCCTAAGACTTTAGGTGTGTCTGATCGTCAAGCCCTATAGGCAAGTAGGTGGTAACACCAGGGGGCCTATAGGTAATGCAACAGCTTCCAACTATTGCATACCCCCATTATATATTCTTTATATATTTGTAGTTTAGTAATCGGAGCAGATGATAGACCAGAGAACGAAACTTAGATGGTAGGGGGCAATAGAGGATAACAAGTCTGAAAAGTTCAAGGGCCTTTTTTGATGACGTGTTAACGGTAGAGTGTTTTATTACTTCCCAGCAACAGCACCAGAAGATCTGCTTTTGACCGTGACAACACACGTTCGTTGGAGACCCCAAGAGTAAGGTATAATGTAGTGCAGCAGCAGTTTTGTCTTAAAATAGGACCAAGCTTTATCGAACCAGGAGGACACGGAGGTTCTTCAGAAGGTTGTCAGCGACGCAACTGACGTGGAACCTGCACACAACACAGGCAAACTAGTTTGCCCCAACGAAACAGAGAGGTTGTCAATCTCTCCGGCTTGCTGAAAACAAAGGATTAAACGTATTGTGTGGAAAACAATAATGAGTGCAGAAAGTAACAGAGAACAAATAATTGCAGTTGGTGGTTTTATCAGTATGAGGAAATGGATCAGGATCCACAGTTCACTAGTGGTGTCTTTCTATAAAAGATAACTAACATGTTGGGTAAACAAATTACAGCTGGACAATTGACAAATAATAAGCGCATGACAATGCAATATATGACAAGATGATTATTATGAGATTTAATTGGGTATTACAACAAAGTACATAGACTTGCTATCCAACGCATCTATGCCTAAATAATCCATCTTCCGGTTAGCATCCGCACCCCTTCCGGTATTGAGTTACAAACAACAGATTATTGCATGAAGTAAAGTGTGTAATGTAAACAATGCAAATAACACGTAGATAATGCATCATTGTTTTATCCGTAGTGGCAACAGCATATCCACAAGCTTAGTCGTTTCTGTCATCTCGGGCCCAGATTACTGGAGGCATGAACCCACTATCTAGCATAAATACTCCCTCTTGGAGTTACAAACATCTACTTGGCCAAATCATCTACTAGCAACGGAGAGCATGCAAGATCATAAACAACATAAATAGATAGATTGATAAACAACTTGCTCATAGTATCAATATTTATCGGATTCCAGCAAACACAACATGTAGCATTACAATAAGATGATCTTGATCATGTTAGGCAGCTCACAAGATCTAAACATGGAGGTACAAGGTGGAGAGACAACCATCTAGCTACTGCTATGGACCCGTAGTCATAGGATGAACTACTCACGTATCACTCCGGAGGCAGGCATGGAGGTGTAGAGGCCTCCGGTGAGGATCTCCCCTCCGGCAGGGTGCCGGGAAGAGGTTCAGAACCCTCTCGATATAGGGTTGACGACGGCGGCGGCGATGGAACTTTTCGTGAAATATGATCGGTGTCTTTAGGGTTGTCGGGTGATCGAGAATAAATAGGCGAAAGGGCGGCGTCGGAGGGCACCCGAGGTGGCCACGCCAGGGCAGGGCGCGGGCCCACCTCCTGCCGCACCCTAGGGTGGCGTGGCTGTCTCGTGGCCCCACTCCGTCTCCCCTTCTGGCTTCTGAAGTCTTCCGATGAGATATTTGCACACGTTGATTTTCGTCTAATTCCGATAATATTTTACAACTGTCGTGGGGTCACTCTTCGACTACCCCACGGTGGGGATACCTGGGTCACGCCAAGCCCATCAGCCTGATGACGAGGGCCCAAGGAAGGCCCAAGGAGGACGACGTGCGGCCCAAGATAGTCGACGCTAGGTCATGCGACCCCAGCCATGCTTGTAAGCGCCATCGGCACCGTTCACCTGAGACCTAGCCTACCATATAAAGGCTAGGAGGGTCCTTCGTCTAGGGTACGCTCATAGCCGCCACCACAAACCCTAGCGAGATTGCCATCTCGCCATTGTAGCCACAACTCGCCATTCAATACCAGACAAGCAGGAAGTAGGGTGTTATCCTCCGGGAGCCTGAACCTGGGTAAACGCCTTGCTTGTCAGCCGTCGTGATCACCAGCGCTCATCTCTCTCCCCTCAATCAACCCGGGGTACACAACCCAGGGATTTGCCGAGTCCACACCTCGTCAATTGGCGCCGTCTGTGGGAAAGAACGAGCGCTGGAACCATGGTCGCACCGGCTCCATCGACTTTGAAGACCGACGTCTGCATCACCAAGGAGCCAATCTGCTTCGGCTCCTTCGAGTACACCTTCCACCCGCCGGCCCACCGCTCGGTGTACGCCGATCTGCACGTAGGTATGTGCCTCACCTTCGGTACCATGCACTACTTCGTAGACAGCTGTGGAGTACTCAGATCCACGGCGATCGCACCGCCCGCGGTGGTGGCACCCGCATCTGCCGCGACTGCCCAACCACGCCCCCACCTGCTGCGGAGATCGCATCTGCTGCGACTGCGGCGACAGCATCTTCGACTGCTGAGAAGATCGCGTCCGCCTCGACTACTCCGACCGCCTCCGCTGCGGCAGAGATCGCGCCCAACACGGCCGCGCCATCAGCGTCTCCGGCTGTCACGGAGATCGCATCGGCTACGACTACACCGACCACCTCGTCGACCACCGCGCGGATCGAGTCTACTTCGACTACCTCGATCGCGTCGCTGGCAAGGCCAAGATCTACGTCAACTTCGACTACGTCGACCACACCTTCGCGCGCGACGGAGGTCGCGTCGTTCTATACCGCGCCACTCGCGTCTCCATCGACTTACAAGATCGTCAACAAGCCAATCGCGCCCACGTCGACGACAGCGACATCACTCCTCACGTCCGCGGCGAAGATCGCGAAACTCCAGGGAAGGAGCCTCGGCGGCGACTGTGGTGTCCACCACGTCGCACCCATTTTCAGCTCCGAGCACGGCTCGGACGAAGGAAGCAGCAGTGGCAGCACCCGTCCCACTGCCCAGATCTACCCCGCGCAAGTCTTCATGATCGGCCAGAGGCCGCAGGGCAACGACGACGAACCCGCATACCCACTGGAGGTGGTCATGCCGGACCAGGTGACGCGACTCACCATCACCCGCGACATGGCAATCAAAGCCCTGAAGCACGTCGAGGACGGCACGTACCCCCCACCGGATGCACCCCGGGAGGACCTTATGGCGGTCCAGTACCTGCTACGGAAGGAAGGCGAACGACTCCGCGCAGAGAAGGCCGAGCTCCTCCGACGCAAGGAGGAGGCTGACGCGTCGAGCGCCAGGAGGGCCGCTTACTCGTTCACTGCCTCAACAGAGGTCTCACAAGGAGCAAGGCGCCACAGAGCCCGCGTGCCCCTGATGACGGAGGCCGACCGCGCTAGAGTCACCCGCAACCTCGAGTCATCATACATAGAAGACGCAGACGGGATACCCGTCCCCAAGACACCCGGAGCCGCACTCATGGCAGTCGAAACATACCTGCGGCTGACACAGCCGCCTGAGGGCGACTCGCGCGCTCTCCTCCACAAGCAGCAGATCATGTCTATCAAGGCACTCGAAGACGCACTGGTAAACAAGGCGCCGACAGAAAAAGCGCGAGAAGATCGAGATCGCCGCGACCACGAGCCCGCAGCACTCGCAGCCCCGGCGACAAGACAACTGCGACAACCGCAGCCAGGTGAAGACCTCCGCAACGTCATCACACAAAGGACGGTAGACCGCAGCCGCACCCAGCGGCCGGTCAGCACGTCCAACTTCGACTACGACCGCAACGACGGCGACTACGAGCCGTGCGGCGCCGCATGCTTCAGCTTCAACATACGCGACACAAGAATGCCCAAGGGCTTCAAGCTCACGGCAGAAGCAGTCAAGTACGACGGGAAGCAGGACCCGAGACTCTGGCTAGAAGACTACCTCATAGCCTGCAGCTGCCAGGGCGGTACTTCGACTACGGCCATGCAGTACATCCAGCTGATGCTCACGGGCTCTGCACGCGGGTGGCTCAACACTCAACCCAAGAACGCCTTCAGGACGTGGGACGAGTTCGCGGAGGCCTTCGTTAAATCCTTCCTGGGGACGTACTCGAGACCGACGACGTTCGTCGAGCTACAAGCATGCAAGCAAGGACGAGACGAGCCGCTCCGGTCATACATCCAGCGTTGGACCTTGCTCCGCAACACCATGGAGACCGCCTCGGAGGACCGAGTGATGGATGCCTTCATGCACGGCGTCTCCCGCCGCGACCTCCGCGAGGAGTTTGGTAGGCTCCGGCCGAAAAACATGATCGAGGTCATGAAGATAGCAAACCAGTGGGCAGACGGAGAGGACTCGGTCCGCAATAGTTCACACTACTCCCCGAAGGACGAAGCCGGACCAAGCAACTGGCGAGAAGGACGCCACAAGAAGAAGCCGCGTTACAACGGCAACGACTCAATCGAGCTAGTAGCGGCGGGATTCCAAACCCCCCGTGAGGATGAAGCGCGCGACAGCAGTCGCCAATACAGCCATGCACAGTACAGTCGAAGCGGCGGTGACCAGAGTCGCCAATACAGCCAGGGGCAGTACAACCGAAGCGGCGGCAGCAGCTACCGCAGCGACGGAGGCCATAAACGCGAGTGGCAGAAACGCACACTAAGCCCAGCGGAAGAGCTGGAACAACCCTGCAGGCACCACATGTTCAGGAACCCGGAAACGGGCAAGTGGGGATCCAACCACCTGTTGAAGGACTGTCGAAAGGCACGCAAAATATACGAAGCCATGCAGAAGATAGTCACTCCAGCACCCGCAGCGCAGCCAGCCGCGCAGCTGGCCATCCAGGCAGCACCCGCACCCGCAGTCGCTAATCCAGCACAGGCGGCGGGAGCCTTTCTGCAGCAGCAGCAACAGCCGCAGCAAGATGCCCCACCGGTGATCCAGGACGCATATCCAGCGGCACGCGGACAACTCAACATGATACAGAAGGGGCGCCCTCAAACAGGACCCAGAAGATCATCACTCGCCAAGTTTTCCAGGCCATCACCTGTCCACCTGCAGTACCCGACTACCTGAGAGGGTCAGAGACACCAATCACTTCTCCAGAGCAGATCACCCGCCTGCAGTACCACGACCCGGGCACGCCGCTCTGGTAGTCGAAGCTCTGATCGGAGATTACACCCTGAAAAAGGTGTTCATGGACGGAGGCAGTGGCATTAACATCATCTTTGCCGACACCCTCAGAAGGATAAACAGGCCAACGACGGACTTGGCGGCATCAGAGACCACCTTCCATGGCATAGTACCAGGGCAAGCAGTCACGCCCATGGGAACGATCACACTCGACGTCATCTTCGGCACACCCGAAAACTTCAAGAGGGAGTCGATCGACTTCGAGGTAGTCGACTGGAAGTCGCAGTACCACGCGATACTCGGGCGCCCAACCTTTGCCAGATTCATGGCGGTACCTCACTACGCCTACCTCATGCTCAAGATGCCTGGGCCCAAGGGCGTCATCACGGTGCACGGCGACTTCGACCGCTCCAACAGCTGCGACCGCGAGTTCAGCAAGATCTCCGAGTTCTTCGGAATGGAAGAGCACTTCGAGGCGATGGCAGTCGACAACGACAAAACCATCTTCCCGCCACGCAAGAAGCAAGCCAAGGACGCTGCCTTCAACACGACTGACGACACGACAACTCATCAGGTCCACCCGACGGACGCAAACAAGACAGTCAAAGTGTCGTCGAGCTGCCTATCGCATAGGAAAGCGCGCTCGTCGAGTTTCTACGTGAGAACTGGGAGATCTTCGCCTGGCAACCTTCTGACATGCCAGGCATACCCAGGAACCTCGCCGAGCACTCTTTACGCGTCCACAAGGACGCCAAACCCGTCAAGCAGACCATGCGACGCTTCTCAGGACCCAAACGAGACGAAATAAGCAAGGAGATCGATCGACTGCTCCACGCTAAATTCATCCGAGAGATCAAGGACTCGGACTGGGTAGCGAACCCAGTCCTGGTGGAGAAGAAGAAGACGAAGAAACTCCGCATGTGCGTCGACTTCACCGCCCTCAACAAATGCTGCCCCAAAGACCATTTCCCGCTCCCGCGGATAGATCAGATCATCGACTCGACTGCAGGCTGCGCACGCCTATCCTTCCTGGACGCCTACTCAGGGTACCAGCAGATCAGGATGAACGTCGACGATGAAGAGAAGACTGCATTCATCACACCCCATGGCGTCTTCTGCTACCAGACGATGCCCTTCGGGTTGAAGAACGCTGGAGCCACGTACCAGCGCACAATGCAAGCCTGCCTAAAGGGGCTAATCGGAGAGATCGTCCAAGTATACGTCGACGACATAGTCGTCACCACTCGAACGGAGGACACTCTCATCGCCGACCTCCGCAAGGTCTTCGCCGCCCTCAACGAGTATCAGATCAAGCTGAACCCGGACAAGTGTGTCTTCGGCGTGCCAGCCGGAGAACTGCTCGGGTACCTCGTCTCTGCAAGAGGAATCGAAGCCAACCCTGAGAAGGTGCAAAACATACTCGCAATGCCAGCACCGACCAAGCTTCATGAGGTGCAACGCCTAGCCGGCCGAGTCGCAGCTCTCAGCCGGTTCATAAGTAAGTTGGGAGAAAAGGCCCTGCCTTTCTACCAACTGATGAAAAAGACAGACAAGTTCGAGTGGACAGAAGAAGCGCAAGTCGCGTTCGACCAACTCAAGAAAACACTCACGACTTCCCCAGTACTGGTGGCTCCACTGGAGAACGAGCCGCTATACCTCTACGTGTCAGCCACAAACAGGGTGGTCAGCACGGTACTCGTAGTCGAACGAGAAGAAGGACACAGTTACCCTGTTCAGCGACCCGTCTACTACCTCAGTGAGGTGCTAACCTTGTCCAAGCAGCGGTACCCGCACTACCAGAAGCTAGCATACGGAGTCTTCATGACATCAAGGAAGGTCGTCCACTACTTCTCCGAGCACTCCATCACGGTAGTAAGCTCCTCCGGGCTCTCCGACATCCTCACCAACCAAGCCGCGACGGACGAGTCGCCAAGTGGGTTGTTGAGCTAGGGCCCTGGGGGCTGAAGTACGCGCACCCGAAGTCAATCAAGGCCCAGGTGCTTCCAGAGTTCACCACCGAGTGGATAGAGGCCCAGCTACCAGACGTACCCGACCTGTCCAACGCATGGACAATGTACTTCGACGGCTCCAAAAGTTCAGATCAGCAGGGGCGGGAGTCGTCCTCATCTCACCCAAAGGCGACAAGCTGAGGTACGTGCTGCAGATGAACTTCCCAACGCCCTCCAACAACGAGGCAGAGTACGAGGCCCTGATCCACGGCATGCGGATGGCCAAGAACTGCGGCGCCACTCACCTCATGATCTACGGAGACTCCTACCTCGTCGTGCAACAAACCATGAAGCAATGTGACGCCATCGCCGACAACATGATCGCCTACAGGGACCTGTACAACCAGCTGGAAGGCACCTTCGACGGCTGCGAGCTGCGGCACGTCGGCCGCGAGAGCAACGAGGAAGCCGACACCCTCGCCAACCTGGGCTCAAACAAAGCGCCGGTGCCACCCGGAGTCTTCCTCGAGTGCATCACGCAACGCTCCGTCAAGCTCCGGCCCGCGCCAGGATCCTCTACATCGACAACGAGCACCACCGACCCCCCAGCACGGAGAAGGAGCCTATGGAGGTGATGCTGATCGAGCCCACATGGACGAGCCCATACCTGGCTTACATACTGCAGCAGAGGGTGCCAACAAACCCAGTCGAAGCCAAGCGCGTCATCCGCCGCTCCAAGGGCTTCACCGTCATCAAAGGGGAGCTCTACAAGCGAAGCATCTCGGGAGTCCTCCAAAGGTGCATCGACCCAGTCGACGGTCAAGCCATCTTACTCGAGATCCACGCTGGCATCTGCGGGCACCACGCCAGCAGTCGAGCCTTAGTGGCCAAAGCCTTACGAGCCGGGTTCTACTGGCCCACCGCAATGCAAGACGCAGAAGAACTCGTGAGGAAATGTCTCGGCTGCCAGGAGTTCGCCAACAAGCCGCACGCACCAGCATCAGCACTAAAGACCATTCCACTCGCCTGGCCCTTCGCTCAATGGGGGCTCGACATGGTGGGTCCACTCAAGAAGTCCTCGCCGGGAGGACACACGCATCTCTTGGTGGCAGTCGACAAGTTCACGAAGTGGATCGAAGCTGCCTATTACAAGTTCGACTGCCTCCTCGGCAGTTAACTTCATCAGGTCGATCATCTTCAGGTTTGGAGTGCCGCACAGCATCATCACCGACAACGGCACGAACTTCACAGCCGAAGAGTTCAAGGACTTCTGCTCCGAGCAAGGCATCAAGCTCAACTACGCATCTGTCTCGCACCCGCAGTCCAACGGGCAAGTCGAAAAGTCCAATGGCTTAGTCTGCAAGGGCATCAAGAAGCGCCTGCGAGTACCATTGAGCGCGCTGCAGGCGCCTGGGTTGAGAGCTGCCATCTGTGCTGTGGAGCCTGCGCACTACGCCAAACAGATCCACTCAGTACACGCCATTCTTCATGGTCTACGGCGCAGAAGCAGTCATGCCATGCGACATCAAGTTCGATGCACCCCGAGTGGTGGCCTACGACGAGTCCGACGCAGAAGAAGCACTCGAGGACGACATGGATACCCTGGACGAAGCACGCGACATCGCCCTTACCCGCACAGCCGTGTATCAGCAAGACTTACGCAACTACCACGGCGGCGACTGCGGCCCAGAGCGTTCGTCCCTGGCGACCTTGTCCTCCGCCTCAAACAGAAGAAGGTGCACAAACTAGCCTCCCCGTGGGAGGTCCATACATCGTGACAGAGGCAATCGGCGGCGGAGCTTACCGCCTGAAGGACTCGAAGACGGGGACAGTCTGCAGCAACCCGTGGAACGTGCGCAACTGCGCCGCTTCTACGCCTAATCGACTCCCCCTTGTAACAAAGTGTACTATGTCAAGAAGCGGCAGGTTCCAGACGCACTCTTTCCCTTACCAGGGTACCTGAGGGGACTGGAAGGGTTTTAATGAGGCGGCCTGCTCGCAAAAATCAATGAAGTGATTTGTGGAACAAGCTCTCCCCTTTACTTTTTTAGTCAAAAAGCAACATAAACCTAGGCCGTCACCCGACGCACTCGGGGGCTGCGCCATACAGGTTCAAGTCGAAATCCTAGGCCGCCACCCGAAGCACTCGGGGGCTGCGCCGCACAGGTCTAAGTCAAACCTAGGCCGCACCCGACGCACTCGGGGGCTGCGCCATACAGGTCCAACTCAAAATCCTTGGCCGCCACCCGAAGCACTCGGGGGCTGCGCCGCACAGGTCTAAGTCAAACCTAGGCCGCACCCGAAGCACTCGGGGGCTGCGCCATACAGGTCTAACTCGAAAACCTAGGCCGCACCCGAAGCACTCGGGGGCTGCGCCATACAGGTCCAACTCGAAAACCTAGGCCGCCACCCGAAGCACTCGGGGGCTGCGCCGCACAGGTCTAAGTCAAACCTAGGCCGCACCCGACGCACTCGGGGGCTGCGCCATACAGGTCCAACTCGAAAATCCTTGGCCGCCACCCGAAGCACTCGGGGGCTGCGCCGCACAGGTCTAAGTCAAACCTAGGCCGCACCCGAAGCACTCGGGGGCTGCGCCATACAGGTCCAACTCGAAAATCCTTGGCCGCCACCCGAAGCACTCGGGGGCTGCGCCGCACAGGTCTAAGTCAAACCTAGGCCGCACCCGAAGCACTCGGGGGCTGCGCCATACAGGTCTAACTCGAAAACCTTGGCCGCACCCGAAGCACTCGGGGGCTGCGCCACAGGTCCAAGTCAAAATCCTAGGCCGCACCCGACGCACTCGGGGGCTGCGCGCGCACAGGTCTGACTCGACACACCTCGGCCGCACTCGAAGCACTCGGGGGCTGCGCCGCACAGTCTAATTCAAAATCCTAGGCCGCACTCGATCCGCTCGGGGCTGCGCCATACAGGTTCACAGAAGTCTACAAGATACAATTTACTCACTCGGGGGCTACCCCCACCTCGGCATACATACACTCATATTTCCACTTGGAAAAATTGCTTTTACAAGCTAACGCTATACAACAGCAGCTACTACTCTTATTCTACAGGCTCGCCCTTTGGCGCATCGAGTGGCCCTACAAGGTGCTCACTAAAGCTCTGGACCTGCTGAATCATCTGACGCGCAGCCGCAAGAGTATCGGCGTAGTCACCCTCTCCAGGCAAGCCGTCAAGCACCTTGTACAGTGGAAGATTAGGCCGATGCATTCGAACGTACGCCAGCGCCACGTTCGCCCCGGCAACAAGTTGAGTGTGCACGACTTCCTTCAACGCACTGCCTTCACGGAACCTCTCCAGCAGCGCAGCCAGTCCATTAGGCTGCTCGTTGTGCGGAAAGTACACCCTGTTGATCTGCCAGAGGGTTTTTCTGCAACCTTCCAAGAGCACAGCAGCCCGCCAGGTGCGATCCAACATTCGAGCCAGTAGCTGCCTCTGGATTTATTTGACCAAAAATGACGCGCTTCGGGTGAGTCACCGGCGGCTTCTTTCTCCACCCGCTCGTCTACTCGACTTTGCTCGGCCTTCCAGTCAGAATTCACATCTGCATCAAGACCCGAAGCTAAGAACAGTAAAAGGATAAAGAAGTCGAAGCACGGTGCTAGAAAACCAACCTTGCAGCTGCCGACTGATCAAGTCTATCTCGCCTAGCAGAAACTCCTCTCGCTGGGAGAACGGCGCAACGGGCCGCGACCTCAAGCGCTCCAACTCCAACTCCGCGCTCTTCAACTTCGACTCGAGCTCAACAACCTTGTTCCTCATGAAGGTGATCACTCGTTGATCATTCACGCTTCGCGCAGGAGCTGGAGGAGCTCGACGACGACGAGTGGGTGCAGCCGAAGAGGTGTCCTCCTCGTCGCCCGCACCAGTCGTTCCAGCGACCCCAGGAGCTTCGCCCATCTCAGACTGCCAAGTTCGACAGCGTCAAGCAAAGAAAAGAACACATTCACTCAAGTTTAGATATGAAAGAAGACTCGAAGACACAAATTCACATTTCAACATCAGCATGTTCGCGGCCAGAAGACCCGCAAACTAATAGTTCATTACAGACAAGAACCAAAAGCAGAAGAATCCTAAAAGAACGGAGTCTACATCACAGACTCCGACTGGGAACGGCTCTTCCTAGCAGCCAACTCTGCAGCTTTGGCAATCCTCTTCTCGAAGGTGGCGACCAACTTCGCAGCCAGCTGACTCGCCTGCCCTTCACACCGCTAAGGGACGCGGTCCTGCCATCAGGCTTCCGAGGGAAGTCGCTGACAACCTTCTCAAAATCACCTACGACTTGGTGACCAAGAAGTAGCTGGAAAGTGAGCTCGGAGCCGCGTACCGTCTGCGCACGCGTGTAGTCCGCCAAGGTGGTCGCATTGCCTTCGAACGGAGCCGCAAGCGCGTCAACAGCAACTGGCGGTGGCTTGCTGGGGAAGATGCTCTGGTGCACAGTCGCCAAGGCGCCTGTCGACTTCTGCAGCGCCGCCGAAGCATACGCGCAGACGCGGTCCATGAAGCCAACAGCCTTCGCCAAGTCGACATTCTCGCTGGAGGACCCTTCTGGAGGAGCACCCCGCAAGTCTCTGATCAACAGAAATCCACGCCCATAAGACATCCGAAGTCGACAAAAGACAAAGTAGGCACTGAGCTGAAATACTTACTTCCAACAACATCTGCGAGTGCGAGCAAGCGGTCGACCTGGGTCTTCTCCAGATCATCCCGAGCTTGTTCACGCTCTTGGGCTTCACCCAGCAACTTCTCCAGCTCCGCGACCCGCTTCTTCATGCTCTCCTTTTCACCTATGGATCAACGGAGCAAAGTTAGCAATAAAGGCAGTCGAAGCCCCCTCGAACACAAGGGTTCACACTCACTATTCGCTTGCTCCAGAGCAGTGCGGAGCTGATCCCTCTCCTGCTCCATGCGAACGAAGGCTGCGGCTCCCTCCATCTGCTGGCGATAAAATGGCTGCAGGAAACACAAGACATCAATCTGCGCCCGACTATTCTAGTCACGCACATCTTCGGGGGCTACTCCCATCGGGAGCGCTGTTCGCGCACCCGATACAGATTTTGCAGAACGAGTCGAAGGACACTTACATGCTCAAGCAGCCCAGCGTCAACCGGAGTCGCATCAGCAGCTTTCTCTGGCACGGAGGAGGTCGAAGCCTTCAAGGCCAAAGCGTCACCCGCCAGAGCCTCTTCTCCGGTCGTCTTCGCAGTCTGCTCGATCATGGGAGCAGAAGTGTGCTCCATCTCACGAGGGGAAGAAGCAACAGCGCCAGTACGGTCGCTGTGACAAGATAACAATTCAAGGACTCGCAAGTGAAAAAGCACACTCGACAAAAACAAGGCAATGGTTACGCGACTAACCTGGCGACATCACATCATCTTCACTTCCCAGGGAGACGGAGGCCATCCTCGCAAACTCAGTCGGCGGTGCAGAGCCGAGGGAGGCACGACCAAAGGCTCAGCCAGGTCACTCGGGTGCCTAGCGCCCGAAGAGGACTCGCTCGTCTCTTCCTCGTTCACACCCGCCTCCTTCACAGGCGACGAAGCAGAACCAGAGTCGCCACTCTTTCGCCTCTGCCGCTTCCGCAGCGGCTCCTCATCTTCATCATCCTCCTCCAACTCTTCACTCGGAGAGGTGGCGGAGGGAACTTCATCGTCATCAACCTCGTCCTCAGGGAACTCTGCCTCTTCATGAGGTCCATTCTCCATCAACGGAGGAAGACTGACATAGCTCGAACGACCCTGTCAGCAAATGAAGCATTCGAGTCAGGCAAAAAGATTCGACAGAAGAAGATACAAGACAAACAAAGCAAACGAAGCTCACCTCAGGCACAGGATTATTAGGCCCATATGGCTCGACTGGGCACTTGACATTGCACGGGTCAGCGGCTCGGAGACTAGTGATGCTCCTCACCTTCGACTCGACTGCGTCATCATCGAGCTCATTGCCAGCATCCTCACGCGCCCACATTGGGTGGACGCGACTGCGGAGCGGCTGCACCCGAAGCCTGAAGAAGGTGGCGATGAGGTGAATTCCACCTGTCTCGCGCCCGAGACTTTTCAGAAGGCCACGAAGAAGCGTCAGCAAGGGCTGAGTCGCCTCCCTGTCCTCCTTCGACAGCGGGTGCGCCCACGCGTTCGTCTTCCGCAACTCGCGATCAGCCGCGAAGCCCTTCTTGGTCGCACCTGATGTAGAACCACTTCTTCCGCCAGCCCTGGACGGAGTCGGACTTCTTCATCTGAAAGTAGGAGGTGTCGCCACGCACCTGGATGCCGAAGCCGCCGACTGGATACACCTGCTTGCTCTTCCCCACGTTCCTCCTCACGAGGAATAGCGACTTCCACAGCAGCCAGTTGGGTGCGATTCCCAGGAAGCACTCGCAGAGCACGAAATAGCTCGCGATGCTCAAGACGCTATTGGGAGTCAGATCGTGGATCTGAATCCCATAAGCATACAAGAGACCACGGACGAAATCGTGGAGGGGGAACCCGAAACCCCGCGGAAGGAAATCCACGAAGCACACGCGTTCCCCCTCGCGAGGAGCGGGGAATACCTCTTTCCCGGGAGCGCGCACCGTCGCCTTATCTGCCGGCGGCAGCAGCCCCTGCGCGCGGAGGGCCTCGAGGTCGGCCTTCTTCACCGACGATTTGACCCAGTCGCCGTCGGGCTTCTTCATCACGCTCGCCTCGGCGGCGGCGACGGCGCCAGCAGCAGGCTTCCCCCTCTTCATCGCGGCCTTGCTCATGGAGGGTGGAGAAAGAAACTGCAGAGGAGCAACAATGGCGGAGAGAAAGCAGCGGAGACGATGGCAGAATGGGGATGGAATGAACTGTTCGCCGCCGCGGTAAAAAATATATACCGCGTGGCCAGTTAATCCAGGCCGTCCTCAGCGAAACCGCACTCCACAACATCATCTGGCCGTCCACGTGTCGCGCGGAGATAGCAACCGTCGCCGGCCACGCCGCCCACTACGCGCGGGAATCAAGGCGCCATCATCACACCGCGAAATTTTCGCGCCCAACGGTCAGTATAAAGCGGCAACCGCTGTCTCCAGTCAATACTGACAGTGGGACCGCACTGTCACGTCCCATCGGACACAGAGTGAGCCAAAAAACGTCAGCGCTGACGTCAACTGCGCAGCGTAGCAAGTAAGCCAATGGGCTGATCGAGAACTCGAACAATTCATTCGAGTGCAAAAATATTCAGTAAGCTCTAAGAGCCGAATAAACTCGAACAGTTCATTCGAGTGCAAGAAGATTCAGTAAGCTCCAAGAGCTGAAGAAACTTGTGCAGTAAGCCAAACCGGCCGAATACACAGTAAGTCATGCAAAGCCAGTCGCGACTCCAACATGTCGAGTCCCTTCTTTACTCCCATCGGGAGCGGGCTTTTCGACTGAAGAAAAATTGAGTTTAACCTCAATTGCAAGCAATTCAGCTTAATCTCGGGGCTACTCCCATCGGGAGCGCTGTTCGCGCTCCCGAGTGACTCAGAACAAAAGCAGTCGAAAAATCACCGACTAAGGCTGTACTCACAGTATTTTACCCTGGGCTGACAGTTCGACTAAGGAATCCTCCATAAGCCCTGAACGGCCGGAGTCGACCATTTTACTCGTTCCTTTCAGGAACCCGACGGCGTGCCCAGGAGGAAGGAGTCCTTTACCCGACTCTACGATTCGACTAAGCACTCGGGGGCTCCTGTCGTGGGGTCACTCTTCGACTACCCCACGGTGGGGATACCTGGGTCACGCCAAGCCCATCAGCCTTATGACGAGGGCCCAAGGAGGATGACGTGCGGCCCAAGATAGTCGACGCTAGGTCATGCGACCCCAGCCATGCTTGTAAGCGCCATCGGCATCGTTCACCTGAGACCTAGCCTACCATATAAAGGCTAGGAGGGTCCTTCGTCTAGGGTACGCTCATAGCCGCCACCACAAACCCTAGCGAGATTGCCATCTCGCCATTGTAGCCACAACTCGCCATTCAATACCAGACAAGCAGGAAGTAGGGTGTTATCCTCCGGGAGCCTGAACCTGGGTAAACGCCTTGCTTGTCAGCCGTCGTGATCACCAGCGCTCATCTCTCTCCCCTTCAATCAACCCGGGGTACACAACCCAGGGATTTGCCGAGTCCACACCTCGTCAACGACTAGCCTTTCTGAAGGAGAAAAACAGCAGAAAACAGGAACTGGCACTTCGCTATCTTGTTAATAGGTTAGTCCCAGAAAATGCATAAAATGCTATGAAGTATAAATAAAACATGTAGCAATTGGTATAATAATAACATGGAACATCAAAAATTATAGATACGTTTGAGACGTATAAAGCATCCCCAAGCTTAGTTCCTGCTCGTCCTCGAGTAGGTAAACGATAAAAACAACATAATTTTTGAAGTGACATGCTACCAACATAATCTTGATCAAATAGTAATGCAAAGCACATGAACTGAATGAAGTGATCCAACTCAATGGTCTATAGTTTGCTAACAAGTAAATAAGGAGTAAACAAAATGAATCATACAAGTGCAAACTTTCATGAATAATACTTTGGAGACAATGGAGCTATAAGAGTTTGCATAAAAGTTAGCTCACAAAGCAATAGATTCTAAATGAAAGTGTTTGACTAACACAAAGAAAGATTTAGTTTCAGCACTGGTTTCAACATTAACATATTTATCTCATGGATATTGTCAAGACAAAGTAATGCAATAAGTCAAACATATCATGATATAACAACTGTTGTACCAAAGTTGACACTAGTATTTGCTTGTGGAGATAGAAAGAAGTAGAAAAAACTGACTCAACAATAAAGTAAAAGAAAGGCCCTTCGCAGATGGAAGCAGGGATTAAATCATGTGATAGAGCTTTTTAAGTTTTTCAAATCATATAGAGAGTATAAAAATATATTTTGAGAGGTGTGTGTTAGTGGTCAACGAATCAGTAAATAGACAATACTTTAAGTCACAAGTTAACTAGACCTTACAAGAGCGGCTCCCATGAAGGACGTTATTTCTACCAGCGGGTAGATCATCCCTCGTTCTCTTTTGTTTACACACTTATGAACATTGCTTGACTGATTTCTCAGGGGCAAAAAGATGTGAAGAGAATTAATGGTTAAAGTTGTAATTAATTGGGACTGGGCACCCCGTTGCCAGCTCTTTTTACAAAATTATTGTATAAGTGGATGTATATGCCACTAGTCGAGGTGTAAAGTCTGATCAACAAGTGAAATAAAGACCATCTACCACATCCTCATGAGCTTGTAAACAGTGACACAAAAAAGGAGTTGTAACAGTTTTGAATATTTTAAACGTAGCACATGAAAAATTTACTTGGAGTGGCAGGAAAATACCACATAATAGGTAGTTATGGTGGACACAGATGGCATCGATTTTGGCTCAAGGGTTTTGGATGCACAAGCAGCATTCCTGCTTAGTACAGAGTTTAGACTATCAAGGTTATTTAAGCAAACACAGACTGTCAACCGGTACAGCAAGAACTCATATAAAAAACATGCTTGAAAAATTACAAGACTCCACATTGTCTTCCTTGTTAACCAAAACCTTTCACTAAAAAATATCTAGACTTTGGAACTACCAATGATACAAAGCAAATATCAACAAGCTTTACAGTAGTTCTTCACTAATAGCCTTTACTTACATGATGCACAAGTCTAAACATTACTTACTTGGTAACTCAAAATAATATGTAAGTATCAAATTACTCAAGACAGTGATCTACAAGACTTATGTAAGCATTTTATACCACTACCACATGCATAGCATTTTTTGTTCCAACCAAACACCAATCAACTTATTTGAACAACTCTCCAAACAAATATAAGTGAAGCAAGAGAGTAGTTTTTTCAAAAGAAACTAATAGCTCTGACTAGAGATATATGGAAACACAGAGCTAGAAGATTTAGCAGTAGCTAGACAAGAATACTCAACAAATATAAGTGAAAAATAAGAGTATTTCAATGAAAAAACGGAGCGTGTCTCTCTTCCAAACAAGAGTGCTAGGATCCAATAAGTATAGAGCAGCAAACAAAACAAAAACAAACTGAAAACAAAAGCACAATGACGCTCCAAGAAAAGTACATATAATGTGAAGAAATAAAAATATAGTCTCACTAGAGATGACCTGATCGTTTGTTGATAAAGAAGCGGATGCCTTGGGCATCCCCAACCTTAGACGCTTGAGTCTTCATGAATATATTGGGGAGATCCATGGGAGCTTCCCCAAGCTTAAACTTTTCACTCTTATTGATCTTATAATATCATCCTCCGCTCTTAACACTTGAAAACTTTCTTCACACCAAAATTCAGCATTTTTCTCATTAGCGGGTTAGTGCATCAAAACAAATAATCTCATTTGGTTCTGTAAGGACACAAATTCATAAGCAATCATTTTCAAACATTAGCTACTGTTACTAGGCTTAAGTGATGCTCTTTCACCTTAAAAGAAACCACTCAACACTTGTAAAAGAGAGAATGCAAAACAAAGACAGAATCTGTCAAAACCAGAACAGTCCGTAAAGATGATTTTTTTTCGGGACACTTACGTCGCTCAAATCGAAAAACTTTAGTCGTACGAAAGTTGCGTACATATCTCAGAAACACGCACAAAAATTGGCAGATGTTTTCAAAATTTTCTAATTTTTTACAGCGAGAAACGCTGACATTCCAGAAATCTATTCCTGTGCAGTAATCCAAATATAGGAACCATCTTGTCATAAGAGACTTTTCTTGGCACAACAAAACAGAAAATAAAAGATACAAATGAGTTGTTACAGAAGTAAACAAGCTCCTTGACGCAAAAAACAAAAATAACAGAAAGTAAAAATAATGGGTTGCCTCCCATAAGCGCTTCTCTTTAATGCCTTTTAGCTAGGCATGAAACATGAATCAAGTATTGTCAAGACCAAAAACACCAACATCATCAAAAGCTTCATAAAAAACACAGCTTGTATTTTTAAGTTTAGGGAATTCTTGAGAAGAAAATTTAAACAAACCATTGCATGATTCATTAACTAATCCAGGAAATTCTTTCTCAGTTTCAACCAAATCAACAAATGTTGGTTTCGGTTTAGCCACTTTGGGCACATATATGAATTTCTTCCCATTGTCTAATAGATGCTCTTACTTTTTAGTTTTAAGTGAGGAAAAAGTAGAACTCAAAGTATCAATAAACTCCTCTAATTATCCAATCCTAGAATTTTGATTATCATGGATAGCACTAGTTTCTAAAATAGTAACCCTTCTGTTAATTTTTCCAAAAGATTCACCAAGTTTACTAGTACTATCATGGAGCTTTTCTATCTCATTGATCTTATCAATACTTGGAATTCTTTTCTCTATACAGCCACGAATATATACCTGCACCACGCCAACCACCGCGCGGGTGGCCACAGCCAGCCCAGCAGCCGGAGCCTTCGTCGGCAGCATCAGCTCAGGGAAGATGCCGGCAGCAGCTAGGAGAGTCGCTGTCCCGGGTGCATCATTGGCCTGCAAAACACAACCAATTGATGTGGGAAGGACCAGAAAACTGACACCAATGATGCAAATATAACATACAAACTAGATCCACTAGACAATGCTTACATATCCTATCCAGTAGACTGTACACTACTACTCTCAAACTAGTTTTCCACTAGTTCATATATCTCCTACCCGTATGCAAATATTAGTACTGCTACTAGTCTCAACTATTAAAAAAACTAGCGCAAATGTCCAGACAGCGGCGGAGCTACGTACAACTTGCCTAGTGCACATGCACTAGGGTCCAAAAAAAAATTTAGTAACGATTATACATGTCGTAGTAGCGATGCACCAGGTTATGGCTGACGTTGTGCACCAGGGCCAGGTCGTTCGCCTTGTGCGACGTGGTGATGCACCGATGTGTAGACAGGCTTCGGCCTTGTAGGCATCAAGGCCCAATAGGAAATATCCTATACCAATGACCTCCGAAGCTGTGAACGCTGGTTCTATTCGTGTTCCTCTCGGCTCTCCTCACGCCGCGAAACGCTAGCGACTCAGCGACGGCAGACGCATCGAGGCTAATCCCTGCGCCTCCACGGATCGCTAGATCTTCAAGCATCCGCGGAAATCCAGCAGGTTATTTAGTGGTAACCTGTTCTGCCGTCGGCACGCTGCTAAGTCTCGATTGACACTAGGCTATTTCCTACTCGTGATTTGACGTAGCTCAGACGTGTCCCATGGATTTCGTGCAAGAGGCGTATGCTTGCTCCTAGCTGACTTATCCAGAGTAAGGCTCGTATCTTTAGGCATAGGCATATGGACGTCTTTGTCAAAACTATGAGGTTTGGAGTGGCAACTTGGCAAATGGTGGAGGCAACACAGGAGAACTGGTATTTCGTGGTGCCCCTCGGGCTCTTGATCTTCAAGGTAAAAATTGGTTGGTCTAACCTTTATTGGTTGTACCTTCCATTGGCTGTGTTTACGGCTTTACGCATCATCAATTTATCGAAGGCATTATATAGAGATTGCTTAGACTTGCTCTCATGGATGAATTAAAACTCATGATCTAGTTTTTATTGACTAGATCCAATAACGGCGGCAATTACGTGTTATTCCCTCGTTGAATACATTTGCTTTTGGAGAATCTTTCATGCGACCCCTTTTTTTATTGCATGGTGGTTCATACTACCCTTTGGTTGGTGTGTGTGCCTTTGATCGCGTCTTCATGACTCTGGGAGTCATGTCTTTTCTTTACTATGACCATTTCGATCCAATTGGTCGTAAACTGTTTGGCAGGGTCTAAACCCGAGAACATAACGACCATTTTGGTCAGAAAGGTCATGATTTCCTTACACGAAATGGTCATAATACATACATCATGGATCTACCACCTTATTTTTAGCTGATTACGACCAATCTAGTTGGTCATGAGTGCTAATTTGTTATACGTTGAAATGACTAGGCGGCCACCTCGCCAGTTTTGCTTACGTGTAATGCCCATGTGTCAAGCCACCTCAGCATTTTGCCTACGTGTCTTATCCATGTGTCTATTTCAGCCATACAGACCACCACCAACATGACAAGTAGGCCATACAAGTGACATGCAGGACTCACAAACCTAGTGGACACACTCAATTGACATGTGGAGCCTTGCACCTGACAACTTGGACCCGCCAAACTGACAGGTGGGGCAATCATGCGGGCCCACAAACCTCTAAATGTTAGTGTGTAATAATGCACAGCAAAAGTAGGAAGCCTGGGCCATCGTGTACCGGCGACCAAGGGTCGTCCCAGTGCGCCCCTAACCACCAGTACAACGACTAGTTTGCATTAGAACAAAGCACTAGCCCAGGTCTGGGCTGCGGTGGAACGGGCCTTCTGTTCTCAAATTTTTTTTGTTCAACATTTTTGTTGTGCGAGTGGGCTATTCTGAGTGGGCCGCTCGGCCTGGTTCGGCTGCGCTTTTTTCTTTAATCTTTTTTTTATTCTTTTCTGTTTTCTTTTATAACTTTTGATTTTGAACTCCAATTTCGACCAAATAAATTATGGAAAATATGTAAAGATGTCCTCTGTCATTATAAACTATTAGGGACTGTTTTTATTCAAAATAAAATACAAAATACACCTAAGATTATGTATTGCTTTAAATAGGGTTTTGAAGAATTTGAAATAAAATTTTGACATTATTCTTTTAAATTCAAATGCAAGATTTTAAAATTATGCACAGATGAAATGCGAACATCCACTTCTAAATTTTGGGTTTAAAATTATGCCATGTTTTTTTTGAATTTGTCATGCTGATTCCAAAATACGGTCAAAACGGCGGTCATGGCCGTTCGTAGCTAGCATTTGTATCTTGCAAAACTATTGGTGTATCTCTGATAAAATAGTTACTTGTGTACCTAAAATTGATTTTTGCAAAAAAAATCAGGAGCAAAATATGACGCACCTTCAGTTCAAATTTGACCCGCTTCCAACCGAATTGGCAGAAATTTATCTTTTTGACGAAAGGTGGATGGAAACCTTTTGACACGCAACCATTTGGTTATTTGTACATGAAATGTGGTAAAATATTTTTTTAAATTTGTGGGGTCCAATAATACACTTGTGCACAATATGGGCACATTTTAACAAACTATGCCATTAATGTGGCCATAACATTGGTTATTTGGCCTGAAAGACATGAATCTTCCTACATGGTATCTCATTTCTAAGAACACTTTTTCAAGTTAATTGTCGTATTCCAAGTTTGTTATTTTTTATGACAACTAGGTCACCTATAATGACACAATGCGAAAGTTTTTCATTTTTTGATTTTTTTTGAATTTCTTATGCCGATTTCAAAATACGGTAAAAACGGCGGACATGACTGTTCGTAGCGAGGGGTCGAATCTTGCTAAAATTTTGGTGTATCTCTGTTGAAATAGATATTTGCGTACCTAAAATAATTTTTGCAAAAAATCATGAGCAATCTATGAAGCACCTGTAGTTCAAATTTGACCCGCTACCAACTAAATCAGCAGAAATTTGTTTTTTTTTTTGCGAGAGGTGGATGGAAACCTTTTGAGATGCAACCATTTGGTTATTTGTACATAAAATGTGATCTTACTTTTTTGAAAATTGGTGTGGTACAATTTTGCAGCAAAGATTTGGTAGGTTCTTCAATAAAAACCATTTTTCGCATTTGGAAAATAAAAAATGATTTTTCCGTGCAAAGAAAATGAAAACTTTGTTCGGCAACATTGTTTGCAATTCCAAGACGCACGCTTGTTCACAATATGAGATCATTTGAACAAACTATGCCATAAATTTGGCCATAACATTACTCATTTGGTCTCAAAGCCATGAATCTTCGTATATGGTATGTCATTTGTGAGAACACTTTTTAAAGATAATTGTCGTATTCCAAGTTTATTATTTTTCATGGAAACTAGGTCACATACAATGACACAATGCAACGGTCTTCCATTTTTTAATTTTTTATGCCGATTTTAAAATACGGTCAAAACGGCGGACATGACCGTTTGTTGCTACGGGTTGAATCTTGCAAAACTATTGGTGTATCTCTAATGAAATAGATACTTGTGTACCTAAAAATAATTTTTTTTTTTTAATAATACGCAAACAACGAAGCATCCATAATTCAAATTTGACCCGCTTTCAGCTAAATCGGCAGACATTTGTCTTTTTGAGGAGAGGTGGATGGAAAGCTTTTGAAACACAAACATTTGGTTATTTGTACATAAAGTGTGTCCTAATATTTTTTTAAATTGCTGTGGTCTAATTTTGCAACAAATATTTGGTAGGTTCTACACAAAAAAATCCATTTTTGCCACTCGAGAAAATGAAAAATGATTTTTTGTGCAAAGAACATGAAAACATTATTCGCCAACATTGTTCGCCATTCCAAGATGGTCGCTTGTGCATGATATCAGATCATTTGAACAAACTATGTCATGAATGTGGCCATAACATTCGTCATTTGGTTTGAAAGTCATGAATCTTGGTTCATGCACTAGTAGAAAAAGGGGACTAAAGCCACTCCACGTGGGCGGAGCCGTGTGCTGGGGGCTGGAGACCTTTAGTCCATTTTTTTTGAACTTTTTTTTTATAATTCTATTTTTAATTCTATTCCTAAATTTCCCACTTAGCCACATATTTAATCTCTGATTACACCCTTAATATCAGGTCAAAGTACTTACGCTGGTCAAACTTCCCATTCGGTCACCCATCATCAAATTGCTCCAGCCCAAGCACGCTTAACTTTTGAGTTCTTTCCAAATTAGTTTCCAAACAAGAAGTTAGAACTTACTGATATTAGTATCCTATCAATCATATTAACCCTTGGGTCATGATGTTACACTTTTTTATTGTTTAAATTTTGAAAATTTATATGAATAAATAACAATGATTATGTAATAATATTTTTTGAATAAATAACAATAAAATGAATTTTACTTTATTTTTCCTTTTTCATTTAATATTGAATAATTCATATCTATAAATCCGTAAATCGAAATTCGACAAATAATATGTCTAAATTGTTCAGAAAAATGATAGGAATCCAAATATGACATACATATCATCTTTTTCATCATGTAAAGGACTTTTTGTGAAAATCGAGAAATCGAGAAAAATGCTAATACTTGGGGCTTATCCATCAAATATGTACTACTCTTTGTGAAAATTGGCATTATTTTAAATTATTTAAAACAGATTCAAATATTCATATTCAAATTATTCACATTTTTCTAATGAAATAGATATAAAGTTTGAATTATTTGAATTTATATAATAAAAGATATTAATTAAACAGATTATATAATTTCTGTAAAAAACTTTAGTCCCGGTTGGGGACACAAACCGGGACTAAAGGTGAATCTTTAGTCCCGAATGGTGTCCCCAACCGGGACTAAAGGCCGCAACCCCTTTAGTCCCGGTTGGGGACACCAACCAGGACTAAAGGTCCCGTTTGACCCGGGACTAAAACTGGTCGTGCCCGTAGCCGTTGGAACCGGGACTAATGCTCACATTAGTCCCGGGCCCAAACACGGCCGGGACTAAAGCTCCGGACGGAAGGCCCATTTTATACTAGTGATGGTAGCTCATTTCTGAAAACATTTTTTCAAGTTAATTGTCGTATTCCAAGTTTATTATTTTTCTGACAACTAGATCACATATAATGACACAATGCGAAAGTTTTTCATTTTTTTGATTTTTTTTAAATTTCTTATGCAAATTTCAAAATATGGTAAAAATGGCGGACATGACCATTCGTAGGTAGGGTCGAATCTTGCTAATATCTTGTTGTATATCTGTTGAAATAGCTACGTGCGTACCTAAAAATGATAAAGCACCTATATTTCAAATTTGACCCGCTTCTAACTAAATCGGTAGAAATTTGTCTTTTTTGCGAGAGGTGGATGGAAACCTTTTGACATGCAACAAATTGGTTATTTGTACATAAAGTGTGTCCTAATATTTTTGAAAATTGTTGTGGTCTAATTTTGAAACAAATATTTGGTAGAAACTAGGTCACATATAAATACATTCGTCATTTTTGAATGTTATTTGGCTTGAAAGCCATGAAGGTGACCATAACATTCGTCATTTGGCTTGAAAGCCATGAATCTTTATACATGGTAACTCATTTCTGAGAACACTTTTTCAAGATATTTGTCGTATTTCAAGTTTTCTATTTTTCCTAGAAACTAGGTCACATATAAATACACAACATGGATGTTTTCCATTTTTTATTTGTTTTCACTTTCTTACGCCGGTTTCAAAATGCGGTCAAAATTGGCGACATGACCATTTGTAGCTAGGGGTTGAATCTTGCGAAACTATTGGTGTATCCCTAATGAAATAGATACTTGTGTACCTAAAAATGATTTTTGAAAAAAATAATGAGCAAACAATGAAGCACCTGTAGTTCAAATTTGACCCGCTTCCAACTAAATCAGCAGAAATTTGTGTTTGTGAGTAGAGGTGGATGGAAAGATTTTGACAGGCAACCATTTGGTTATTTTTACATAAAATGTGTCCTAATATTTTTGAAAATTGGTGTGGTCCAATTTTGCAACAAATATTTGGTAGGTTCTACACAAAAAAATCCATTTTTGGCACTCAGGAAAATGAAAAATGATTTTTTTGTGCAACGAAAATGAAAACTTTCTTCTGCAACATTGCTCGCCATTCCAAGATGCCTGCTTGTGCACGATATGATATCATTTGAACAAACTATGCCATGAATGTGGCCATAACATTCGTCATTTGGCTTGAAAGTCATGAATCTTCGTACATGTTAGCTCATTTATGAGAACACTTTTTCAAGATATTTACCGTATTCTAAGTTTTTTTCCTCGAAACTAGGTCACATATAATGACATAAAGCGAAGGTTTTTGATTTTATTTTATTTTTTTGAATTATTTATGCTGGTTTCAAAATGCGGTCAAAATGGTCGGCATGACCATTCCTTGCAAGGGGTTGAATCTTGTGAAACTTTCGGTTTATCTCTGATAAAATGGCTACTTGTGTACCTAAAAATATTTTTTTCCAAAGAATCATGACCAGACTACGAAGCACCTATAGTTCAAATTTTATCCGCTTCTAACTGAATCGGCGGGAATTTATCTATTTGATGTGGCTGGAAACCTTTTGAGACGCAACCATTTGGTTATTTGTACATAAAATGTGGTCTAATAGTTTTTAAAATTGGTGTGGCCCAATTTTGCAACAAAGATTTGATCTTTTTTCACAAAAAACCCCATTTTTAGCACTCGGTAAATGAAAAATGATTCCTTTGTGCAAAGAAAAAGAAAACATTTTTCGGCAAAATTGTTCGCCATTCCTAGATGCACACTTGTGCATGATATGAAATCATTTGAACAAACTAGGCCATGATTATGGCCATAACATTGGTCATCTGGCTTGAAAGCCATGAATCTTTGTACGTGGTTGGCCGAGTATGTAATCAAGTCCTAAGCCAGTTCAGGTTGAGGCTTGTCCTTGTGGTGTATATGAAGCACACGAGGGTGCGTAGGACACGGATTCCCATCCATATCAGGCTTGATGCTATTTATTTCCGTGCGAATATTTTCTTTGCCGTACCTAATTTAATATCGACACTTTACTTTTGATTCGATGATTCGGGAGTCATGAAGGATCAAACATCGGCATCTCCAAATTTAGTAGTAACTCACATATGCATAGAGAATGATCTAGTGTTTGGTTCCCCAAATAATTTTACACACTGCGTGGACACCATCCCCAAATAATCCACGCGTTCATAATCTAGGATTAGATATTCTTTCACTCCAGCAACCCATCATGAACAAACTAGTTACACAATGCATTTCCCTAGACCCATAAATGTGAAGTGTCATGTAGTCGACGTTCACATAACACCACTAGAGAAATAACACCACAACATAAATATCAAAACATTGAACTTTACTCAACTTCACATGATTACTAGCAACAAGGCTTCCCCCATGTCCTCAAGAATTTAACGAACTACTCACAAGACATCATATGGATCATGATCAGTGGGTATGAATATATGAATAAAAATATGAACATATCAAATCTTTCACCGATAAAACTTCTAAGCATCAACTACAAGAGGTAATCAACACCGAAAAGTACTCTCAATAACAGATATGAGGTTATAATTCATAGATTGAACAGCGGGGCGAAGTGGAGACGACGGTGGAGATGGTGCTGGTGAAGATGTTGATGGAGATGACGATCCCGGTGATGCAACGAGTGGTGGTGATGACGATGGCCTCGATCCCCCCCCACCCCCCCCCCCATCCCGGAGGGAAGAATCCCTGGCAGAATCAGCCTGCCGGAGGTCAAAAGTTCTACGCCTTGGTTCCGCCTCATAGAGGCGGCAGAAAAAATCACCAAAAATCTCCCGTAAGTTTTAGGTCAAGGGGAAGATATAGTCCAAAGGGTGCCGTGAAAGGGTGGCGAGGGATCTCTCGCGGGCCCACCTCCCGGCCATGTGGGCCGCGAGGGAGCCACGTGGCTCCCATCTGGCCCTCCTTCGGGGTCCGGGCCTCTTCTTATCCGAAAGAATTTATTATGTATTTCCCTTTTTTTTGGATGCCTATTCTGCACAAAAATAAACACCATATAAAACTTGCTGAAAACAGCGTCCGCCCGGGTTAGCTTTTAATCAAATTATGCAAGTTAGAGATCAAAACAATAGCATAAATGTTTGGAAAAGTAGATACATTTGAGACGTATCACCCCTTCATAGACATCACTACCCCCGTAGGAAGATTCTGCACTTATAGGGCTAAACTCCCACTTCGACGCCACCGGAAGGAATCTTGTGAGAACTTGGGCTCAATTTTGGTTTTTCATGTTCCTATGACTGACCCCAACACAAGCAAGTAGAAAAGTCCATTTGTGAACCCCCTTTCGAAGCCGGTCAAAGGGGTAGACGACGCAGAACCTACGGGTCAGGGTTTGGCTCGAAATGGCACTCCGGAGCGTCGGAATCCCTCCAAAACTAGCATGGGGCCCTAATATATGTACACAACTGTGCTGGACTATGGAAAGAGCCGCTAGAAACTCCCAAGTGTGAGCCCCTTCACAGACAACACTATCCTCGCATGGAGATACTGCACTTATGGGCTAAAGTCCCACTTCGATTCCGCCGGAGGGAATCTTGTGAGAACTTGGGCTCAATTTTGGTTTTCCATGTTCCAATGACCTACCCTAACGCAAGAAAATATAAAAGTCCATTGGTCAACCCCCATTGGTAGCCGGTAAAGGGGTAGACAACACGGGACCCACGGATCAGGGTTTGGCCCGAAACGGCGAGAGGGAAGGCCGGAATCCCACCAAAACTTGCATGTGGCCCGAATATATGTATACAAATGTGGTGGAATATGCAAAGAGCTGCTAGCCAACTCCCAAGTGTGAGCCCCTTCACAGACAACACTACCCCCGCAGAAAGATTCTGCACTTATTGGGCTAAACTCCCACTTCGACGGCACCGGTGGGAATCATGTGAGAACTTGGGGTTAATTTTGGTTGTTCCATGTTCGTATGACTTAAACTAACAAAAACAAGTAGAAAAATCCATTTCTCAACCCCTTTCGAAGCCGGTCAAAGGGGTAGATGACGCGGAGCCCACAGATCATGGTTTTGCTCGAAACGGTGCGCCGGAGCGTCAGAATCCCTCCAAAACTTGCATGAGGCCATATTATATATATACAAGTGTGTTTTGAGGTGGAAAGAGCCTCTAGCCAACTCCTAAGTGTGAGCCCCTTCAAAGACGGCACTACCCCCGTAGGAAGATTCTGCACTTATAGGCCTAAACTCCCACTTCGTCGCCACCGGAGGGAATCTTGTGAGAAATTGGGGTCGAATTTGGGTTTCCATGTTTCTATAACCTACCCTAACACAAACAAGTAGAATTTTTTTTTGGCCAACCCCTTTCAAAATCGGTCAAAGGGGTAGACGATAATGGGCCCACGGATCAGGGATTGGCATGAAACGCCGCGCCGGAGCGTCGGAATCCCTCCTAAAATTTCATTAAGGCCCTAATATATGTATACAAGTGTGATGAAACATATTAATTGTCATTATATGCAAATGTAATCAATGTACTCTCTCCGATCCATATTAATTATCACTGAATTGGATGTATCTAGCACTAAAACATGTCTAGATACGTTGAATTCTACGACAATTAATATAGATCGGAGGGAGTAATAAATTTCAATGCAAATCTGCAAAAAAAATTTGAAAATAAGAGTTTGCCGAGTGTATATTTGGGCAAACCTCTCGAATACGCAATCACTTAGACCGCCCTCGCTCTCAACCTCGATCGGCCCCGCCGCTCCCAACCTCGCCAACCACCCCACCTCTCCCTCCTCACCTCCCGCCCCGCCCAGCGCCACCTCTGGCTGGATCCGGCCGCAGGGGCTTCGGGTCGGTCTCCAGCTCCTCGGCTGCGGAGAGAGCGGGAGGAGGGTCGTCGGCCGCCGCATCTGAAGGGGGGAGGGGAGGGGCAGGAACGCGACTCCGCTCACTGGAGCTACCTCTTGGTCCTTGGGCTCCAGTGATTTGGCGGGGCGGCGATGGCTGCTCCAGATCCCGTCGGCCGGCGGCGGAGTACAGAGCGCCGGCTCTTCGTACCAGAGATTCGTCCACTCCGACCTGCCTCCACACCGCCCTCACACCACGCCCCTTGCAGGTTCCTCTTTAATCCTTCTCCAGCTCGCTCCCCTCTCTCATGGATTCTGCTCATGGCGTAGTTCGGTCAATGCTTCTACTTAGCATATATTAGGTACTATTAATATTCTGGCATTTCCACGGGCTACCTGATCTGTACTTTAACTGTGCAAGGATTTGGGATGGGCTGAAAGAATGCATTTCTAGTTTATGTATTTCTTGTGTACTAGGAAACTATGACAGTAAGAATAGATTATGGAAAACATTTATGTTGTTGCTTTTTTTTAGCTGTGAGCCTATCATTAGAAGGAAAAACTTTGTCTTGGTAATGTCTATTAGCATTAGATTTTTCATATTTGGTTCATATAGTTATTTTTTCAGTTAGTAAGAATTCATTGCTGGTCTATATGTGCACTTTTTATGTCCTATGCAGGGAAGAATTCCTTGCTGGTCTACATGTGCACCTGCGCACGGTGGTGGTCTCGGCTAGCCCCCAGTTTTGATTACCTCCTCGACTCCCGTCGTCGTGCGATGCAACACAACCGTGGTGGTGGTGATGTTCGTCCTCGTCTACAACTACCGTGTGAGCTTATGGTTCCTCCCTTCGTGCTCTATGAAACCATGGCCATCAACCTGATGACCTACTGTTTTTTTTTTAGAACCATGCAGGAGCGCTGCATGTATATATTAATAGATAGAAGAAGAAAGCATGACCTACTGGTTTAGGTTTAGTGGTGCTGGTATGACTAGGATTTGGTCATGGCACAGATACGTGAACTTTTGGATATATGTTATTATGCAATGAAAATTGATGTATGGGTGTTGTGATTAGTGTTCTCTGAAATTTCTTACCTTGTCACAAATGAATGGTTGTATGTTGGGGCGAACAAGCGTCACAAATGTATGTTATCATGCCTCTTTGTTTGTACAAAGAAACGAAATGCAATTTACTTTTGTCAGGTGTGAGTAATCTATGTAAGGATGGCAGCTGATGGAAAAATACATGCAAGCAACATATCAGTGTACTTTGGTGCAATTTTTTTTAGCTATTTCTAATGCAAGCTACATATGGGTTTACCTTGGTGCTAATTTATTTATTTATCACAGATTCCCAGCTTAATGTAGTATAATTTGATTTGCTGTAAGCCTGTAACATAAAGCTAGTACAAGCAGCTAGATTTTTTTTTGTCCTGTTCAAAGGGTTTGCTGGGTGTGGCACTCGGCATAGCTCTAGGAGATATACCGAGTGCCACACTTGGCATATAACCTAGTGCATCGCCTTCAGCTGGTGAATGCTCACTCCAAAAGAGTGTTAGCTCTGAAAGCCTCAACTCGGTGTATTGGATGAATGGGTCAGTGAGGCCGAATTTCCTGGAGTGAATGCTTACTCCAGAAGAGTGCTCACTCCAGAAGAGTATATATTTTCCAATTTACACGCCCACACGAAGTATTTCGCGCTGGTAGATAAATGTCATGTCATCCTGATATGTGTTTATTTAGGATCATCATGTAAAGTTCTTTTTTGTATGTTACAAGCCTAAGATTACTTATTAGGATTTTTACCTCTTTTTTGATAGAATCTTGGTGCAAATACCCCTTCGGCCTGGGAATGCGGGAAATGCGCACACATCTGGTGAGAGGCTTGTAACCATCGGTGACCAGCAGAGTGACGAAAGGAAGTAGAAGCACTCCAGGTACAGGAAGAAGATCAAGAGGCTGAAAGATCAAGGTATACAATTCTCTTCCTTTTCTTCCATAGTAATTCAACGAGAACATGGAAGAGTGATAGATGTTTTCGATTCTGTGCTTGCAGGAAGGCTCTGGCAGACAGCCAGACAAAGGTGCCGGAGGATCGCCAAGATGGACGACAGCGACGTGCCCAAGCTGAGGAAGTAGTACCATGGAAGGCCGCTTAGGTTGATGCGAAGCCGGCAAAGGAAGGAAGAAAAGGCTGCATGCAAGGAATTTGAGCTACTGCTGAGCTGCCAGCAAGCTCGCCGGCGTCTACAAGCTTCTAGGTGAGGCGCACCGCCTTCTAGGATGATGTCTGCTGTGCTGCGCTGCGCCGCCGGTCGGAATTAATTTTAGTCGCTCCATCAGTCCGCTCCTTGGCTGACATTTCCATTTCCCTGTGTTCCTCTGCTGTAATGGTTAGTAATAATATGATCCTCCTGCTACAAAGAGAGTGGAGAGCTCTAGCTGCTCTCTGTACAATGACTTGAAGATGGTAATAATCTTAGTAACTATCAATATTAGTAGTATTAGTATTATTACCAGTGCAGCGTACTCTTGTTTTGATGGTTGCTGAAGTGTTTGCTGTCAAGAAGAAGAGAGTTATTCTCTTCCTTCTTCAGCCACAACAAATTGACCTATCAGTTTCAGGGCCCCAACTTTCAAAGCAAAACAAGCCCTGCAAGCATTCTCAAGCTTGATAGATTGAAAACCATCTATATTGTACCTATATATCTGTTTATCAGGGATAGTTTCCTAGTATTGTTACAAGTACGACTTTGTGTAAAATTTATTAGAAACAACGGTGAAAATTGCATCTTTGAAGACTTGAAAAGTCGCCTTTCTACACAGAGAGCAGCCTCCGTAGCAAGGGCTCTCCACTCTCTTGCAGCAGGAGGATCAGGATCATATTATTACTATTACGGAGGAACGCGGGAATTAGAAATTCCACAAGGAGCAGCAGATTGATGTAGTGACTGAAATTATTTCCGACAGATCAGCCTGGCGCGGCGCAGCAGCCATCGCAGCCTCACCTAGAAGATTCTAGACGCCGACAAGCTTTACTGGCAGCTAAGCAGTAGCATAATTCCTGCGACAACCTTGTCTTCCTCATCAGCTTCGCAGCAACCTCGGCGGTCTTCCCGTGATTTTACTTCCTCGTGTTGAGCATGTCGCCACGGTGCATCTTGGCGAACCTCCCTCGCATTCTTGGCTGGCTGTCTGCCATAGCCTTCCTGCAAGCATACTGCAAGCACAGAGTTGCAAACATTTATCACTCACTCATCATGAATTCATCAGACTCTCTGATCTTCCATCTTCTTGTTTAATTACTTGTATATTAGCAGAAAAAAGAGAGATTTGTATACCTTGATCTTTCTGCCAAAGTTTCTCTTGAACTTCTTCATCCTGTATCTGGAGAGCTTCTGCTTCCTTTCCTCAGTTTTAAGGTCACCGATGGTTACAAGCCAAGGGGTATTGGCACCAAGATTCTGTCAAAAAGTAAAGGGTTAATTAGATATATGCCACTGCAATTTGCGCCAATTCGAGAAATGCCATTGGAACTTTCCAACTTTGAAAAATGCTACTGAACTTTTACATACTTTTATCAATGCCATTAGAGATATTTTAAACCTATATATTGGCAAATACAGGCCTCATATTAATTCCCTATTTCCCACAGGACATAAATGCCCCTGCTCGATCCCCTTTTCTTCCTCCGGTTATCTTCCTCCTCGCAGAGGCGGCGCGCTGCCGCTCCTGTTCCCCGTTCCAGCCGGTCGCCGCCGCGCCTCTAGGCACCACTACTCCTTTCCCCGCTCCAGCCGCCGTCTCCACGCTGCTCAATCTCCGCCCCTTATCTTCCGCGCCAGCTCATCGACGGGCTCCTGCAGTCCGCCGCAGCAGCACGACCCGGCGACATGAACAGGCGACCATAGCGGCCACGGCAGAAGTAGGACCTGCAGCTCCTGTCTGATGCCCGAGCACTGCATATGGATGCCTTCTCGCTAGTTTGCACACGCAGATGATGTCACGAATGAGATTCTATCCCGACTCTGCACCCGCCGCCGTAACAGAGCTCGAGCTGCTCGTCCTCAGGATCGCAGCGTCTACCAGCATAGGCCGCCACAAGCTGGGTGCGGTTGGCGAAATCGAAACATCGTGCGAGGCCACCGTCGCGGACATGGAATCAGAACAGTCAGTGTTGCACGCGGCGGAGCGCGTCCCGCCATGGTGCGAGCAGGTGATGGTCCGCGGAATGGTGGCGGAATTGTAACCATCGTTGAGTTGAAGAGTGAGGAAAGGAAGTAGAAGCCCTCCAGGTATAAGAAGAAGAATCAAGAGGAACTTTGGCTGGAAGATCAAGATTTGTATACCTTGATCTTTCTGCCAAAGTTTCTCTTGATCTTCTTCATCCTGTACCCGGAGAGCATCTGCTTCCTTTCCTCTGTTTTTTGGTCACTGTTGGTTAGAAGCCGAGGGGTATTGGCACCAAGATTCTGTCAAGAAGTAAAAATCCTAGTAAGTAATCTCAGGCTTTCAATGTAAAAAATGAACTTTACATGATGATCCTACCTAAGAAAATATCAGGATGACATGTCAATTATCTATCAGTGTGAAATACTTCATGTGGGCGTGTAAATTAGAGAACATTTATCCTGGCCAGTTGATGACTTTGTTAACTCAAAGTTGGGCTCGTCTTGAGCACCCCTTCTAAAAAAATAGAGAACATATACTAGTATCTTGCATGTCGAAAAATTAAGTAACTTGGAAGAAAACACAGTAGATACCGTTGAGTGTGCAGAGTATGTATATGCCTTGTATCAGCTTAAAGCAGTGACCAGGTCATTAAGGGGAAGGTGACTTCGGGCAGATTTTTTTTTTTTTTTTTTGCAAAGTAGAATTAGTAACATCTGAAATCACATCACTAGTAAGTGTCATTCGTACCTTTATTTAACGGCATTTTCATGTTGAGCAAAGCACTACACTGCACTCCATCTACATCTAAAGTGAGGTTTGTCCAATGCAATGAGAAAGCAATGCCTTCTCGGTTTGGTTTCTGTACTTACTTGAGACACGAAAGTCAGTCTGTGTCACAATAATTCCATATTTGTGTAGACCAAGGGAGAGAGATGGGGGGGGGGGGGGGGTAGAGAGAGAGAGATCAGCATACCCATTTATTCCTCAGCCCGAATGCCGCCTCGAAGTCGATACCTTGGAAATCTAGGAAATTTGGCCTCCTGACCCAATCATCGAATCTGCCGAGTTGAGACATCCAGAGCTAACACTCTTCTGGAGTGAGCATTCACCAGCTAAAGGTGCTGCCCTGAGTTCTCCAGGGACCTTCTCAACTTGCAACGTAGGGATGATGTCCAGCAGTTCGGATATCGTCTCTTCGATCACCGACTTCTCCATGAGCTCCTTCTCCCATTCGTACATCACTTCACTCAAACCCATGTCTGAAACCTTGATGGTGTCATCCATTGCATTCTCACAGCAGGACATCATTGAGATGGCAGCCACAACCGGGTTGAGGGCAAGCAGCGGTTCTTCAATTATGGGTTCTGGAGCCTTGAACAGGTCCCCTTCTCCTCCAAGGTCATACTCTGGTATCAAGGATGGCTGCCCCATGTTTCCATTTTTTACAACAAAAAAAAAAATTAGAGTTGAGAAGTCAAGTTAATTAATTAAGGGTAAAATGACAAATACTTAATCTCTGTCCGTTAGAATGAATGAAGCTACTTTATTTCTGTTAGTTTTCCCACAAGTATAATGAACTAAATTGAATCAAGTAACATACTAGGGCAATTCATTCATTCAGGAAAAGAGAATAAAAAAGTACAACATCACAGTAAAGCCAAGCAATAGACAAATGTTTTGATCAAAGTTTAAAATAGCGGGCTATGACAATTAGCGACGACCCTACAAATAACCTATAGCGAAGCTAAAGCAGAGCTAAATGGCATGAGTGGGGATTGGGAAATATTGTATTGTAGTGTAGGTGTTTTTGTTCATGCCGTCATGCTACCACCAGAGCAGAGCATATACTAGATGAGCATCTAAAATTGGCCAAAAAGACAACCTAATTTCATCCCTTGGTAGGCAACCTTTTTTCGATGAAGGAAATATATTAATACAAGACGATATAAATTACACTAGCCTCTGCACCAAAACGATATCAAAAGCTAGTCAACACATCAAGGATACACACAACCAATTTATTACAAAAAGAAAAGGAAAAAAGATCAACAAAACGGCGGCAGCAAACTTTTGCGTCAACCACCAATGATATCAACTCGAGGGTAACAATAGAGGTGTTCCAACAACGACGCCTTTAAGAAGGAAACGACACACGACGTCGACTTTGCTGGATCCAACCACGGAGGCCAGATCATGGGTTTTCACCCGAAGATAAGTCTGAGCAAACTCAGAGCAATGCCTTAAACAAGAGAACGACGCATGAACGCCGCCATTGCCAGGTTCAACCAATGAAGGTCGGACCTAGAACTTTCTCCCCTGTAACTCGAGACCCAACACTCAAAGAGCCCCACCAAAGCGAAGCCGCCATGTGCTACCAACACCTGCTGATCCATCATCGCACAACAATACACGCACTGGCCTGGTGGGACATAGCCACACAACTGGAACCATGCGTGCGCAACATGTTGCCGAGCAGCGCCTAGGGACGCCCGACATCGACACGGATCCCATGACGCCGAGTGACGGTCCATATAGAGCCGATAGACCAATCACGTGAGGCACCTTGGACAAGGTCCAAACCCACGCATCGAGCAGAGTAGAGTCGCCAGATCTGTCGTCGCAGACGCCTTCATGGGCTTTGTTGAGAACTCCAACCCCTGCACCGAGCGTTGGACGACCAATCACAGGAGCGCGCTGCCGGGATGCGTCGTCGTCGCCAAATTAGAGATCGGAAAACTTTCGTCGTGTGACCGCCACCGTTGTCGACGCCACGACCGGCCGCCACGCTGCCCCCGGACCCGCAGCGGCACTACCACCACCAAGAAGATCCGGGACCGCCGCCCCGGCGTCCAAACTCTGCCGACGCACGCGCCGTCCAGGGCTCCCGCAGGAGAGTAGCCCGCCGCCGTCGTCCGCCAGGCAGTCTTTCCCTGCCGGCTTCCTCCGGCGGCGGCGAGGTGGACGGGAAGGGGAGGCGATGGGAGCGGCGGCGGCCAGGTTTCGCCTGGCCGCCCGCCCTAGGACCGACTTAGGTGTTTAATCTCCTCCACCCTTGGCAGGCAGCTAAAGGACAATTAATATCTCAGCCCCTGTTACCTGGCTCGCCTTTGTGTGACTTTCAAAGGATGTTTTTTTTAAGCAGGAGCCTTTAGGGCTCAATCCATTAATCAAGAACAGGATAATTACCTGTTAATTAGCGAAAACCCGGGCGGAAATCGTTACAACGCGCCCGAAAACAGACGGGGCACCACACGTGCACTACACACATAGTACCGAGAGAAAGACCATCGTCGAGGTTGCCCCAAATGATGCTTTTGAAAGGATGTGAAGTGAGAAGATTCAGGGCAAAAAGGAAATGAGAAGTTGGAGCCAACATGACCAACTATTATTTAGGATATTTGAATAAAAATAGGGAGGGCACTGGGTCGTCAATTTGATGTGATAAATCATACAAAATTGATTTTTTTTCCTTCTCGAAGGGGATGTTCATTTTCCGTTCTTTTTTTTAGAACCATGCAGAGCATGTGATTGACTAAGGGAGAGAAAAAGCCAATTTGTGGCAACAAGTTTTACAGGAACTACAACCACCAGAAGAATCGACCAAGAACATGACCAGAACAACTACAGACTGAAAAAAATAATTTAGATCACTGAAAAAAAAAACTGAAACTGAACAGAGGGGCGGGGGAGGCCACGGACACCTGAAACGAATCTAGCTAGCCTGGTACAAAAAAACGACCTCTACTCGCCCTGGCTCATTGAGCATCGTCAGCCTTGATAGAGGAGATAGTTTGCTAAATTGGTCTGTAGTGGTATTCAAACACCCTTCTGTTCCTGTCACGCCATTTGCTCCAAGTAATGAGCTGAACAAGAGTGTTTAAACGTCTTATTTCCTGCCCCTGTAAGCTGTCAGCTGCTTGAGTCCACCACGATCGCAGGAGTAGGAGACGGATGGAGCAATCTGGACAAGGTTAGCCCAAGATAAGATCTCGCTCCAGATGACGTTAACGACCGCACACCCCATGAACAAGTGTTGGGCATCCTCACTGGCAGAACAATCTAAGAGTATCATCAATCATGCATCTAAAATTTCTGAACTTTAAGCTCATTGCTTCTTTCGTAATTTATAGCTGCAATGAGCTTAAAGTTGCAATGTTTAATTAGTGGAGTGTGGAAATATTAAAAGAAGAGAGGAGAGGACATGACATGAGAGCTTCTAGTTGGCACCTCCCTCCATAATAATACTAATATACTAGTACTGCATTCCTTAGCCAGCAAGAGTTGCATTTGATTGACTGCAACAAGCTATATATCTCTATAAAAGGTGGGTGGAAAGCGGCACTTGAATTTGTCCGGAGAAGAAACGACGGCGGCTGTGGTAGATAGAGCAATCTGAGCACCTTTTGTAAATAAGTCCAGTGGTACGTATGCACTATGTATGATGGAAAAAGAGAAGCGAGAAGAAGATACTACTACTCACGAGGTAGTCGTAGATGGCGTCGTCGGCTTCACCTTCGTGTAGAAGAGGAAGAGGAATAGGAGGCGGTGGCGGTCGTGCAGGAGCAGCGGAGAAGGAGAGGTCGAAGACCGGCGGCGAGTAGGCGTACATCATCTCCTCCCAATGTTGTGAATCTGTGTGAGGTCGTTCGTTGTTGTTGGGCGGATGCCTAAGCTAGTAGGCCGGCCGGCGGTGTCGCATGCGCGCGCATGAACCAACCAACTGGGAATGGGAAGGCGGCCGCAGCCAGAGCCTGGCCCTCTTTATAAATGCCACCATCCATCCATGTCTTCTTCTACCTCTCACTCCCTACCCTTTATGGAACAGGGTCAATTTCCATGCTGGTTCGTGCTAGTACTACCTGAGTACAACTTTTTTTTTTTTTGAACAGGGAGTACAACTAAACTATATATATAAGTACAACAAACATTACCCTCAGGGGCGTATCCAGTAGGGGTGCCATGGGTGCCATGGCACCCCTAAAAAATGTAGAAATTTATATAGATTCTAATTTTTGGACTATTTTTTGCTAAATGTTGCTAGTATTTGGACTAATTATTGCTAAATGTTAAGTATAATGGGGAAGTTTTTAAGCTTGGCACCCCCACCAATTTTGTTCTAGATCCGCCACTGATTACCCTGGGTGATGTAAGAAGCAGAACACCCGGCCCCCTCCTTTTCCCCATCTACAGTGATCAGGAGGAGATTTTTGGGCGACTCCCGTGCGCTCCACCTCGCCGCCAGCGATCCGTTCGATTTCTCGCCTCCGCGGCCGCTCCGGCGGCGGGAGGTCGGGGAATCGACGGATCCCTTGCGTGTACATAGTCTAGGTGTGCGTGGGGTGCCTGCCGGCGGCGCTGTGGAGTTGGCGGCGTGGTCGGAGAGGCTTTTGGCGGCGGCGGTCCTCTCCTCTGTCCTCGGTGCTCCAGCGGAGGCCTGGGGCAGATCTGCCGTCTCTGGCGCGGCCGCTGCTCCCCGGAGCCGCGGCGTGCTTCCCCTCGAGCCGGTGGCCGTGATGGCGGCGCTGGCTCTTGTTTCTGGGGTCCGGCTGCCTTCACCTCGGTGCAAGGCGTTGCTTTTGCTTAAGATCTTTGGAAGTTTGCAGGTGGGAAGCTCTCCATCGTCGGTGGTCGCGGATGGCGCTGTGGAAGATGGGTGGTTCTGGCGGCGGCTCGACGCCGATGCTCTTTCAGCGTTCAGACTCTGGTGCTTGCGTCAGACGGCTTCTGCGGCAGCTCAACAAGGTTGGTCGAGCAGGTCGCTGCGGTGCGAGGTGAGCTCGCCTTCTTCCTCCCCGGCGGCGTGCTGGTGGAGCTCGAAGGAGGTGCTCTGCTTGGTGGATCTGTGTTCGCCGTGTGTGGTGTGGTTTTTCCCTCTGTTCGTGTGTGTTCGTTCGATCTCTTGTTGATCTTGATCTTGTTGATCTTGATCTTATCTTGTACACGAACTTCCTTCAAAAAAAAAAAACATTACCCTGGGTGCAACATAAGTAATAGCACTATGGTTGTTGCTTCCTGCCTACCAATGAGTGCTCTTTTACGGTACGGACAAATGAATATTAACCGTCTGTCCTACCCAATTTGATGGATCAGATCCTCCAATACTGGTAGGCAACCGGAGAAGTATTTCTTCCAACCAAGGGCAAAATAGGCAGACAACGTAAAACACCGCGCAGGCCAAGGGCTTCATCGAGTATTTTTAGCCCGGCCGGACAGGCAGACGGGCACCGACCCGAGGTTTGGCTTGGAAGAGAGGAGAAGACAATAGCACATCACCCGAGGTTTGGCTTATATGAAGCTGATAAGAGCAAGTACAATAAGGTCCAGTCAGCTAGCTATAAGGATTTAAATATTATATTTATGCTTACATGGATGTGAGAGAAGAGGAGAGAGAAGGGGAGTGAGCTCTCATGCAAGAGCCAGCTCTTGCACGTGCTCCTAGGCACTTTGTGAGAGTGTGAATGTGGACCAATTAGCACATATCTATAGCTAGCTTATTGTACATGTTGGCTATAGTATTAGCTATATATGACATGTCATTTTCTTATAGCCAGCACTTGGCTCTACTATTGTACTTGCTCTAAGGTGACAACATAATAGCACTATGTTTGTTGCTTCCTACCTGCCAATGAACATCAAACATTAACACCTACTACAAGTTTCCCATCCATCATTTCTTCTTCTTCTTCTAAATCAGTGACCATCCTAATTAGTGTACTTATCCTTATCTCGAAGCATATAAATATACTAGTTAGTATGTAGTGTGAAAGCCAGGGTTTAATTGGTTCATCCAAAAGGGATTTGGATTGACATGACAATAACACATCACCTGTGGTTTGGTTTATATAAAGCTGTCAAGGTGGCAACTGACTTTTCTTCTTCTCCCTTGTGATCGCTATTCTAATTAATTATTGTGTACTTATCACCAAGCATATAAATAGATTAGCTGCCTAGATAGTATCTAGTGTGAAGACCATTCAGAAGGTAGGAGAAGAGAGACGACAGAAGATATCATCCCTAGGTTTGTTTCGGAAACTACTAGGTGAGCTCGGGAGCACACGCTCATGGCTAAAAAATAAACAATTCTGATTCTGAATTTTTATGTCCAGCGGATAGTATTTTTAAAATTACTTTCAAACCGCTTATCGAAACGTAACAAATGATATTGCGTTGGACAGATATTGACTAGACGCAACTTTTTCGTATATAAATTGATTCCAAATTCTTTACGGTTTTTGATTAATTTTAAAAATACGAAAAACAGTGAAACGAGATTACATGGGAACGATTCAAAATTGACTCGGTTGTGGTGCTCGGACTGGGCGAGTCAGTGTGGGAGAGTGAAATTAGACTCATATACTCGACAACTGAATGCGGCGGCGGTTGATTTGGACAAACGGAAATCATAATGATAATTTTAACGCGTAAGAATACCGTCTTCGAAAAACAGAGTATATAAACTCTCTGTAATACGTGTAGTGAACCTCTGTTTTATGCCTAAGTGAACTTCTGGTAACACCGCTCGTAATTTTTTATATATTTTTTCTAAAAATGAATGTCTGTCGTGTGAACTTCCAATTAAATACAAGGTGAACTTTTCATATCGCCGTAAAATATGAAATGAAATTTTGCAGTGTTAACTTCCGATTTGATATGAGGTGAATTTCCGTGATTTGATATAGTGAAACTCTGTTTTTGTTATATTTTTCTAAAAATAAGTGAACTACCATTAAATGCGATGTGAACTTCAAATTCGTCACGAAACACAGTGTTAACTTCCTTTTGAAATCAGGTGTTAACTTCCACGACTAAGAAAGTGAACCTCCATTTAAAAAACATGAAACTCACTAACATTATGTACTTCTGTTTAGTGTGTTACTGAACTTCCGATCGCTAATTCGGATTAATTAACTTCCAGACTCACTAACATTCTGTACTTCCGTTTTAATACTAAGTGAACTTCACGGAATAAACTTCTGTTTAATACTAAGCGAACATCCTATGGTTAAATTCATGGCTGAACTTTCGTTTTAATACGAGATGGACTTCGCGGCTGAAGTCCTATTTAATACGATGTGAACTTCGCGTGGTGAACCCCGTTTAATATGAAGTGACCTTTTTATTAATTTCGAAATTGATTAAATGAACTTTCGTTTTAAAAATATGTGAACTTTTGTTTTACAAAAGTAAATCTAATTAAAGAATTTTTTCCTTCTTATTTTATGAAGCTAATCTTTTTTATACGATGAACTTTAAAAATTCATTAAGTGAACTTTCGTTTTAAAAATGCGAACTTCGTCTCCAAAAAAATGTGAATTGTTTCCTTCTTATTTATGAAGCGAATCTTTTTTTGTACGGTGAACTTCGAAATTGAATAAATGAACTTTCGTTTAAAAATATGTGAACTTGTGTTTTACAAAAATTTAAACCCTTCACTCTCAAATGATTTTAATTTTTTTTGTGAAAAAAAATGTGTACTTCTTGTTCTGACAAATCACAGCAACAGCAAGCAGACTTCTACAAACACGAGCTGTCCACACCATGACTACATGAACTGAATTCTACAAACACGATATGTACACTTATATATACAAAAGGAAAGTGATCTTACTCATTGACTTGCTTAACTTTCCGCCAAAAGAGAATTGTTCGTGCCTCCTCAAGTGGATTTATGTTTTAAGTAAATGTATATTATATATTATATATAAGAAACATAAACTACCGGTCACCGGCAATAGCAGTAGTTGCTCTGAATTTCACACGTCTATCCACCCGAACTTATGCTCTCTCTTCTCTAAATTTCAACTTGCAAATTAGAGCAGTAATTCAGCATCAGTTCACTTCAGTGCCACCACTAGTTCATCCAAGCAGAGCGGCCCTAAGTCCCTAACATTGACTCCTATCCACGAGCATCCATAGCTTGCCGGGGAGCGCATCACAGGACGTCGTCGTTCTCCTCAGTACCGTATCAGTTTAAACTCCCCTGCGTCTCTCCTGCATCACTACCGAGCTATGGAAACGAATTGTCTGAATACGCAAAACGAATTTCTTACATAACCAAACTTCTGTCATAAACAAGAGCGCGGAAAGAAAACATCAACCGCAGAAAAACTGAACTAGCCTAAAAAATAACTGACCAACAGATAAGCGCCAAAAGTACACTGTAATTATTTTCACAGGCTCACAACTGAAACTGCTCCTCTTCAGTAAGGACAACGGGTACGGGAATTTCACTGGTAGAGTTCCGCTAGGAACGGAGACGCGACCCTGCCGGCATGAGCAAGTGCTGTAGAGGAATTGGAACGGAGGCGTGACGGCGACCTCGAGGCAGTGCGTGGAGAGCTCGAGGGGAGTCCGCCACCTGCTTGCCGGGAGTTCGCGGCCTGCTCGATGGAAGTTCAAGGTCGGACCATGTTCAGAAAGCGTTGGACAGTGGAAAGCCATGGAGGGAGCACACGCCCGCGCGCACGTGCTCCGCTGGACCCCCAGGATCTGCGGCAAGGGGAGGCCATGCACCGCTGCGGTGGAGGACGAGGTCTCCAGCGCGAGTTCCCCGTGCGAACCTCCCATGGGCAGCGTGGTGGACTTCGACGGCGCCCTGCGTTGACTTCAATCGAGCGACGCCCTCGACTCTCGCGGGAATGAGCGGTGGCGACAGAGCCGGGTCCCACCGACGAGCACGAACAGGGTGGAGCGGGGCCGGGGGGGGCGGTGGTCTTGGCGGCGCGCAAGGAGACGGAGGAGCTCCGGCGTCCACCGCGCCAACGCCGCCGCATCTCCTCGACGCGCGCGACTGCCGCCATCCTCCACAGTCATGCCGCTTGCACCACCGAGTCCATCGGCGGCTCTACACCCACCTCGCCCTCGACCCGCGATGCTGAGTCTCTGCGGTGGGACGACGTGCGTGGATGGAGGCAAGGCCGACGGAGGATGGAGACGGGGCGGCACGCTGGAGATGGGATTGCTCCGGTGGGGGAGTATGCCGGACTAGCGGCGGCCGTCGGGGTTCCACACCGGCGTCCGGTAGAAACCAGTGGAGAAGGGGTGGGTGGTTATTTATCTGCGCGGTTCGGGCCATAGGTCGGGTCGGGATAAGAAGGTCTTTATGTTGGAAAGTTGACTAGAATAGTTATTCTAGAAACACTATAGGGGTTGTGTAGAATAGTCCCACTCTATATATATATATATATATATATATAACTCAACTAAAAAGGAACCTATTCCTGTTTAAGCTAAACAGGAACTTTCTGAACTTTCACGCTAGTGCTAAGTGAACCTTCTCGTGCATGACATGTGAACCTTCCATGAAGTGAATTTTTTTCCTGAACAATTTTGGAACAAGGTGAACTTTTTTTGGCAACTCCACGTGAACTTTTTTCTGAACCAGGTGAACCTTTTTTATAACTGAAGTGAACTTTTTTTGTGAACGAAGTGAAAACTTTCCGAACTGTTTCGGCAATGGTATGTGAACCTTCTCGCGCATGACATGTGAACCTTCAGACGGAACTTGAAGTGAACTTGTTTCCTGAACAATTTTCGGAACGAGGTGAACTTTTTTTCGCAACCGCACATGAACTTTTTTTCTGAACCAAGTGAACCTTTTTTTATGACCGAAGTGAACTTTTTTTGAATGAAATGAAAACTTTCTGAACTGTTTCGGCAATGATATGTGAACCTTCTCGCGCATGACATGTGAGCTTTCAGACGGAACTTGAAGTGAACTTTTTTCCTGAACAATTTTCGGAACGAGGTGAACTTTTTTTCGCAACTGCACATGAACTTTTTTCTGAACCAAGTGAACCTTTTTTATGACCGAAGTGAACTTTTTTTTTGAATCAAATGAAAACTTTCTGAACTGTTTCGGCAATGATATGTGAACCTTCTCGCGCATGACATGTGAACCTTCAGACGAAACATCAAGTGAACTTTTTTCCTGAACATTTTTTCGAACGAGGTGATTTTTTTTTCGCAATTGCACATGAACTTTTTTTCTGTACCAAGTGATCCTTTTTTTATGAATGAAGTGAACTTTTTTTTAACAGAGTGAACTTTTTTTCTAAACTTTTTTAGTAATGAGGTTTTCTGAACTGTCTCGGCAATGATATGTGAACTTTCTCGCGCATGACATGTGAACCTTCAGACGTGAAATTTTTTCCTGAATGTTTTTCATCTATTCCGAACTGCAATTGGTATCTGAACTTTCATTCTGGACCCTCTGAACCGTAAAATTTTGGCATTCTCGAGTGCCTGTCGCGAGCCAGGGACGAGTCGAAGGCACCACGAAGTAATCCAGAAAAGGTGCGGGCTAGGGGATGCCGCACTGGCGCACTCCCGCATGAGCAGAGAGAGCATACAGCGAGGGGCAGGAGGCCCTGGCATCTGGCGCCATCGCCGATGGAAGGTCGCCGGGGCGCTCCCAGCGTGTTGACCGCCGTCGTCGGAACGGGGAGAAGGGGCGGCGCCGGGAAGCTCGAGCTCGAGGGAGGAGCTGCCGCCAAGGTGCGGCCCGGCGGCCGTAGTGCCCCGTGCCGGATCGAGCACGTCGGGGCGGGCGCGTGGCCTGGTGACGCTGATGGAGAAGGTGGGGCTGGATCCACGGCGAGGTGAAGGGAGGACGTCGGCGGCGCGCGAGGCGACGGAGATCGAGAGGCACGCGGGGCCCTCCCGCGGGCGACAGAGATCCAGAGGAACACGGGGCACTCCGGCGAGCGGCGTGGATCCAGGAGGCGCGCGGATACTCCAGCCGGAGGCAGGGATCCAGGAGGCGCGCTGGGAGGTGTCGGCGGCGGGGAATGTAGGCGCTGTGGCCGGCCGGCGGGGAGGGCAGCGCGGTGCCCAGCTACCGCGATGCAGGAGGTGGAGTTGGAGGCTTCTGGCCCGCCGGGGCGCGCAGGAGGTGGGGTACGGCGGCGTGGTGGCCTGCCGGTGGTAGGTGGTGGGTAGGGAGCGGGTGTGGGTGAGGGATCGGAGGTAGGAACGACCTCGTTTCGGTCGTGGTAGGTGGGTCAGGTTGGGTCGAGATGGGAGTTCGGGGTGGGTTAGGTGGGTCGGTGCGGCGATCGGGACCGGACCTGCTAGTGTTGCTAAAACAGGAATAGTTCTTGTTTAAGCTTAAACAGGAACTCTTAAGCTAGATTCCTGTTTAGTCCTACCCTATATATATTTACCTAGGGTGAGACTATTCTAGACAACCCATTAAGTGTTTCTAGAATAGCTATTATAGACAACTTTCCCATGTTAAAGAGCTTCTTATCCCGAGCCTGGCCCACCAAACGACCTTCTTCCCCTGCACGTCCGAGCGAACCTCCCATCTCCTACCTCCCGACCCAGCCCGCCGTCGTTGCCCCGGCGCGGTGCTCGTGCTCCTCCGCAGCGCGCCCACTTGCGAGCCGCCATCCCTATCCACGCGCGCCGCCGGCCCGGGCCCCAAGCGCCTCCTTCTGTCCCGTCGCCGGCCAGGACTATGGCGCGCCGCCATCCACGCGCTTCGTCGTCCGGGGCGGCCGCCTGGATCCCGTGCGTCTCCTGCGTTCCCGGTTACCTCCCACCACGCGCCGCCCGGCGACCTCCGACCGTGCGGGCCCCCGACGACCACCAACTGCGCGGCGCCCCGACGACCTGCCACCGCGCGCTCCCCCCCAAGGATCTGCCCCACGCCCAGCCACCAGAGGTCGACTCCGTTCGCCGCCCGTTGTTCTTCCCCACGAGCACTGGTTTGGCTGTTCCCTCCGGTGGCCCGCGGTCCGGCGGCGCCATGCCCTTCATCTGCATCGGGAGCGCCGCTCCCTGTTCATCATCCTACAGCATGCCACGATCTGGACTTGCGCGCAGGTCTGGGCCTCCGACGAGTGTCGCAGCGGCAGGCGACCTCCCGTTCGCCTCCGGCCGTCCGACGCCCAGCAGTACACCTCACGCCTGTGCCGGGAGTCGGCCGTGCGCAAGACCAGGAGTCTGTGGCTGTAGCTGTAGCTGCGTTCTCTCTCTTTGCTAGTCTGTTGGTGGTCCCGCTCACAGAGAAAAGAGATAAGGATCATGCGATGGTGAGTGGATAATAAAACTAAGTTTGTGGCTGAGAAGTGACCACGTTATTCTCACATGGTACACTATACGAATGCTTGTTGGTTTTTGTGCTAAAGAGATCAGCTTCATTTTCTTTGTGTGCGAGTTCATTTTTAATACAAGACATTCGTATGGTACTATACGATGCATATCTGTTTTCAGATGTTTTTACGAATACTAGGAAAAACAAATAGCAGATTGCTATTCCTGGAAGAGGTAGTTAAATGCTACAAATTTCTGATCCATTTTGTGACTGAAAATGCTATATACAAAATGTTCACATTAGCTCATGTTTAATTTTATTACTTCTGGGAAGTTTACTATGACCGTGTTCGGAGTTCACTTTAAAGGTATCAGAAGTTAATCTCAACCGCATCGGAAGTTCCTATATTCCTAAAATGTTAAAATTAATAAAAAGTTCACTTCAAATTAGACGGGAGTTCACCACGCAAAGTTCACCTCGTATTAAACATAAGTTCAGTCGCGAAGTTCATCTCGTATTAAAACGGAAGTTCAGCCGTGAAGTTCACCACACGACGTTCGCTTCGTATTAAATGGAAGTTTATCTCACGAAGTTCACTTAGTATTAAAACGGAAGTTCGGAAAGTTAGGGAGTTCATTAACCCTTGAGGTTAGTTAACCCGATTTTCTTTATTGTGTGGACGTGAAGTTAATTTTTTTGTTGGCAGAAACTTTAATTCGTATGGAGCGTAAAGTTCATTTTTTCGGCCAAAAAGTTTCAATCTATCCATGTGAAATAAATGTTCACAGTTGTTAGAAGTTCACTCTCTGAAAATTTCGAAGTTCAAAATATATAATCTCGAAGTCCATTTCGAATAACAAAATGAAAAAAGCGAAAATTCCAAAAATACAGCAGTTAGTAAATTTAAAATTGCTCTTAAATCATTAAGGATTTCAAAAATAGTCAAAGAAAAAAGATGCAAAATTTTCATACCTTTTCACCGGTATATCATATGCATCATTTGGACAAAAGGTTTAAAAACTACGAGAAAAATAGTGCACGACACAAAATAAAAAAATCACGATTGGAAGTTCACAAACAAAAAATCCGGAAGTTAACCAACAAAATAACGGGAAGTTTACTGTGGTATATAAGGAAGTTCACACACTCTGTTTTCTCAGGCGAAAATTTTAAGCATAAAAATCATTGATACGAGATTCGTTTGTCCAAATCGGTCGATCGCGTCCTACTGGCAAGTATGTGACTCTAATTTGACTCTCACATGCTGATTTTCCCAATCCAAGCACCACGAACGTGCTAATTTTAAAATTGATTCCCATGTTTTCTCTTTTTCCGTTTTTTGTATTTTCAAAATTAATAAAAAAAACCTTACGAATTTTGAAAAACTTTCTATACGAAAAAGTTGCGCCTGTTCAAGATCTTTCCAACACCATATCATTTGTTATTTTTCGATAAGAGGTTTGAAAGTAATTACCTAAAAACGGTCCGCTGGACATTACTGTTCAGAAAACAGAATTGTGTGTTTTTGAATCTGCTCTTAAATCGTAAGGAATTTCGAACAAAGCACAGAGATAGCAAAGGTGCGCATTTTCCATAGATTTTCAACGACGTATCATTTGCATCAATCCGACAAGCAATGTGAAAATGGCACCCAAATAACAGTACAAAAACGGAGAAAATCGTGAAAACAGAGGCGTATTATTTTGTAAATTACTAAAAGACAGTAACGAATTTGAAAAACATTTTTATATGAAAAAGATGCGACTTGCCATTATTTTTCAAACGCAATATCATTTGTGTCGTTTGGATGAGTGGTTTGCGAATGATTCCCAAACACCACCCGCACGAGATAGATATTCGAAAAACAGATATATTTATTATTAAATCTGCTCCTAAACTGAGGCGAATTTCGAAAAAGTGACAGAGATAAAAAAAAGATGCGCAATAGCAAGGGCTTTCCAACGGTATATCATTTGCATCAGTCCCATAAGCAGTTCGAAAATGGTGCTAGAAATACTGTTCGGAAAAACAGAGAATCTGGATGTTCCGTCCGGAAGTTAACATATTATTAAATCAGAGGTTTTTTTATGTTGCTACATCAAATAATTATGTTACATAAGTACATATTTACATTTATGTTGACCTATAACAGAAAAAATCGGCATAAAAAATAAAAAAATATGAGTCATAGCAATGTAAAAGTCAAAAAACAGCATAAATATGTGTATTTTTGTCGTATTTTTTGTAAGGTCACGTAAATAATGATTTTATCTCACGTAGATATTTTATTACGTTCTCCTTCCCTCCAGGTGTAAAACAAAATTTACGTGACGTAAAAATCATGTACGGTTGAGAAGATACTGGGTGGGTGTAGAATAACTATTCTACTCTCTGGGAATCAAATAGCGCGACCCTAGAGAGTGGGACTATTCTAGACACCCTTAAGTGTTTCTAGAATAGCTATTCTAGACAACTTTACATTTCTAAAGACCTTCTAATCTCGACCCCGACTGAACCGCCCGCCCACCCCCACCAACCCCACGCTCCCAACCTGTGGAACAGAAACGGTCAACCCCACCGTCCTCCCAGCCCCGAACGAGCTCCCTCCCCTCGATCCAGCGCACCCCACCCCTGCCCCGCCCATCACGCCTTCCGCCGAGGCGCCTCCTTGCTCTCCCCACCGATGGCCTGCCTCGTCCTCCCTCCGGCGGCAGCCTCCGGAACGGGTCGACGGCACGACCCCGTCCTCCCTCAGGTGGCAGCCACTAGGATAACTCGCCGGCGCGCCCCCGTCCTTTCCACCGGCGGCGGCCGCCGTGCCTGTTCCACGGCGCGCCTCCGCGCTCCCCACCAATGGCCGCCTTCCCGTACGGCGCCGTCCCACCCATCCCGTGCACCGCGCGCGCCCGATGGTGGCTTCCCATGCCCTGCATCGCGCACTCCCGGCGGGAAAGCCTGCTTCCACCCCCACCTTTCCCGGCGCCGGCGAGCGTAGACTTTGTCTAAATCGACAGTGCGCGATACTACAACACAAAACTGCGTGATCGGAAGTTCACTTACACATAGAGAGAAGTTCATGGCCATATTGGAGACAGTTCAGATACTCTGTTTTTCTGGGACGAAAATTGCACAAGTTAAAATCATCACTACGAGCTCTATTTGTCCAAATTGACTGCCGTTGCGTGCGATTGGGAAGGATATGAGTCTAATTTGACTCTCCCATGCCGCTACACCCAACCCGAGCACGATTTATATGCGTCTGAAGTTCATATTAAATGCGTTGGACATTTACTTCTTTGTCGGGAGTTCGTTTTGAACAAGTCGGAAGTTCACTTTAAACGCGTCCGAAGTTCACTACAAAACGCGCTGCAAGTTTACCTTTATGTCGGTTAAAAAATTCAAATCTTGAGAGTGGAAAAAGTTCACATTTTTTATCGTGAAGTTCACAATTTGTAGAAGTCAAAATATATAATCTCGAAGTCCAGTCCGAATAACAATACGAAAACTGAGAAAATTCTAAAAATGCAGCAGTTAGTATATTTAAAACTGCTCTTAAACCATGAATAATTATAAAAATTGTCAAAACGAAAAGATACGGAATTTACTTACCTTTTCAACGGTATATGTTTTCCATCGTTTGGACAAACGGTTTAAAAACTACGATAGAAACAGTACACACACGAAAAAACTTTTACACTGCGACCGGAAGTTCACTTACATATACAGAGGAGTTCACTACTATATAGGAGACAGTTCACATACTTTGTTTTTTCGGAGCGGAAATACTACACACTAAAATCATCACTACGAGCTCTGTTTGTCTAAATCGACCGCTGACATGGGTATGCCTATCGGGTACCCTACCATGAGGGTACCTGGTGCACGTATCGACTAGGCCCAACTATCAGAGCCTACATGAAGCCCATGAAGGGAGGCCCACGAAGATGGAGTATCCTCCAAGTTTGGCGAAACAATAGTCGGTTTAGAGTTTCCTTACTTGTAAATCGAGTCGGTTACGAACACCCGAGACCCAGCCTATTATTTAAGGACTGGGAGGGCCATCGAACCAGACACGTACTTTCAGAGCCACAAAACCCTAGCGAGATCGACATCTCGCCGGGACCTTGTAACCATCATATTCACAAAGCAATAACAGACAGGCAGGACGTAGGGGTGTTACCTCCACACGAGGGCCCTGAACCTGGGTAAAATCTTTGCCCTGCTTGTCAGCCGACGATACTTCCAGCTCTACCACGTTCTCTCCCCCATATTCATAACCTAGGGACCTTAACCATGGGTCTTGATGAGTCTACCCCTCGTCAAGTGGCGCCGTCTGTGGGAAAGAATAGCGCTGGACTCGAAGTTTCGCCGGTCCCAACAGCAAACGGCAAATCGCCGATCACACCAGCAAACGGCAACTCGCCGATCTCATCTGCAAACGGCAACTCGCCGGCCATGTCAGCAAACAGCAACTCGCCGATCCAGGCGACACACGGCGACTCGCCGATCCACTCGAAAAGCGGCAGCCTGCCCGCTTCACCTGCAAAAAGCGCATCTGCTCTTCCAATGAATTTCAATCCGCACTCGCCGGAGCTTCAGGAGGCGTTTTCCGGCCTTGAATCAGGTTTGAGTTTGACTGTTGGAGCATTCAATTTTTTCGTAAACAATCTTGGCACGCAGGACTCGACAGATCCGCAACAACTGGCGCTGGGCGCACTCGAGGCTCCGTCGACTGCGCTCGCCCCGTCGTCGATTCCTGAAGCCTGCTCGCCCGCAACAACCATGTCGACCGGCGAGATCGACAGGTTCATGATGACGGAACTCCAAGGCGAGGAGGCAGAATCAGCATACCGCACAAGCAACGTCGACTTCAACCTACCACTCGACGAGAGTTTCGACTGCGGGATCTCCCTCGATGACTTCTACGAGCCCGCGATTCATAACGACAGCAACGTCGACTCGGAGATCTTCACCAACACCAACCTCGACTCAGAAATCCATAATGGCTTCGCCAACACCGAGATGAGCATAGGCGATGAGCACATCGACAACGAGATTCGCCTCGAAGATCTACTCGATGAACACACTGGCTCTGACATGAGCCTCGACGGCGACGTCGAGTCCATGACTGGAATCGACAGCACATACACCTGTCCTCGGGTCACGCCCCATCAGGTCTACGTGGCCTTCTCCGCAGAATCATCCGCAGACGCAGCCGCTCGCAGGCCTGCACAATTCCCATGCACGGTAACCATGCCGGATGGGGTCACAACCTTGACAATCACGGAGGAGATGGCAGCAAAAGCAGATAAAGTCATAAAGGAGTGCACAATGATGCCACCAAATTCCACCCCAGAGGAGATGTTGACCTTCCAGTACTTCAACTGGCAGGAGTCAATTCGACTGCAAAACTACCGAGCGACGCTCGAAGAGCGCAAAAGGCAAGCCAGCCTCTCGAGTGCCCGAAGAAGGGAGCAATCCCTCGGGTCCACAATGCAACCAACCCCACGACCTAGGTCGCGGTTGGCAAGCCTTCCAGAACATGAAAGGGTAGCAATCACCCGTAACCTGTCGTTCATGACAGAGGACGCTAACGGAATCCCAGTGCCCAAAACTGCTGCGGGTGCATTATTCTCCGTAGGTGCTTACCTCAAGGCAATGCAACCTCCGGCGAATGACCCTAACGCAGCCCTGCATCGCCAACAACTCAAATCGCTAGCTCTAGCGGCACAGGCTATACAGCCAGAAGACAAAACTCCAGCAAGGAATCGCGATCGCGACATAGTCGACTCACGACACGCAGCACATCATCGCAGTGGTCGCAGCCACCACTCGGATGAAGGAAGGAGAAGCACGCGCCGGCACAGGTCCAGCAGAAGCAGATCTCGAAGATCCTATAGCAGCGATTCATACTCTGATCGCGAACCAGAGCCATGCGGAGCATTGTGCTTCACTCGACGCATCCGTGAGACGCGGATGCCCAAAGGTTCAAGTTGACAGGCGAACAACCCAAGTACAACGGTCGCCAAGAACCTTCCGGGTGGCTAGAAGATTACAGACTCGCCGTGGCATGCCAGCGTGGCACGAACACCACGGCGATGCAGTACATACGACTCATGCTCGAAGGAACTGCCCGCGACTGGCTCAAGGCTCCCTCCATCATCATACGACTCGTGGGACGATTTCCGCAGAGACTTCATCAAAAACTTCGAGCCTCTATGTGAGCGCCCGAAGACATTCGAAGAATTAAGGGCATGCACTCAACGATCAGACGAGTCGTTGAGATCATACATACGGCGGTGGACCGAAATACGCAATTCGGTTGGCAAAGTGTCAGAAGACAGGGCCATGGATGCCTTCATACAAGGTCTCGCCAGGAAGGACTTCAAAGAGGCACTGGGTCGTGAAAAGCCAACCTCCCTGGCTGACCTCATCAAAGTTGCGACTGAGTGGGCAGATGGAGAGGATTCTGTACGCAGATCCCGTGCTTCCCCACCACGCGACAACTACGAAAGCGGCAGTCGAGGCCGCAGAGATTCATACAGAGAAGATCGCAGGCGCAAACGTTCCAAACGTCCTTACGACGATAACAGACCCGAGTTCATGGCGGCTGGATACACACAACCCGGGAGACCAAGATAGAAGCAATCGACGCTCGGATGATCGACGGGACAGTCGAGATCGCGAGCAGCGGAGCGACAGCTACAAAAGGCAAGAATGGCGCAAACGCAGCGACGCAAAACCCGAGCGGTCATTCGAGGAAAAGATGGACGACTGGTGCAGATTCCACCTCTTCAAGGGGGACGACGGAAAACTACGCTCCAATCACACCCTAAGGAACTGCAGGGAATTCGACCAAATGGCGACTGACTACATGATACGACTCAAAAGGTACGGCCCAGCACCTGCTCAGCCCACGCCTGCACCCGCACCACAGCCGAACGCTGTGCCCGCTCTCATGGCGCCACAGCCGCCACCGCAACCACCACCACAGCCTGCTCCAGGCGCAAACCTCGCAGGTGCCATACAACCCGTACTACGGGCGGAAGATGATCAATATCCACAGCCCCACGGGCAGATGTACATGATACAAAAGGGTCGCCCCTCCAACAGGCAGCAAAAGCTAATCACTCGACAGGTGAACATGGCTGTCATGGCACCTCCTGCCGTGCCCGAATTTCTGAAGGGATCGGAAACCATCATAAGCTTCAGTCGAGAGGATCATCCCCCAGCTGTAGTTCGACCAGGGCACGCGGCTCTGGTACTCGACGCGCAAATAGGAGGCTACGCCATGACCAAGGTCTTCATGGATGGAGGCAGCGGCATAAACATCATCTTCGCGGACACGCTCCGCAAAATGAACAGGTCAGTCGAAAACCTCCCAAAATCTTCAAATACCTTCCACGGTATCGTTCCTGGCAAAGCAATTAGCCCAGAAGGCACCATACAACTCGACGTTACGTTCGGGGACAAAAGCCACTTCAGGACAGAGTCGATTGAGTTCGAGGTCGTCGACTGGAAATCACAATACCATGCTATTCTTGGTCGCCCGACGTTTGCTCGATTCATGGCGGTGCCACACTACGTACCTCACGCTGAAGATGCCAGGACCAAAGGGAGTCATCACTGTCCGTGGAAACTTTCAAAGGTCCGATGCTTGCGACCGCGAGTTCAGCAAAATCTCCGAGATGTTCGGGGTGGAAGAATCACTCGCCGACTGGCGATTTCCAACGACCGCACACTCCTTCCGGAGCATAAGAAGTTGGCAGTCGACAGATCCTTCAATGCTACAAATGACACAAGGTCGCATCAGGTGCACCCGACCGATCCGTCCAAGACAGTCAACATATCTTCGAGCCTGCCTATCGCATAGGAAGGCGCGCTCGTCGAATTCCTCCGTGAGAACTGGGAAATATTTGCGTGGTGTCCAGCCGACATGCCAGGTATTCCCAGGGAATTCGCCGAGCACTCTCTCCAATTGTTTCCAGATGCAAAGCCAGTCAAGCAAACGATGCGTCGAATCTCCGGCCCAAAGCGAACCGCAGTCGAATCTGAAGTCGACCGGTTACTCGCAGCAGGATTCATTAGGGAAATCAAGAAATCACAATGGGTGGCCAACCCCGTACTCGTAGAGAAGAAGCATACAGACATCCTTCGGATGTGCGTGGACTTCACAGCGCTGAACAAGTGCTGTCCAAAGGATCACTTCCCGCTACCCCGAATCGACCAGATCGTCGACTCCACCGCCGGATGCGCACGACTCTCCTTTCTGGATGCTTACTCAGGTTATCACCAGATAAGGATGAAGCAAGAAGACGAAGAAAAAACGGCGTTCATAACCCCACTCGGGGTCTACTGCTACACAACTATGCCCTTTGGGCTCAAAAACGCGGGTGCAACATACCAGCGCATGATGCAGGACTGCCTCAAAAAGCAAATCGGACGCAACGTCCAGGTCTACGTGGATGACATTGTCATTACCACAAGGGAAGAACACACACTACTCGACGATTTGAGGGAGACGTTCGCAAACCTCAAACGCTTCCATATCAAGCTCAATCCTAAGAAGTGCACGTTCGGCGTTCCAGCCGGGCAGCTCCTAGGGTACCTAGTCTCTGCCCGTGGAATCGAAGCAGACCCGGAGAAAATACAGGCCATCCTCACAATGCAAAGGCCTTCAAAGCTTCACGATGTGCAGAAACTAGCAGGACGAGTAGCAGCGCTCAGTCGATTCATCAGCAAACTGGGTGAAAAGGCTCTACCATTCTATCGACTGATGAAGAAGGCGGACAAGTTCGAGTGGACGCCAGAAGCTGAAGCAGCCTTCACAGATCTCAAGCGGATCCTCACAAGCCCTCCGATCCTCGTCGCACCTAAGGAACGGGAACCACTCTACCTGTATGTCTCGGCTACAAACAGGGTGGTGAGCACCGTACTGGTAGTCGAACGCATGGAGGAGGGGCACATCCAAAGCATACAACGTCCAGTCTACTACCTGAGCGAGGTTCTCTCCATATCAAAACAGCGGTACCCGCACTATCAAAAGCTGGCATCCGCGTGCAATTGGCAAGGATATGAGTCTAATTTGACTCTCTCATGCGGACTCGCCCAATCCGAACAACACAAACGTATTCTTATACAGTCAAATTGGGAGAGGTCCTGCGTACTCCTCCCGACCCCGTGGCCACAAAACCACGATCGTTCATTCCCTCGTAACCGCCCGATACTCGCGCGTCACCGGCTCCGGTGGCCGCCGCCCGATCCCGGCTCCGGTGGTAGCTGCCGCCCGATCTCCGCTCCTCGCCAGATCTGGCTTTGGTGTTTGACAAGGGCCTCATGGTTTCAGTGTCATCTTAGACAGCTGTACGCACTACTTAGACGTTAGCGAATCGCTCTAAATTAGGGGAGGACGAACATCGAATTCTTTTTGCCGAGTCGGCAGGGTACCCAGTGTTTGACTGCGCCTCATGGCAACAAGCCATCTTTGGTAGCCTTATGATCAACAAACATAAAGACACAGCGATTCAGATGGATTGAGGTGAAACGGAAGCCCCCAAGATTCGCTAAAAGGGTGTCGGCTTATTTTATTGATCCTAATTGAGAGTATTGCAAAATACTAAGTATAAAAGGGACATAGCTGGCTAATGTTTCATGGGCGCTTCGTTTCTTTAGTAGGCTTGTCCTTGCGCTAGTCGATCAGATAGTACGACCTGGTGTGCAGCGCTTTGCTAACAACCTTTCCCATGGCGCCGATAGCTTGTGCATCCCGTCCCGCTTCTGTATAAGTCGCATGACCATCCATCCATGTCTTTATAAATCCCACCATCCATCCATGTCTACTTCTACCTCTCACTCCCTTCGCTTATGGAGCTGGGTCAATTTCCATTCTGGTTCGTGGTAGTACAACTAAACTATATTTAAGTACAACAAACATTATCCTCGGTGGGTTGGGTGCAAGTGTGCTTTGTCTCCTCTCCGGGCTGGCTTAGCTGGCCGTGTCTAGAAAGGTCTAAGAATCTTGGAAAAGTCTAAGATCGAAAGCGGACAACGAAATTTGAATGGATTACAGAATAAACAATATTTTCATAACAAACGTGCTCGGGCCATTAATTACCGGTAGATTTTGATCTCTCTGGGCTGGCTTAGCTGGCCGGGGCAGCAAAGGTCGTCTAAAATTAGACCCGGCCGGATGGATCCATGAAACTGATCTCAATCACTCTCGAGTCATCTTGTCGTTGGACGTTGTTCACACCGTGAGCGCGAGAGGAAACACCCCCAAAATTATGGTGTACCATCGATACTCGAAATTATATTTTGCATGCGGCGGGAGAGTAGATATACACAGTATATAGCTAGATTTACAGCTTGCATTGGTGCAGCTAGTGGCTGCCACACGTATATATGGTTTAATTTGGTGTATGCGTGTCTCCATTAATTGTTCTAGCTAGTATATACAATTAATTCTATTTCATTTTCTTTTTCGTTTTGGCAACAAATATCTCCTGACCATGCATGTATCCCAGACTGTAAAGAGAGAATGAAAGCGATTGACTAGAATGAATTGAAGTTGTATACCCACTCCGTCCACTAATAAGTGTAGTTTTATGTTGTTTTTTTTTTGAACAAATTTATGTTTTGTACTAACTCAAACTTTTTAAAATTGACCTACTTCATAGGAAAAAAAAATATTTACAACACCAAATTAATATGTCTAGATGCATCTTGGAATATAGTTTTATAATATACTAATTTAATATCATAAATACTAATACAAATTTTGAGAAAGTTGGTCAAACTTAAAAATGTTTGAGTTAGAATAAATCCTAAAAGTACACCTATTTCGACGGAGGGAGTAGATGTGATGCCTAGAAAGCCAGAGGGGCATGCAGACGTATACGTACGTGTAGACTCCAACTTGTTCGGCTCTCTCTAAGCACCCAGGGGGCTCCACCTGATACACTTTTTTTTTTTTTGCACAAAGAAGGGTCGCGAAGGACCCGGAGCGGCATATTCATTCAATAAAGACTGATTACAGCAAGCGGAAGGACCGCAAAGAAAAACGAAATTACATCCTGGTCCCTGAATATTACACAAAGGATCCTAAAAGATAAAAGGGAAAAGCACTTCAGTCCTTTGCCATCTCTGCTCCATCCGCCATGGACCCGCCGCGCGTCAGTAAGCAAGCCAATTAAACCCAACAACTAGCTAGCTATAGTTCCTTAATTTGTTTTTACATTAGATAGGAAGCTATTTTTTTTTCGAAAGAGCTAGAAGCTCTGAATCAAAGGATCCCAGCGTTCCAGAAAAGCCCCTGGAAAAATACAACCAGGTCCTTGGGAATCTACGCCCTCATCCTTCTGCACTGGCCGTTGATGCGCGAGGATTGTCGCCGCCGGAGCTCCAAACCGCCGTAACCATATAGTATTTTCCACGCGAGCAGCCGAGAAGCCATCAAGGCAACCAAAAGACACTGGCAACATCGGTCCACAGTGATCAACGTCTCGAAGAAGAAGACAAAGCTGGGATCACACGATGGAGCCAAAAAATGAAGACATCCAAAATCTTCATCAACGAAGGCGGAGATGCGCATCGGAGCGTGTACCGATATGCCACCCCTAGCTTGGACGAAGCTGATGGCCGCCAGATTCCTGTACAACTCGCTGGAGATGATAGAGCAGCCTCCGCTGGGATGGGGAACGAGCAGGGAAGACTTATTTCACGTTGTCGTCGTCGCCCTCGCCTATGCACCGCCTCCCGGAAACAAAAACCTAGAATTACGGCCCCAAACGAGGCCACCTCTCCCCACTCGCTAGCGACAAGCCATGGTCAGCCGCACCTCCGAGGGCCCCAAGGGCCGTTGGAGGCAGGGAGGACCGGCAGTCTTGCACGAGGACTAGAAGACAACTAGTTTAGAGGGGAAAGGCGAGAGGGTTCGGGACTAGCTTAGCTAGACAGCTAGTTTAGCTTCTTTTAGGCAGCAAAGCATTAATTTATTGTACTTGTGTGTGAGGCGATTTGGAGCTCGGACTCTAGTGAGCCAATTTTTTTTTGACAAAATCAAAATTATATTTAATGTTTCAAAAAATCTAAAAATAACTCCACATGTATATATATAGATGTATTCTACATATGTGTAATATTTCATTAGGAGATAATTTAACATATGAGCTACATAAAAAAGACAAATTTGTCGATTTTTAATAGCAAAGAGTGCATGTACTTTTTGCTATTTTTAGATCCACATATTTGTCTTTTTTGTATCCATATGTAATGACATGTATTACATGAAAATTATAGGTACATATATCAGATCCATGTATAAATGTAAAAAAATTGACTCATCAAAAAATTATTTTTGAATTTTAAAAAAATGGCCTCGCTGGAGCCCGGGATTCAAATGCCATTTTCCCTTGTACTAGCACGGAAAACAAGACTGACATATTTTCACCACAAAGATAACAAGGCCCCTAAAGCTAGCTAGCTAGCACAAAAACATATATAGACACGTAGACTATATATATAACCTTACATTCACCCAAAATATAATTCACACTAATATTTTACTTTGACCAATGATTGGTCTAATTATATACTACTAATCATCTGATAGAGTACAAAATATCATGTAATCCACATATTATTGAACAAATTATTGGTCAAAGTAAATCTTCAAAAGCGTGTACGCTTTGTATTTCTCGGCGGAGGGAGTACGTACCCACCCCAAAGGTATATTTGATCTGATGTGCGCTCCAGGTGTATAATTTGTTACAACCGTGTGTTTGTTAATCTCTACTCTCAGGCTATGCATACTACCCCTTCGTTTAGATATGAAATAAGTTTTCCACAACCTTCAATCAACGGCTTAGACTGTGATTCACTTATAATGTGCCTAAAAAATAGTAAGATACATAACATCTAAAAATTAGTAAGAATGTGTAAGATGTAAATGACTTTTGCAAGACATGTACAATAATATAAATTGTTGCATTCCCATCGTTTCATATATTTTGGCAGATGCTACTAGTAAAAAATTCTAAAGGTTGACCACAGAGCGCATAATAATGCATCTTATATTCCTGCTCGAGTGGACCAGAGCAGCTGGCTTAAAGGGCGCATGCATGCATCCGGCTCAGGATCAGCCCACGCGGGAGAGGAGCATCTGATGGACAAAAATGTTCATCAGACAGTGACAAAGGCTGAGTGCGTGAGAGGCTTCCTAGTTGTCTCGGTTGTAATGTCCCTAATATGTAGCTAGTTTGTTAACTAATTACTCAGTGTTCCCTCCAACAACAAAACTAATTACTCAGTGATGAAAACTTGATATCAAAGTGGTAGTGGTGCATGGAATCCATGACCTATATGCTTTGATTTCACTAAGGGTGGATTACCATATATAGCAGTTGGTTATTTACACAATGAAAAGATAGAAAAGCGTTGCCGGTGAAGGAACAAACTGTTCTTGCCAGCTCGCGAAAGGATAAGGGTGCACTGTTTGTGAGCGGCGACCGCGAGGCGACCGCGCGCTTCTCCGAGAGTTCTCCGGCGGATCTCCTGCTCCCCTCCGCCTCCGGCCGCCGTTCGGCCGCCGCGAGGTGGGGGGAGCCTCAGCTCCGTGTGTGTGTGTTAGTTGTTAGTTTAGCTAGGTGTGAGTCCCCTTTGGTGCTGCTGATGGCGGTGGCGGCGGCGTCGTGTGGGTTTGCTTCCTCCCCCTCTTCCCGTCCCGGCTTCTTCGCCGAGAGGTTGTGGAGTGGTTGTGCCGGGCGTGGCCGTCCGTCCTAGCTCCTCTGGCCGCCGTGGAGGCGAGGAGAGGTGCGGGGGATGGCTGCTGTTCCGTTTTTGTCTGCAGGTTGCTGTTTGGCTTCTTCGTTGCTTCTGCACGGCTTCGTCGTGGTGGCGTGGAGAGCAGAGGCCGGAGTTGCAGCGGTGTGTGCGGTGGTGGTCCTAGGCGTGGCGGAGCCGGCTGGGAGCTCGGTGGAAGCGGAGAGAAGGCGCCGTGGTCGTTTTCGTTCAACGTTTATTGATTCCGTTGCAGTGCGGCGGATGGCTGATGCGACCATCTACATGCTGGAGCGGCGTCCTCTCCCGGCGGCGGGAGGTACGGCGGCGTCGTCCTCGTCTAGGAGTTTGGGGTTCGTCTGGATCCGATTGTGATCTCCAAAGATAGCTCAGGGTGCTCCTTGCACTTTGCGGGGTCCTCTTTGTAATTTCTGCTTTCCTTTGGACCTTTTTGTAAAGTGGATTGAGCTGTCTGAATATATGCATCGGATCTTCCTCTAAAAAAAACAAACTGTTCTGTTTTTGCCTCTAAAAGATGTAGTAGCACAACACAACCTGGGTGCCTACAAAAGCTGTTGGCTCTCCACTAATAGAAAACCAAACCGGCCGGATGCATCATTTCTTTCCTCAATACTTTTCTTTTCTTTATACGTCTATGGAGATTGGAGAATTAGGCAGGAGCTAGTTTGTAGCTAGAAACGACTTATATATGTACTCTTTCTCATCGATCGATGGACACTTCAATCAATGCAGCAGATGCCTGATGCAAGCTGCCACTAAGTCAAGGAAACTTTTTTTACCCGCAAAAAAGTAAGCAAAAGGAATCTTTTAAGCATAATGACATGTGGGACCCTGTTAATTGCTGGCACCCGTTGCAGCTAGCTTAGCGTCATTGCGACACACCACGTCCACAAATTGACAAGTCGAGAGCGAGACTCAAGTTGTTGCTAGGTAGCTTGTTAGCTTGTGTAGCTAGATTTGTGTGTGCGTAAAGTCAGAGAGTGAGAGAAACTTGGAGTGAAGGTGCCACTAGAGTTTTCCTTGCCATGGAATATAATCCAACTCAAATTCAGTTTTCGGCAAGTTTTCTTATTAACTGGTCAATTCTCTTCAACTTTGAACTCTCCATCGATATTCTGTCTCATTTTTGCAAGACGAATTTTACGTGATGCATGAGGCTTCATATCTCTTGTTCTTGTCGGTTGCCCTGGTAGCCCTCTATGTACCGCACTTTGTCATGTTTGGATCTTTTAAATCGTGCAATAATTAATTAAGGGCTGTGTGCATTAATTGATGTAGAGGACAGGGTATTATCCTTTTTTCAAAAATAAAAAAAGGACCGTACGACCTCACCCAGTATGAAATCTTATTACTAGCTACCAACCCACAAGATCTTCTCAAATCTACATGAATATCATACACTAGTTTGGCTCATTCCCAAGATAATATAAAATATATCTCAGGTCACTTCAACAATAGCTGCCTTAGATTAACAGCGCAACTTGGTGGATGCATGGCCCGGTGCATTTAAATATAATGACGTGTTCCGTTACTTTTATGTTCTGAGATTAGGAGCTAAGATAGGATATTAGATGGACCCATATATTAGACTCCATCCATACCCAGGGGAAGGAATAAAGGAGCCACATGTGAGTCCATTGTTTTTAGTACATTTTGAAAATACCTTCATATTTGTATGTATAAAACAATATAGTAAAAAAATAATACATACTACCTAAAAAGTGGTATATATACTATCAAAATATTCTCATATGCTACATACTCTCCGGCCGAACCGTGCGCAGCCGCGTCAGGCGCTGGTTGCGAGCGTGCCCACCCCTGCGCTGCATGCGACGTAAGAAATGGTCTCGTCTTCGTAACCTGAGCGCTATGCGACATAAGGAAGCAACGTAAGTGGGCTGGAAGTTCCACCTCAGCCGGCCCACAAAACTACAAGTAACGTGAAAAAAGTAAGCCCACGTAAGAAAAAATATTAGGTGCGCAGGTAGCTCAATCGAGGAAGAATTCTTGTTACTTTTTTTTTACATAAAGTAAGCATTCTGATTGCCAACACTTTTTACATACCCAAGGAAGACAAGTAGGAGAAACATAAAATGTTGTAAATCATGCGACCCACGCTCCAACATTTGCTCGTGAAATCACAGGTAATAGGCTGAAATCTGCACTCCATTATTTCCTCGTGAACTTGTCACATAAGCTCTTGAAATTGCATAAACTTCAATATAAGAATTCCTTTATGCACCCCTAGAGAAGAAAGGCAATAATTATTGGCACAATAATGCCAAATTCAACTACCTATATGCGCTACACCGTTTCACAATTACATCGAGATATGTACATAACAGGAAACGACACAATTTGTGCAATCATATGTACAACTTTACTTAAATTAGCTAGAAGGTTGCTCGTGCCTCCGGAGTGATAAAAGTTCAGACGTCATACTGGTTTCTTCCCAATTGCCACCATTTCTTCTTTGAATGTGAGTAATTTGCTTTTGGTGTCTGAAAAGGCACCTAATATTCTTTAATAAGCCTGAAAAGTGCTTAAAGCGTAACGATACGAAGAGATATTTATATTTTAAAAAAAATGGAGCACGTAGGAAAAAGTATCATATGCCCAAATAGAAAACAAATATTCATGCATAACCAGAGTTACTAGCTCTTTATAAGCAAATGGCTAAGTGCCTGCTTCTCACTGAACCAATCCAGAATCATGCATTCAGAAACGAAAAAATACATGGACTAATACTTGGAAGTCCAGCAAATACTCTCCAGAGCAAATGCAAGTATTTACCTGAGCACCAGTTGAGTTCGCATGGCTTTGGAAAAACTGCTGTCGATTGGAACATAATAGTCTTTTTCAGCCAGAATCTAGCTCTATTGCTTGATCGGCTTGGCAGAATATGCCAGAATCATGCTCGAGTCACTACGCTGGCGTGGTTGCGGCAATCAAAAGCTCTTCCCAGCATCATACCAGACGATGGAAGATCTATAAAGAAATCTCATCTCTGAATAATGGGCTTTCATATTTTGTGGTTCATAAAATCCGGAGAAATAACAACAGAATAGCGCATCAACTACCTTTCTTTGCTAGAACTCAGGGTAAATGAAACCTAGGTTCCCCCCCCCCCCCCCCCCCCCCCCCCCAAAAAGGCTACGCCATAAGAACTTTCGTACACCCTCCTACAATTATGTTTTCTGTAGAAGAAATTATATATCATCTACTTTGGGATTGTACGATTTCCTAAAAAATCTCTGGCCCAACAGTGCTGGAATTATTTGCAGCCCATAATATTACATATTCAAGTCTACTTAAGTGACTCTATAATCAATTATGAAGCATTGGATACCACATCGTTCAGCCATAAATAGAAAAGATGGCAGAAAGTACTACAATTCCTCCATTTAAAATCAGTGACGGCGGTGGACCAGTTGTACTATCAGCCGCGTAACTTCCTTATAAAAACCATATTCCAAAAATGCAACGGATAACAAACTACAGGCAAACCTTATATAAATTTTGACTCGTATGAAAGAGCATGAAGGACCAAATATTACCAATTTAGGCAAAAAAAATGTAACCAAAAGGTAATGTTTACTAACGCACACCTATAGAGAAAACTAAAAATTACCCCTTTTAATTAGATGTCACTTTCATTGGCTATACGGGAAAGAGTAACATAATAGATAATTGGGGGATTTTACATGGAGCAGATACTCACATAAAGCTTAGAGATGCATTCCCTACAAAATAGCATCCAGTCATTCATCAAAAACAAGGCCAATATTAGCTCATTATCCCACTGGATCAGAGGATAGGGGATAGATGTCTCCTTTAGATTGTGGGATTTTGTGATAACATTTTAGCACCAAACTAAATTGCTTTCAATTAGGTACTTGCACAAAAAACCTAGCTGGGCATGTCTACCAGCACTAGATTGGAGCACCATTGGCGTCAACAAATAAAAAAAGATGCAGAATTACTTATCTAAAGATTCACTTTTTACCGAAACAATAATTACCTCGAGTAAAATATAACAATAATGGACCAAGATGATATATAATTAAAGAGAAAATGGTCGCTTACTCATCAAAATTGGTAGAGATGGGGCGGCAAAGAGTGCGAGGGGCAAAGGAAGAAGTAGCTAGCGCAGTCCCTGGCTGCGGACCGCCTAAGTCGGTAAAGAAACACATGGTAAGCAGCTAAATGATTATATTTGTGACTGAAAAGACAACCATCAGTAAGGAGCCCTACTTGAAGAGCTACTCGGCAGGTACAAAATGCAATATTTCTCCATAAAAGAAGAACCAATCAAAACTAGAACAACTCAAATCTAGTACCACCATAGTTTGACCAGCAAGAACACGCTTCAGAATATCCTATTAATTTCGGACTCCTAGCCGCTACTTACACATCCAAGCATGCGACATTACAGATGACAGAAGAAAAGTAGTACTCCAGTATTTGTTTTTTATTCAACATGGTCGAAACTTTGAGGCTACGAGATAATGTTATCCAGAAAGAAAAACTTGATGGAGAACTACATATAGCTAGAATGAGGTCACATACATTATTTTGGTTGGTTTGTTTCTTACATGTAGCTAGAATGAGGTTATATACAATATTTTCGTTAGCTTTGGTCCTTACTTCGTACTCATCACCATCAGCCAGGTAGAGAGATGTATTACAATAAAAAAATTGGACATCGGTTCAGATGGTGTGACAATGCAGTGGCTGAACAACGAGTTTTTTTCAAGTATACATGTGGAGTAAAAAATAATTAATCTCACAGGGGTTGCAAGATGATCTTCGGACATATTAGACCGGTCCGATTATAAATAAACAGAGCAAACAAGATATACACAACTGAAACAAGGTATAAAATGAATGAATTTTTGTAATCACCTTCAAGCTTTAGCTCTTGTTCTCCTAATTCCGACAGCAACACCGTCTTCTCTCTCCAATGAGGGTGAACGTGCTTCTCTTGGCCGATTTTCCGAAGCTTGCCACGAACCTGTTTGTTTTGGCCTCCCACGCACTATTGGTAATGCAGCCGTGCAAGGTGTTGCCCGCTTCCTTCCCAAACCCGAATTCTGATTGCGGAATGTGTATGTTACCACAGTCTACAACAACACATGATGGACAACTAATTAATAGAAAAAAGGACATTAACCTACTACTTATTACAGTACCCTTGTCAAAATTAAATTACTACTCACAGATGCATATACATAGGTGTGTTTACCAGACATTTCATCCATTTTTATCACAATGAAATAGAGGCGGAGAAGGGATAGAATGTGAAAAAATTGCTACGGAGTAAAATCTTATCTTAGGCATAACTGTTCCAAATGTACCAACAAAGAACTTTTATGCTAACAGATATGCATTTAACTAGTTATGCTTAGGTACGGAGGCACCAATCCACTCCGGCGACTGCTCAGGTAAGCGGGCTTCTTGACTCCAGCGGCGATGAGGTCAGGGAGGAGGGCGAGTTGCTGCTTCTCTTGCAGGCCGCGACTCATCCTCCGCGTGCATCCAGAGTGCCACCAATAACGACGCGAGGCCTCCCGTTGCGCCGCCTGCCTCGACACTGCCGCCGGCCGACGAGGGCTGCCGTAGCTGCCGCACGCTCACCATCGGAGGATCCAGCCGCTCCCCTTCGGAACCGCTCGCCGGATCTGCCCCCAATTAGAATTAGAATAGGTCGAGAAACTGCGGGGAGTGGGTAGCTGGTAAACCCCACGATCAAGAAAATGAGGTTGAAATCGTCACAAGCAACGTGAAAAGGGCAAAAGAAATTACATCAGCCGAGAGCGGCGTGAGCATGATCGAACCACACGGTACGGGTGCGATGGAGCCAACAAGGCCAACGGCTGGGTCGTTTGACCTGGGTTGCACCCAGGGTGTCAAATAGAGTTACTGATCCTCTCTGAACTTGTAGAATAACTATTCAGCTATTCTACAATAGGGCTGGAATTAAAACTTGAAACTCGCGAGTTAAACGAGTAGCTCGGAACTCGACTCGGCTCGAACTCGTTGCTAAACGAGCCGAGCCGAGTTTTCATTTTAGACGCTAAACGAGTTCGAGTTAAACAAGCCGAATTCCGAGCTACTCGTTTAGCTCGGTAAAATAAAATCGTTACATTATTCTTATCTTTGTGAATTATTTTACTTCATTATCATAGTTTAACGACTTGATATTACTTAATATTGTCATAAATTGTTTGATAATTGCATCATACATGCTTAAATAATTAGAAAAAATATGTGTAAAATCTATTACAATGCATGTTAACAGTTTTACGGAGCTAAACGAGTTAAACGAGCAAACTCGCGAATTTAGCGAGCCGAGCCGAGTTCCAATTTTAAACTCGTTTGTCGAACGAGCCGAGTCGAGCCGAACTCGCTAGTTGCCGAGCTTGAACGAGTCGAGACGAGCCAGCTCGGCTCGGCTCGAATTCCAGGCCTATTCTACAACCATTTGTAGAATAACTATTCTACAATCCTCTCTGAACTTCTCCCGTTACAGCAGTGAACTCCCGGTCGGACAAATGTGAACTTCGGACGGACTACCTAGATTTTTTCGTTTTTGTACTGTATTTTGGACGCCATTTTCAAACCGCTCGTCGGATTGACGCAAATGATATGCCGTTGGAAAGGTATAGAAATTGCACACCTTTCTCGTCTTGACGTGTTTTCTAAATTCGGTACGGTTTTAAAACAATTGTAAAAATACTATACTCTGTTTTCTCGGATTTCTCCTTTTTTACGGTATTTTGGACAGCATTTGCAAACCGCTCGTCCGATTGATGTAAATGATATGCGTTGGAAAGGTACAGAAATTGCGCACCATTGCTATCTCTAGCCAAATTTCGAAATTCCTTACCGTTCATGAGCAGTTGCAAAAAATTGTCAATTCTGTTTCTGACCTTTTATGTTCAGCGGACTGTTTTTTGGCAATTAATTTCAAACCGCTTATCGAAACATAACAAATGATATGGCGTTGGAAAGATATTGACTAGACGCAACTTTTTCATAGAAATATTTTTCAAATTCGATACGGTTTTGGTTAATTTTAGAAATACAAAAACAGAGCAACGATATAACATGGGAATCGATTTAAAATTGTCACGTTTGTGGTGTTCGGATTGGGCGAGTCCACGGGAGAGAGTCAAATTAGATTCATATCTTTGCCAATTACACGCGGCGGCGGTCGATTTGGATAAACGGTGCTCGTATGAACGAATTCTATGCGTAAAATTTCCGCGCCGAAAAAACAATATGTGAACTGCCTCCTATATGGTAGTGAACTTCTTTGTATATGTAAGTGAACTTCGGTCGTAGTCTAAAAGTTTTTTCGTGTGCTGAAGGCTCCCAAGTGCAGGAGATCAATTGTAGTACCTTTCAATTAGAAAAGGTTGTCGAACCCACGAGGAGCTGAAGGTATTGGTTAGTAAGATTGATAAATAAAACAATAAAAGATGCAGGTGTTTTTGGTATTTTCAGTTGTATAATTGCAAGCAGATAACAGATAGTAGCAAGTGAAAGCTCTCAAAGAGAGAAAGCCCAATCCTCTTATGTGGCAAAAGGACAAGCTCAAGTGATGTGTAACTTATATGTGGCAAACGTTCCCGAGGGCGGCATGGATGATGCTAGGCATAGAGATTTATTAAACAACACGTTGAATATCTTGTCAAGTTTTAATCCTCTTTGGACGGAGCCATAATTAGGTATAGCTAAATAAATAAACTACAACCCCTTATGATGGATCATGTGGCCAAGCAAATGACTGCACAAGAATTATTAAGACCTAAAGTCCCACCATAGCATTACACTCTAAGGTCCCCGATACTAATACCCTCATAATATAACTTCATGACTCGGTCTCAGGTTTACGTGTCCTCCCAAGTCTCCATCAATTCATTACACTACGGTGTTCTCCTATGAGCCCATATAGGTGAAGTGTTGTGCAGTCGACGTTCGCACAACACCATCATAGAATCACATAAAAGATAAACTCTTGACAAAATACCAACACATGTCATATATAAATCAATGCCAATTCATCCTATGCCCTCAGGAACATACGGGAACTACTCACAACGTGCGAACATGATCATAATCAGTGGCATAAGTGGTACAACACAATCTGAAATTATAACTTCACCACCAAATAATGACAAGTACTCAATCACAAACATGAATAGTAGCACAAGACAAGTATCTAGGGTATAGCAACTCTCAAACTGCGAGGGGAACGGAGTGGATCACGGTGATGATGATGGTGATGGTGCTGGTCTTGATGGGGGTGATGATGTAGAGGCCTCCTCCCACGCCAAGGAGGAGAGGTGATGACGATGACGATGATTTCCCCCTTCTCCGGAGTTCCGGAGCAGCAGGATCTGACCCCCCTCGGAAGGGATCAGGAGTTTCGCCGCCGCCGCGACCTCGGATGGACTTGGAAAAATTAGGGCGTTACTTTTCGGGCAGACGAAGGCGTTGCTAAAAAGCCCCAGGCGAGGAGGTGCCCGAGGCACCTTTGGTGGGTCCCACGCGGCCAGGTACATGGGCCGCGTGGGCCACCCCCATTTGGCCCTCGTGGCTCTCCTCTCTTCGGTCTTCTTCCCTCTGCCTTTCTCCCGATGAAAAACTGACGCAGTATTTTTCCTTTTATTATTTGAGGTCCTGTAGCTCCTGAAACATTAAAGACAAGAAAAAGGAGGTTTTCTGCCTCCCAGAAATTAAATACCAAAAATAGGGACTTTGTATGAAAGTCCCCAAAATCATCTAAAACATGTAGAAACAATCATATAATCATGCAAATAACATTCTAGTATGATACTAAAAGTTATATAAATGATGATATAAAATGCACGTATCAACTCCCCCAAGCTTAAACCTTTACTCGTCCTCGAGTAAGTAAGGACATAGATCATTACATGCATCAATGGACTTATGGTTGATAAATAAATACGGGCATTGTATCATCATCATATTCAATTGCAAGATAAGATTAATGATCTAAAACTCATACATATGAGGGCAACATAAGTAGAACTCTAGCAATCACCCCTTACTTTTGAAAGCAAATAACCATTGTATGTTGGACAATCGAATCATATTGTTTTTCACATGCTTTTGCTCTTCATGGCAAGCATTATAATCTTTTATACTTTGCTGAAATTCAAAGACAAGATAAACTCTCATTGGATAACAAGTTCAAAAGAAGACAAATGAAAAGACAGATAGATATAAAAATTGTTATCACTCTTGCTTGACTAGTAACTAGTGCAAACTTTAGTCATGGATATCTCAATCAAGTTCCCATGCTCTACACAACCCTTTTCTTACACTTTCCATGGCTAGCTGAAATTTCAGGTGCCTTCCTTTCATTCACATTCAAGAGCATAAGTATTGAAATATCCATGATCATTAATTTGCTCAAAAGATACTAGGTTGTAACAAGAGTGTTTTATATCCTTTTCATTAAGTCTTCTCAACTTCTTATCCTACAAGACTATATCTTAACCTCAAACTATTAATTCACAAGTCTTTTTACTTCTTCTATATTGAGATAATTCTATAATTGTCCAACATACTCAAGTTAATTAATTTCAAGGCAAGATGTGATTGAAATTCTAAATATGCCACGCTCATTTGCATGAGTGTTACCCATAATCCCAAACAAGAGAATCATGGATGACACCATACTTTAATATTCATTGATAAACCATAGATAGGGATACATGATAATGCTCCATGAGCTCACACACGCCTAAGAGATATTGATAACTAAACGATAAAAGCAAAACACACCATGACTAGATAGATATGATAAACTAGTGGAGATAAAGACTAGGTGGAACTCCCCCAAGCTTGACGTTTGCAAGGTCTTTCTTTGCTGCAGCTCCTCCTTCTCATATTCTTCTCCCACTCAGCCATCTTCCATGGAAAGGCTTCCATCACGGAAAGATGTAGGTGGATCATTATACCTGAGGGTGGCAGCTGCTGCAATCTTCTTGAAGCGTTCTTCATATTCACAGTTCTGGTTCTCCATCCCACATGAAGCATTGGAACTTTTCCCACTTGTCGATGACGTCCTTGTATCTATCTTCCAGATCTTCAAGCCTTTTCTTGTACTCTTCAACCTTCTTTCCAGCTCCAGGTTCATGAAGTGGTGAGCATCAAGGCTGCGGTAAACCACAGTGCCATACCTGAAGGTCTTGTCCTCCAACTCATCCAGCCTTGCCTCTACCGTGCCGGTGGCCTTGGGAGCCTTCACCTCCTCCACGAGCATCACGCCCTCCTTGAAGCACACGGTCTTCGGTGGTGTCATCACGGAGTTGAGGTAGCGGTTCACAACACCCTCCTTGGGAGAGCTCTCCCCTCTTGGTTGGATCCGGAGCAAGACATGGCTAAAACCTGACAGGCAGAAACAACAGAAACAAAGATCGCTCGAGAACGCTCGGTGCGAGATCAGATCGGCAGAGAGGGGTATATATTGAGGGTTTTTAGGTCAAGACGAAGCGTCGGGATCGAAAACGAGACGAAAAAGGACTCCGAGGTGGAAAAGGGATAGCCCCACGCGGCCAGGTACTTGGGCCGCGTGGGCCCCTCTCTTTTCTCCCTCGGGTCTCCGTTTCGTCCAGTTTTCTTGTCCCATACGATGATTTCCATAAAAATTGACCTCCGTAAAATTTTATGCAATTCCGAGAAACTTTCCAACACAAAAGTTACCTTCTATTGATTTAGGGTTTCTGGAACTGCACGGTTTCTCTCAATTACCTCTTCCGGTGTTTGTAAATTCAACTCCTCCACCCTTCCGATGAAGCTCTTTCCTGCAATATAAGGTTTAAGGCGTTGTCCATTGACTACATGAGGTTTACCTTTCATGTCACCGTGAAGACGGATAGCTCCTGAACGGTACACCTCCTGTATCACTAATGGTCCCTGCCACTTTGAAGCTAGCTTCCCTGCAGAAAACTTGAAACGAGAGTTGTACAATAAAACTTGATCACCTACTTTGAATTCCTTTTTCTTAATTTTCTTGTCATGCCAAATCTTAACTTTTTCTTTAAACATCCTGGCACTTTCATAAGCTTCATTTCTCCATTCGTCAAGTAGGTTTAGGTCAAGAATTCTCTTTTCTCCCGCAGTTTTAAAATCAAAGTTCAGTTGTTTAATAGCCCATCTAGCTTTATGTTCTAGTTCAACAGGTAAGTGACAAGCTTTTCCATAAACCATTTTATAAGGAGACATTCCCATAGGATTTTTAAAAGCAGTTCTATAAGCCCACAAAGCATCATTAATCTTAATTGGCCAATCAGATCTAGACTTATTCACTGTCTTTTCCAAAATGAGTTTAATTTCCCTATTGCTTAATTCAACTTGCCCACTTGTTTGAGGATGATAAGGAGATGCAATTCTATGGTTAACATCATATTTTGCCAAAGTTTTTCTAAGAACACCATGCAAGAAATGAGAACCACCATCAGTAATTAAGAACCTAGGAACACCAAACCTGGGGAAAATGATGTCCTTGAGCATCTTCATTGCTGTGGCATGATCTGCACTTTTGGTTGGAATTGCTTCCACCCACTTTGTAACATAGTCAACTGCAACCAAAATGTGAGTATGCTTTGTCTTTGATTCTGGGAAAGGACCCATAAAGTCAAAACCCCACACATCAAATGGTTCAAGTGGCAATGAATAATTCATAGGCATTTCATTCCTCCTACCAATGTTTCCTACTCTTTGACATTTATCACAAGATTTAACATATTCAGCACAGTCCTTAAATAAAGTAGGCCAATAGAAACCAGATTGTAATACCTTTGCTCCTGTGCGATCTCCTGCATGATGCCCTCCATAGGGACTGTCATGACAATCTCTTATAATAGCCTGTTGTTCATGCTCAGGTACACAACGTCTAATAATACCATCCACACTTTTCTTATAGAGGAAAGGATCATCCCAAAAATAATGTCTAAGATCATAAAAGAATTTCTTTCTTTGTTGAGAAGTGAAGTGTGGAGGCAAAACTTTACCAACAATAAAATTTGCATAGTTGGCAAACCAAGGAGATGCAACTTTAGCACTAGAAACATTAACAATTGCAAGTTGTTCATTAACAAAGCTATCATTAATAGGAATAGGATCATCAGGTATGCTTTCCATCCTAGAGAGATGATCAGCAACTTGATTATCCTCCCCTTTCCTATCAACAATGTGTAAATCAAATTCTTGCAATAGAAGTACCCATCTTATTAGTCTAGGCTTACACTAGTGGGAAAAGGGTTAACAGTGGCGCACCAAAATCTAATTCTGTGGCGCATCCGTAGAATTCCTGGGTGCGCCACAGAATCCTCGCCACTAAAATATTTATTTCTGTGGCGCACCGCGTGCATGCGCCACAGAAACCAACTTTCTGTGGCGCACCAGAAGCGTGCGCCACAGAAATATCTGGGTAGGCCACATGCAGAGGAATTCTGTGGCGCACCTTTTCCTGGTGCGCCACAGAAAGTGGTGCGCCACAAATAAATAAATGATGCGCCACAAAAGTTTTTTTCCAGAAATACAGAAATTCTTATTTTCCTGTACAAATACGGGTATATTACAGGAAATACAGGAATAATAGAAACAATAATATATTTTGACACGGTATATGAAAACAAACACATTACTATGTCATGACAAACACTTAGAGCCCAAGATACATACATGCATATAGTGACAAGTGCCAAAGCACAAGTCTACAAAAGTTCCATCTCGATCATGTCACACAAGTCTTAATTGGTACAAAGGTTCATCTCATGTCACACACAAGTCTTAGTACAAATGAAGTTGTCACCGCCGCGATGATGGAGCATGATCATGGCTTCCTCTTCTTGAGCGGCGCCGGGAACGGTAGAATGCCCCCTTTCGTCCTCCACTCCCTGGTGTCATTCTGCGCCGCTAGTCGTTCTTCCATTTCCTTCTGAGACAACGCTGAAGATGGATTGGGATATATATTGGTTAGTGATATAAATAGAGTATAATTTGTTCATCTAAGTATAGAGGCAAGACGATCAATCAATGTTGTCATGGTTGGAAACCATATGGCTATCCTATTTGGGTTTCATAGCATAGCATATATATAATATATAACCCTACACATGCACTTCTACAAAAAAGTACACACTAGCTAGTAATGCTTAGCAAGGCTATCTTTTATAATACATCCTACATACCGAAGCGGAAGTGGAAGGACCCTGAGGCATGCATGACATCGTCGAGGATGATATTTGTTAACTGCAGCCGGATGCGATGGAAGTCTTGTCTATAATCAGCATCGGTGAGACCTTCCGCCATTTTTTGTATTCTGCGAGATTAGATGCAATCTTTGTTTTCTCGCAATCCCGGACAATCGTTTTAAGGTGACGGAGGGCATAGTAGGCCTCCATCACACTGCCATCCAGTTGCTTGACGCAATGGAATCCGGTCCCATGCAAGAACTTGTGTGTGTTGTCGTCCTCCGCGAAAAATTCCGACTTCTTATGGAAGGGGCCGCCCTTTTTGGCATAGGCCTCGAGAGCGTCATCGAGAACACCCTTTATTCTGTTGTATGATCTCGGCTGGGATTTATTCCCCGAGTCCAAATAAGTGGCAACGGACCACCTCGGGGATACGTGGATGAGTGCGCAGTACTTGTCCCTACTCAACACAATTGAAGCAGAATGTTGGACAAAGGATCAGCGATGGAACAAATGTACAAGAAGACATAAGATAGGACGGTGGCGAGCAGATGTGTACTTACTCGAAAAAGTAAGGCAGAAGAAGGGCGGTCTTCTCCTTGTTGGCCAGGAAGACCCTAACGAGGTACTCCTTGGCCGTTTCCCGTGTTGTTGATCCTTCCACCAGATGGCTGTCGCTCATGTAGTAGGGATCCACTATCGCGATGTACGGGGTATCATCTCTCCTGATCTTCATCGCCGCATCGAGCGCATATAGGCGGACCATGTTATAGTCCAGCCGTTTGGAGTGATACAGGTTGAAGATGTCCTCGTACGCTATGAAGAACACATCTGCGGGGTCTTCCTGGACGAAGTCCACCAACTCTTTTGGCACCTTGACCGAGAACGCCGGGTAACCTGGGTTCTTCTCTTTAAGAAGGGTCTCCTCTAGATACAAGATACTATTCTGCAAAGTAATCATGGGTCCTTCTGCAAGGCGGAGCATGTCCCCGGACAAGATAGATTTACCAGCTTCATGAACTCTGGAGTAGCCTTGTGGATTCGTGTCTTCAGGACCCCGGATCTTAGGATCTTGCTGGCTCGCAGAGTATGCTTTTCTCTTCCTTTGATGACTCTTCTTTTTCTTCTTCTCTCTGGATTGTGGGGGTGCAGTGAACCCCGCTTTAACTGTTTCTTTCAGTGTGGTAGGGGTGAAAATGTTACCCGGTTGAGCTTGATGATCGCTGGCATCCGGAGGCGTGTCGGTGAAGGCCAGGTGTTGTGTGCATGAAGTGGGACGAGCAGGTTGAATGTGGTGGTCGCGGAAGGGTTCTTCATCCATAAGAGGCATGAACATATCATCCGCGGCGGCGCCAGTGTTGATGTAGTCATCGACGTTTACATCATTATCATCATCCTCCTCAACATTGTCGTCGTTGCCACCAAGTTGAGGTGCAACGGCTTTGTCCTAAAACATAAACAATAGCACATCTGTTAGTCGGGAAAGTCGGAAAGTCGGGGAATTCGGAAAGTCAAAACTAACCTTGGACGGTTGCGGGGAAGACGTTCCCAACAACTGTTTGTGGCGGTTGGTGGCGGCGATGACCGGCGGCGGTAGCTTCCGGCCGGCGGTGGCGGCGACCGGCGGTTCCGTCTGGGTGGTGGTGACGGCTGCTTGTGGCGCCGGTTCATCCGCAACATCTTTTTTGTCTGCCTCGGCGGGGGCCGAACGATCGGGGCTCGGGGCCTCGAGGTGGCGCCGCCGGTGCGCCTGGCCCCTTGAAGAACATCCCCAAGACGAATTTGGGTCTTCGGCCATTCCAGCATCCACTGCCCGCATTCGCCAAGCTTCATGTGTTTCTCGGCTCCCTGAGGTTGCTGAGGGGGGTCGATGTCACAGAACTCAGGCAGTACCTCCTTCACATTTACTTTCATCCTGGTTCTCGTTGCTTAGATAATTCTGGCAGAAGGAGATGCACTCGTAGGTTAGAAAGCCCTTGGTCATGCTTGCATCTGGACGGGCCCTGTTGCGAACGTATCCTTTCATGACACCGTTCATCCTTTCGAACGGCATCATGTAGTGCATGAACGTTGGCCCTAGCTGCCTGATGTCATCAACGACATGGAGAAGGAGATGCACGCATATATCAAAGAATGCTGGCGGGAAGTAAATCTCGAGCTCGCATAGTACCAGCTCGATCTCTTCCTGTAGCCTGTCGAGCTGCTTTACCCCGATCGACTTCCTGTTGATGACGTCGACAAAGTTGCAAAGGGCAAGCAGCGTATCACGGACGTGCTCGTCCATTATCCCTCGAATCGCAACGGGAAGTATCTGCGTCAACAACACGTGACAGTCGTGAGACTTCATCCCGCTAAACCTCTTCTTCTTTCCGTCCAGATATCTGCTTATCTGTCCCGCGTAACCATTCGGAAATTTGACTCCTAGAAGACACCTGTAGAATTGCTCGAGCTCCTCCGGACTCATAGTGAAGCACGTAGCAGGAAGCACCACAGTGTTCTTCTTTACCCTTTTGCCGCGACCTTGAGTCCCTTCCGTCTGATCATCATCATCATCGTCATCGCTATCGGGGGCCTGAAGATCTTTCCTGACACCAAGCCATTTCAGATCGTATCTTGCTTTCGTCCCATCCTTGGTCTTTTCCGGCATGTTGGAAAGAGTGCCAAGCAGACTCTCGGTGACATTCTTCGTAATGTGCATCATATCGAGGCTATGTGGCGTCTTGAGGAACTTCCAGTAGGGCAAGTTGTGGAAAACAACCCTCGCTTTCCATACACCCAGCAGCGGATCTACCTTCGGTCGTTTCTTTCCCGGCGCAGGGCACTCCTCCCAATTATTCAACAGCTCGTCGATTTCTATGCCGCTCCTCGGGATCGGGGGTCCTTCGGGCTCGTCCTTACCATTAAACAGGTCACCGCGTTTCCTCCACGGGTGATCCATGCGAAGCCACCTTCGAGCCCCTAGGTACACGGTTTTCGAAGACCCGGGATTCCTTGGTAGCTGGAGATGCGGGGTCTTATCCATGCACCTGACACATGCGCAGAATCCGTGGCCTACCTGGGCCGATACATATGAGCAACCAGGATAGTCCTGCACCGTCGTGAGCAGCGCGGCTCTCGTTGGGAAATAATCTCCAGTGTAGGCATCCCACCTACGGGCTGGAGTCGCCCACAATGTGGCCAACTCCTCTTCCAACAGCGCGAGATACGTATGTATGTGGACACCTGCTTGTTTCGGCCCCTGAATGAGAAGACTCATGTGAATATACCTTTGCTTCGTGCACAACCACGGGGGAAGGTTGTAAGGCCATACAAACATGGGCCATGTGCTATGCGTGCTACTCTGGTTGCCGAACGGATTGAGTCCATTGGTGCTCATACCGAGCCTGACGTTCCTTGCGTCGCCTCCGAAATTTCCGACGGCGTCCAACTCTTGCCACTGGCCAGCGTCTGAAGGGTGTGTAAGGATCCTGCCCTTCTCCGGATCTTCTTCAGGCTTCTCCCTTTCCGCGTGCCATTGCATGAGCTTTGCTTCCTTAGGGTCCACGAAGTACCGCTGCAGACGGGGAGTGATAGGAAAGTATCATACCACTTTGTGAGGACCTTTCTTCCCACGGCTCTTGTACCGTCCTGGGCCGCACACCGGACATGTGGTTCTGTCCTCGTACTCGCCCCGATAAATTGCGCAATCATTGATCCAGGCGTGGTATTTAACGTGCGGTAGGTCAAGAGGGCACACGACTTTCTTGGCCTCCTCGATACTAGTTGGCAATGTGTTCCCCTCGGGAAGACGCTCGTGGAAGAATTTCATGTTCTTGTTGAAGCTCACGTCGGTCCATTTGTTTCCTGACTTCATCTCCAGAGCATCAAGCGTTACTTGCAAGCGCGTATCCTGTGGCCGGCACCCTGGATACAACGGAGTCTTCCCGTCTATCTCCATTTGCGCCAGCTTGGCTTTCTCTCTAACGGTCCTCGCCTGCTTAAGGAGCAGTTCTTGAACATGAGACTCCATCAAGGCCGACATTAGCGAGCTCTGCGGCGTGTTCGCGTCTTCTCCACCACCATCTACTCCTTCATCATGACCATTTCCGTCGGCATCTCCTTCGTCACGATCATCATGCCCGCCCTCGTCTTCAGGCGCAACATTTGCTGTCGGCGCAACATTTGCTGTCGGCGCTTCATTGAAGCCTTCCATGAAACCGCGCCTGAGCAGGTGTTCCTCCAATAGTTCGGAATCAGGGTCGATCCATCTCACAAATTTGCAACTTCTACACGGACATCGTATGTGGCGCTTGTTGCACCGAATCATTTCCGCCTTCGCTTCTTCCTTGTAGTTGTTGATTCGACTGGAGCTCATCTTCATGACCATGGTCGCCTACACGGTATACATATAGAGTATGTGTTATTAAGTCGGAAATGTTCGACGAAAAAATTCGGCATGACTTCCCCTAGAAGTAGGACATATGTGGTGCAAAAATTTACCGAAATGGAAATGAATCAACATTTCGGCAAACATCCATGCACCACGCCGGCGCAAGGAACAACATGCAAAGATTCATGCAAACCACAAACACAAGTTTCATGCATAGATCCGTTCAACAAATAGTTTGCTTCATGCAAACCACACACACAATCGCCCGCCGACAAGTTTCTCATGCCTTTAACAAACACCCATCCAACAATACCCACCTAGTAGATCTAGATCCGTTTCCGAGACGTGACCGTGATCGATGAGAGAGAGTGTGTGGTGATGGAGGGAAAATAGTGGACAAAAAGAGAGGAGGAGAATATATATGGAGGCTTTCCCCAAGCCCTCGCCAATTCTATGTCAAACAAAGTAAGTTTAACAACAAATAATGGATAATAGGATGGTCAAAATGCCATGGGAGAGAGGAGGAGCTCGAGCTAGATGCATGGGGGAGAATGAAGAAGGTCACATGGGGAAAGTGGGTGCTGCCACCTTTTTGTGGATCTGGGCCAACATTCTGTGGCGCACGCAGCTCGGTGCGCCACAGAATGTCAACTTTCTGTGGCGCACGGTGTTGGGTGCGCCACAGAAAGCTACGATTCGGTGGCGCATGGCGGCTGGTGCGCCACAGAATCAGAATATGAACTTTCTGTGGCGCACTGGGCCACGTACGCCACAGAATCTCCGCAGATGGACCTGGCCCAATAATTGGAACGTGGGACCCACGCTATTTCTGTGGCGCATGGGTGGGCATGCGCCACAGAAATATTACATTGTGTGGCGCATTCGCTTCCATGCGCCACAGAATGTTAGATTTCTGTGGCGCATGTCTGTCAGATGCGCCACAGAAAGGCCAAAATTTCTGTGGCGCACCTTATGCCATGCGCCACAGAAATATTTCTGTGGCGCACCAATTAAGGGTGCGCCACAGAATACCAACCCACCTATAAGGGTTTTCCTAGTAGTGTTAGCATCTTTCTTATTCATCAAGTATTTAATAGCAGAATGATCAGTATGTATTGTGACTTTTGAATCAGTAATATAAGGTCTAAACTTGTCACAAGCAAACAGTACTGCTAAAAATTCTTTCTCAGTTGTAGCATAATTCTTTTGAGCAGCATCAAGTGTTCTACTAGCATAATAAATAACATTCAGTTTCTTATCAACACGTTGGCCCAAAACAGCCCCAACTGCATAATCACTAGCATCACACATAATTTCAAAAGGCAAGTTCCAATCAGGAGGTTGAATAATGGGAGCAGTGATTAAAGCATTCTTCAAAATATTAAAGGACTCAATGCAATCATCATTAAAAGAGAAAGGAACATCCTTTTGCAGAAGATTGGTTAGAGGTTTTGATATTTTGGAGAAATCCTTAATGAACCTACGGTAAAAACCTGCATGCCCAAGAAAACTTCTTATACCTTTGAGGTCCCTTGGATATGGTAGTTTTTCAATAGCTTCAATCTTTGCTGGATCAACTTCTATTCCTTCTCCAGAAATCTTATGCCCAAGAACTATACCCTCAGTAACCATGAAGTGACACTTCTCCCAATTAAGAACCAAGTGTTGGTCTTCACAACGCTGTAAAACTTTGTTAAGGTTGAACAAGCAATTATCGAAGGAAGTACCATACACAGAAAAATCATCCATAAAAACCTCCATTATCTTTTCAATATAATCAGCAAATATAGCATTCATGCATCTTTGAAAAGTAGCAGGAGCATTACATAAACCGAATGGCATTCTCCTGTAAGCAAAAGTACCATATGGGCAAGTAAAAGTGGTCTTTTCTTGATCATCCTTATGGACAGGAATTTGCGAGAAACCTGAATAACCATCTAGATAGCAAAAGTGAGAGTGTTTAGATAACCTTTCTAGCATTTGATCAATAAATGGCAATGGATAATGATCTTTTCGAGTTGCTTTATTCAATTTTCTGAAATCAATAACCATCCTATAACCAACTACAGTACGTTGAGCCACAAGTTCATCCTTTTCATTTGGAACAACAGTCATTCCACCCTTTTTAGGAACACAATGAACAGGACTAACCCACTTACTGTCAGCTATAGGATAAATGATACCAGCTTCAATAAGTCTTATTACCTCTTTCTTACCACTTCTTTCATTTTTGGATGGAGGCGGCGTTGAAAATCAACAACAGGTTTTGCATCTTCCTCCAGATTAATTTTATGCATACATAGAGCGGGGCTTATACCTTTAAGATCATCAAGAGAGTATCCAATGGCTGGTCGGTGAGCTTTTAGCACATCAAGTAATTTCTCTTCCTCTTCAGCTGAAAGGTTAGCACTAATAATGACAGGATATATGCTCTTCTCATCCAAATATGCATATTTCAGATTTGCAGGCAAAGGTTTCAATTCAAAACTAGGATCCCCTTTAGGTGGTGGTAGCACTCCTAAATTATCAGGTGGGATATGCAATTGTAATTGTGGTGGTTGTTGCCATAATATTTGTTCCAAAGCCTCTTTTTCCTCATCATTAAATGGTTCATCTTGATTAAGCATATAACGTTCTACAACATCAGTTGAAGCTACAGCTATATGAGCAAGAGTTTCAATTAAATTATTAGGAATTGGCTCTTTCTCAACATGTTTATCAGCAAATTTGGAAAAGTTAAATTCAAGTTTCTCACCAGCACATTTAATAAACACTTTCTCTTTAGGCAAATTAATTTCAGCACCAACAGTATGTAAGAAAGGTCTACCAAAAATGATAGGACAAAATGAATCTTGAGGACAACCAAGCACAATAAAATCAGCAGGGTATTTTATTTTGCCAATCAATACTTCAACATCTCTAACAATTCCAAATGGACTAATATAATCTTTATTAGCAAGTTGAATTGTCATACCTGTCTCTTCCATAACAATGGGATCAATATCAGGCTTGATCTCAAGATAAAGAGAATATGGAATGACACTAATACTTGCTCCAATATCACATAGACCATGATAACTTGAAGTCCCAATAGAGCATGATATAACAGGTTTCCCAACTTTGGCCGAATTACCTTTGATGACTTTGGTAGCATCTTCACATAGATAAACATCCACTGGGTCTTCTTCATTTAGTTGCTTGATAACAGAAATTTGAGTGTTGACTTCCACCTGTTCATAAGGCTGAGAACATCTTTTGTTACTCTTGTTAGTAACAGCTTTAAGTAAATTCTCCTTAACTTGGTTTGGAAATGGAGGTGGTTCAACATACTCCTCAATTGTCACAGATGACATTGGTTCAACCTGTTTAATAACTTTAGGAACAACAATAGATTGTTTAACAGGTTCAACATAAACTTCAAATCCACTTTTTGGAACACAGATATGATCAGCAAAACCTTTAGCTATTTCAATTATAACATAAGGATCAAGACCAAAAGTATCACTCAGATTTTTAAACAGAATAGAAGTAGAGAAATTCTCTACACATGAA